>SJYO01013147.1:0-40007 GCA_006410555.1 Capra ibex | reverse complement strand
AGTGGCCAAAGTACTGGAGTTTCAGCTTTAGCATCATTCCTTCCAAAGAAATCCCAGGGCTGATCTCCTTCAGAATGGATTGGTTGGATCTCCTTGCAGTCCAAGGGACTCTCAAGAGTCTTCTTCAACACCACAGTTCAAAAGCATCAACTCTTCGTCGCTCAGCTTTCTTCACAGTCCAACTCTCACATCCATACATGACCACGGGAGAAACCATAGCCTTGACTAGACGGACCTTTGTTGGCAAAGTAATGTCTCTGCTTTTGAATATGCTCTCTAGGTTGGTCATAACTTTCCTTCCAAGGAGTAAGCATCTTTTAATTTCATGGCTGCAATCACCATCTGCAGTGATTTTGGAGCCCCAAAAAATAAAGTCTGACAGTGTTACCACTGTTTCCCCATCTATTTCCCATGAAGTGATGGGACCAGATGCCATGATCTTCATTTTCTGAATGTTGAGCTTTAAGCCAACTTTTTCACTCTCCCCTTTCACTTTCATCAAGAGACTTTGCTCCTCTTCACTTTCTGCCATAAGGGTGGTGTCATCTGCATATCTGAGGTTATTGATATTTCTCCCAGCAATCTTGATTCCAGCTTGTGCTTCTTCCAGCCCAGCATTTCTCATGATGTACTCTGCATATAAGTTAAATAACCAGGGTGACAATGTATAGCCTTGACATACTCCTTTCCCTATTTGGAACCAGTCTGTTGTTCCATGTCCAGTTCTAACTGTTGCTTCCTGACCTGCATATAGGTTTCTCAAGAGGCAGGTCAGGTGGTCTGGTATTCCCATCTCTTTCAGAATTTTCCACAGTTTATTGTGATCTAGCCAGTCAAAGGCTTTGGCATAGTCAATAAAGCAAAAATAGGTGTTTTTCTGGAACTCTCTTGCTTTTTCCATGATCCAGTGGATGTTGGCAATTTGATCTCTGGTTCCTCTGCCTTTTCTAAAACCAGCTTGAACATCTGGAAGTTCATAGTTCACATATTGCTGAAACCTGGCTTGGAGAATTTTGAGCATTACTTTACTAGCATGTGAGATGAGTGCAATTGTGTGGTAGTTTGAGCATTCTTTGGCATTGCCTTTCTTTGGGATTGGAATGAAAACTGACCTTTTCCAGTCCTGTGGCCACTGCTGAGTTTTCCAAATGTGCTGGCATATTGAGTGTAGCACTTTCAGAGCATCATCTTTCAGGATTTGAAATAGCTCAGCTGGAATTCCATCACCTCCACTAGCTTTGTTTGTAGTGATGCTTTCTAAGGCCCATTTGACTTCACATTCCAGGATGTCTGGCTCTAGGTGAGTGACCACACCATCGTGATTATCTGAGTCGTGAAGATCTTTTTTGTACAGTTCTTCCGTGTATTCTTGCCACCTCTTCTTAATATCTTCTGCTTCTGTTAGGTCCATACCATTTCTGTCCTTTATCGAGCCCATGTTCCCTAGTTGTCTCTAATTTTCTTGAAGAGATCTCTAGTCTTTCCCATTCTGTTGTTTTCCTCTATTTCTTTGCATTGATCACTGAGGAAGGCTTTCTTATCTCCTCTTGCTGTTCTTTGGAACTCTGCATTCAGATGCTTGTATCTTTCCTTTTCTCCTTTGCTTTTCCCTTCTCTTCTTAGGTCAGGTCAAACAAAGCTTTCAGTTAAATAATGAAGAAAGTGACTCACTTCTGGGTTGTGTTCTGCAATCATCTGATGTCAAATGTCACCCTTTTCAATGCCAGAGACCAGTGCAGGATTGAGCACAACCTGACACTCTAGAGTGGGTCAGGAGTTCTCAGAAGTGCTCCACTCAGCCCCAAGATCCTGCAACCGGCCCAGTTATAAACTGTGTACTCTTCTATGTAAAGGGCACTATGGTTACTTTTGTTTGCGAGAAAGAGTTCTTTTTCTCAAAGAAAGAAAAAATAAAAGAAAAAAATCTTGGCATAGTCTCTAAGAATGTAGTTTTAGGAAGTGAAACAGCAGAAGAATGAATTATTAAAACCACCAGTCTACTCCAATCCTTCCTATACAGACCAAGAAACCCAATGCCCAGAGAGGAGACAGGGTCTCACCCAGGGTCATGCCAGCAAGCTAGGAGAGGTGGAGAAGTGGCTGTTGTTTCATTTCTAGAATTACATTGTTAAGTTTGTGCCTCCAGCACAGTCCGCAGCTGGACTAGGGGGACAGCTCAGCCCTTCCGGCTTCCCACACTTACACACACTCGTAACACTCACACACTCATAGATTCCTAGCACTCCACGGTGTGCCAACTTTCGTCCTCGGGAAGTCACCATTGTGCTAGTTTCCTGGGGTTGCTATAACACATCACCACAAACTGGGAGGCCTAAAACAACAGAATGCATTCTCTCGTGGTTCCGGAGGCCCAAAGCCCAGAACCAAGGTGCCGGCAGGATCACGCTCTCTCTGAAGGCTCTAGGCTTCCAGCTTCTTCTGACGATCCCTGGCACTCCTCGGCTTGCGGCAGCATCACCCCATCTCTGCCTTTTGTCATCACAGGGCCCTCCCCCCTCTACGTCTCTGCGTCTGTTTTCTTTTCTTGTGAGGACATCAGTCAATGGATTAGGGTCCACCAGTGTGATGCCATCTTGACCTTGCCATCCCCAAGGGCCTTGTATCACATGACAGGTCTAGGCAGACATGAATCTTAGAGAGACACTATTCAACCCAGCACAGCCATTTGGGCTCTTTATCCAAACAAATGAATAGCAGAGGCTTGATAGCCTAGCCTTCGCCAAATTCTTAAACATCTGAAGGATTTTCTCTGTACCTCTCTTTCTGCTCTGTATAGTAGTAAAAGGAGGGCCATTCTACTCTTTCTAGATTGTGCATTCAAGGGTGAAAAACGAGTTCCCAGTCCCCTCACATAGCCCTGGCACAAAGGAGGAAGCTGGGAACATTTGTTGTGCAAATGAATAAGAAATCGAGGACACAGCCTGAAGAATGCCATTCCTGGAGATGGAGCAGCAGCCACATCTCCTAGCTTGCTGGTGTCACAGCAGGCAGCTGAGTTGCTGAGAGTCCCCAAGATTTAGGGGTTCTGCCTGAAGGAGGCAGGAACAAGACTGGCAACTGGCAACAAGCCAGCAGGGGTCAGAGTGGTCTTATGACTGCAGCCTCTGAGGATTGAGTTTGGCTCCACTCATCCAGCAGTCTCCTAGAATCAGAACCGTTCTGATTGCAAGGGCTGAGGAAATATCTAGTCCAACTCTTATTTGTGTAGATGGAGCAACTAGCACCCAGATAGGAAGGGCCTTGCCCAAGCTCACACACAGTCGGGATCCAGGTCTCCAGACTCCACTCCTTGGGTCAGTCTAGCGCTGCCTGCCTTATTGGTCTGCCTGGAATCAATCCTTAACAAGATAAGCCAACAACAAACTTTTAAAGGGATCCCTCCTTCATTGAATTTGATGTACACAATGTATATCCTCTTTGACCTAATGATAGCTCTTCCAGAACTGGACCTCAGATATGTATAAGGATGTTCACTGTGGTGTTGTTTATAAGAGGGAAAAATTGGAAACAACATACATTTCAACAGTATAGGTCTCAGAGGAGCCTGGTGGGCTACAGTCCAAAGAGTTGCAAAGAGTCACACATGACTGAGTGACTAAGCACACTCAGTTTAATCACTGATGGCATATTTGGTTTTGGAATATTCTGCAATCATTAAAAATAAATTTTAAGAAGACACAAAGAAAATGTTTATGATATATAAAACTGGGGAAATAATACCTATAGTTTGTTCCTGCTGCTGCTGCTGCTAAGTCGCTTCAGTTGTGTCCGACTCTGTGCAACCCCATAGACGGCAGCCCACCAGGCTCCCCCGTCCCTGGGATTCTCCAGGCAAGAACACTGGAGTGGGTTGCCATTTCCTTCTCCAATGCGTGAAAGTGAAAAGTGAAAGTGAAGTCGTTCAGTTGTGTCCGACTCTTAGTGACCCCATGGACTGCAGCTCACCGGACTCCTCCATCCATGGGATTTTCCAGGCAAGAGCACTGGAGTAGGGTGCCATTGCCCTCTCCAAGTTTGTTCCTAATATTCCAAAATTATCCTGATACCTAAGCAAAGATGGTCCCTGTTTGGGGTCACAATTTAGGGCATTCTACACCCTACATTTCATAGGCACACTCACACATGAATAGTTATCCCAGAAAACACGGGCATTTCTGTTGCCTGGAATCTGGTGCTTGGTGCTACAAAGCATAATCTTAAACACCAACTTGCAATTAACATCATTTATGCCCTAAGAACTACATCTCCATCTCCTGCCCTCCATTTTTAAAACAAAAACGGACTAAATCCCAGTGCCACAATACTGTGTGGGGTGAGTTGCTCCTGGCGTCAGAGACGGACACTGCCTCAGAGTAGAGGCAAGATTTGAGCAGTGGATGTGCTTAAAGAAAAGACAAATTAATCTGTCAAATACTTCCTCTCAGATAGCATGAAATGCAATCTTTTCTTGCATAACAAAGTATCATCTCCCAGTAGTGCCAAGTGTCCATTTCCTTGCTCTTCTTCTTGTAATTCGTGGTTCCAGGAGTACTCACTAATTAACACATTTGCAACAGCTGCACATAACAGCTGAGGAATGTTCTACAATAGCAAATAATTCATTTTACTCTTAAATTTGTATGCATATAAGTCTAGATATAATATGCCTGAAGCATGATGCCAGTTCTTTATATTGACAACTAGATGGACCTTGGCCATTAAAAATAGCATCAAGTTTTACTATTTTGAATATTTAGTTTAATTTTACTCAAACATCTGAAAATTAATTAAGGTTTTCAGCTTTATTAGAATAATTTTATCTAAATTTTCCATATTTACTAATTATAATTTGAAGTTCACCTCATCTTAATAATTTTGAATATTTTAGAAGAAAAACAGCTTCTTTAGGAAAATGATTTAAACATGTGGTATATGGGACTCCAATAGTATGCTTGCCCTTGTCCCTCAAGTGTACAGATTATGCCTGTGTTTAGAAAAAGATCCTGAGAAAAAAATATTTCAGAATTTTAAAGGAGGTTGAATATAGATTGCGAGAGTGCCATGATTTTTATTTTATTCTTTTGTCTTTTATTTGTATTTTCCCAAATTTTCCACAATGAAAAAATATTCCTTGTCAAGTCGGACAAGGGGCTTCCCTGGTGGCTCAACAGCCACCTGACAGTGCAGGAGATGTGGGTTCGATCCCTGGGTTGGGAAGATCCCCTGGAAAACAAAATGGCAACCTATTCCAGTATTCTTGCCTGTGAAATCCCACGGACAGAGGAGCTTGGCATGCTACAGTTCATGGGAGTCACAAAAGTGTTGAACATGACTTAGCAACTAAACAACAAAGTCGGGCAAAACGCAGTATATTTTCAAGTGATGCGTATTTACCAGACCAGCTCTCCAACCCCACCTCAACATGGAATTTCTACCCTCAACCAGGATCCTGAGAAAGGTTTCTAATTGTAACTCTCTACTCCCACCACCACCCCAGACTTCCAGCAGGAGGGATCCCAGGGTAGCTCTACCTCAGACCACTCAGCGTTTTCCCCCTCAGCCAACATCGGAGTCAGGTAATGAAATACATAAAGGAGCTCCCGAATGCCCCATGGACCACACTCCTGGCACAGCATTCTCAGCCCAAGGTTTCTCCAGAGCAGTTAACTCAGTGCTACTTCTGGGCCCTAAGTAGAAACCAGCACCCTCCCCAGAGTTTGCAGTGAGCACACCTCCCCCACAACAGGGTTAAAACCCTCACACCTGACCTTACAGAATTCTCCTCTGACCTTACAGGATTCTCCTCTGGAAGATGATCAAATGATCAAGCATACTAGGGGCGAGGGGAGATGCTATGATGGTTCTATTCTCAATTCCCCAACAGATGGAATTTCCTCATATAGGGAATTAACAATAACGGGAGAAACATGTTTCTTCAGAGAAAACAACAGTGGGATGTTCTCCCTGGTTCCCATCCAGTCCCAGTCTCTGGCACCTGCAATTTCCCTTGCCCACTCCCGGGCACCTTCACCACCACCCCACCGCACCACACCCCCACTCCCAGTGAACTTAAGTGAGGCTATGTTCCCTTGTCAGGCCATCTAACTTCGAGGAAATGCTTCCCAGAATTGGGAGAGGAAGTGTTTACACCTTCAGGGTCCCCAAAGGACAAAGCTGGGAGGACCTCAGAGCTGAATCAACCCCTCTTTGCATACATGAGGCTCAGATTTCCACCAAACACTGGCCCTAGGTCACAAAGCAATCATGTCCCAGGGGGAACCCACGGATTTTCTCTTCTGGCACACTGGACAGCCTAAAACTTCCCTTCACATTGTGACGTTTGAACCCTGGGGACTTCCCTGGCCACCCAGCGGTTAAGACTCTGTGCTCCAATGCAGAGGACATGAGTTCAATCCCTGATTGGGAAACTAAGACCTCGCATGCCACACAGCATGGCCAAGTAAATAAATAAATAAATAGAATACCTGCCACATTCTTCAAGATGTGTTTACACGTCAGGGTTTTTTGGAAAATTATCTCGGGATGCTTGCCCTGAGCTACAAATTGAGCAAAGGCAGAGACTACAGTGCCTAATTCACCACAGTAGCCTCAGGGGTTTCCAGTGTGCTACCCGGTTCGCTGAATCTAGATGGACCTTTTCTCATATTTTCACACCTCTGAAAGAGGGTTACAATTGCAATCAACCAACCACAGGTCAAAAGTTTAATTGGCAGCATTTTTTTTTTCCTTCATAGATCCATCATTGTGCACCAGACAACTGATGCATCTTAGATTCAAAGAAATATGGTAAATATGACAATCGTGGCCAAAACATATTTGTCAAATGTATAAATGTACCAAGCGCTATGCTAAGGGTCTACACATATTTCGTTTACTTCTCCTCAAAAATCCTCCTATGAAGGAAGCAATATTATTCTCAGTTGACAGGTCAGAAAACTAAAACCTAGCGCAGTTAAGACACTTGCAGTGTTAAGATCGCAGTTCAGATCACACAGTAATGGTGGACCTGCAGTCACCCCAGGAGAATGCTGTTCCCTTGTCAACAAGTAGGGTAAGCAGCTGGGTTGGCCCTGGTCTGAGGGTTTGCCTGGAACATGAGAATTTCAGAGCTAAAACTAGCAAAGTCTTTGACAAACCAGGATGCTTGATCACCTTGCCACCAAGTCCAAGAGTCCTCCACCCCTCTGCCTCCATCTCCTCCAGGGCCTGACCCTAAATAGGTCCCTAGAGCCAGCAGGATTCCCACAGCTGAGTCCCTTCTGAATGAGTGGCCCCTCCACTCTTTGGTACTAGGGAAGCCCCCTATGTCCCCCTTCCCTTAGTGTCTGCTGTCAACAGGCAGAAGATCCAGATGTTCACTGGACTGGCTGGGCTGTTCCCACAGCTGATGACGGCACATCTGACTGGGTTCTTGAAGCTTCACTGAAATCAAGTACCAGGCTATGTCTCCTTAATTCCCACTTCATGTTGTTACATGAATTTTGACAAGAAGCTCAATGTTTTCAGGTTCTGAGAAGGTAATAATATTAGCACATTCAGACCCAAGAAAAAGGGTCCATTCCTTTGAAAAGCCTCCTAACCTTGCTGATCAAGGTTTCTGGAATCCATGTAAGGCCCAAGTTTGTTTAGAAGGTCAAGTTGCCCATGGGCAGAACTTCTCATTGGTGGAGGGGACCCCAATCTGAGGCGCTTATTATTGAATTGGCCAAAGAGTTTGTTCGGGGTTTTCCATACACTCCTACAGAAAAACCAAAATGAACTTTTGGGCCCACCCAATAAAATGCAGACTCCAGACCTTGGCCCAGACTTGATAAATCAGCCTCCAGGCGTGGAGGCCAGATATCTGCATCTGAAATAAACTCCCCCGGTTGTTCTGATGTATGCCAAAGTTTATGAACCACACTAGAAGACAGTCTTGGAAAATCTTGTGGCCTCGTGTCACCTTACTCAGATTCTCATGCAGTTGGGCCCCCATTCAGGTGGGGCCAGACACTGGTGCCCCAACCATGGGGACCCTTGACCCTAGATCCTTCCTTCTGGGTCTGTCACTGCTATCCCCACAGCTGGACTGGAGGTAATAAACAGCTCTGTTCCCCCTCAGGGGGTGATGGCTGCAGGACCTGGGAAGACTGCAGTCACAGATCAAGTACTCATGGGCACTGCTGCGCAGAGTCGAGTGCTTCTTTGGCATCTATGGTGCCTTCTCCCAACCAGCTTCACAGGGAACCAGGCTCCCCCTCCTCTCTGCCCCAGCCACCCCTGCCTCTGCTCACCACTTTCTCCCCTCTCCTGACCTGCTGACTCCCAGGGCTCCCCAGTGTACTTCGGGGACTCTGTTGTGGTACTGGTGGATTTTACATGAGAAATGAATATATCAATCTAGATCATCCCACCCGGACCACAGTTCTATCCATGAGGCCACTGGGTCTGGGCTTTGCCCTTGGCTCAGCCTGGCACGTTGTAGGAACCAGTAAATAACTGGATAAATGGACTATGAATAAATCCCCACATGGCCCTATGAAGCAAGAACTATTTTTATCCCCACCTTCACAACTAAGGACCTGAGGCAGAAGTGAATGATACTGCCCAATGACTATCTGGCAGGACAGAGCTGAAACCTATTCTTTGGGTCCCAGATCCCCAAGTTCTACCTCCACTTCTGAGAGGGTTCAGGAGGAGACAGACCTGGGCTAGTCTGGCAATGGGTTTGCTGTCTGTCCTGAAACCTGGCAATGTCATTTAAAAATCGCCCCCCTTCTTTCTCCTAGATTTCAGTTTCTGCTTCTCTTTCTCCCCTCTCTCCCTTCTCAGACCTCACCTGCCCACGGTGTCCATAGCCTCGTAGAGTCACAAAGACCCAGTGATCTCTTAATGAGGGCCTTCTCTTTTTTTTTTTCATATTTCTTTATTTATTTGGCTACACTGGGTCTTAGTTGTGACATTTGGGGTCTTTTTTAGTTGTGGCACATGGGACCCCTGACCAGGAATTGAACCCAGGCCCCCTGCATTGGGAGCGCAAAGTCTGAGCCACTGGACCACCGGGGAAGTCCCTCTTAACGGAAACTTCTCAAAATGAAGTCAGAGTCATGCTGAATACTGAGAAAGCCCATCATCAGGCTCAGGTGATTCACTAGCCACAGTGAGTTGGAGAAACAGAGGTAAGTAAATATTGAAAAGAACTAGTGCTTTTTTGTTTTAAAGTCTGTCCTCAGTATGAAAGAAAAATAAATTTTAAAAAAACAGCTCCTGAAGATGAAGAAAAAGAGTATTTGGAAAACTTAGAGAAACAGATATAATAATGATAGTTGGAAACTGGCTTCCATCCTTTAAAACGAATCCTGATGAGATGCATCCTGAAGTGTAAACAGATTTGAACAATAAACTTATTGAACCATATACAATTATTTCTGGAGAGAAATGGATGAGCGGTTGGTTAGACAAATGGAAGAGGTGTGAATGATTCTTAACACTCTGATCTGGCAAAATGGTCCTTGGAAATTAATGGAACAAAAAATTATACCGGGGAAGAGAAGCATCATCAGGAGAAGGCACTAAGCATAGGAACCATGAAATGAAAATGCGTTCTTATGAATAAGAGAATTAATGAAATGAATTTAAGAAAAGGTCAAGTCGGGGAGAATATCGGATGGGCTGCAGTTCCACAAAGCCCCCAAATTTACTGTGGCATTTGAAGCACAGGACTTTGGAAGTTCAAAGTCCCAGAGAAAATCATCCATTCCATGCTTTTTCTTTACATGAGGACCTCAGGTCCAGAGAGGTGAATGACTTGTCCAGAGCCACACAGCAATGAGGGCTCCAGTCCTTTATGCTACACTGATGCTACATGGATCAAGCAAAGTCATGCTTCTACTTACTCTGAACTGCAATTTAGCAACTGAAACTACACTTCAGGCGGTGCTGACAGGCATGAGACAGGCCTAGATGAGCTGGCTCAAGAGTCTCCATGCAGAGAACACGCTCTCTGGAGTCAGAGAAACCTGGGTTCAAATCCTGACTTTACCACCCAACAATTATGACCTTGCAAGTCACTCTACCTTTCCGAACCTCACTCTTCTCATCAGTAAAATGGGGCCAACACTGCCTACTTTGCAGAATGAAATGAAATATCCCAGGAAAAGCACCTAGTACTTGGTAGGAACTCAAGAAACAGTGCTGTTATAGACATGACCAGAATCCATTGTCTTAAGATTCAAAAGTTCACCAAAAAGTGTGTGTGGGGGGGACCTTTTAATGGCAATAGAAGGAAAGTAAAGCATCATGACAGATTGTCTGATTCTGCCCCCCTCCCCAAAAAATGAGAAATGGAGTGTGTCTCAAAAGCTTGCTAACTTTCCTCAGGGAAACCAAAGGGCGCAGGATTGCAGAAAAAATACACTCAGTCAGTGTGCGCCACTTGGGGAAATGCTAGCATCTCTTTATAGTTTGGTTCTTGAGATACTCTTGAGGATTTGGACTGCCCTACCCCAGCTCACACCCTGAGGGTCCCTCTGCAGAACAGTGCCCCTATAACTAGTGGTGCCCACTCTGCAGGAAAGTAGGGTCATTTGTCAGGCCCTCCACCCCCATCACTGGGTGTGGCTCAGGGAAAAAGGCCAAGATGGGCCCTGATGAAGAGACTCCACTTACTATCACAGGAGAACACCAGGGAGGCACTATCCTCCCAGAGCTGTCTCAGGAGCAGTCAGGAAGGGGCTATCTGGTTAGGGCACAGGATTTTGCAGAGGTCAACTTTGAAAAATACCCACAGAGCTCCTGAGGTCTGCAGACCCTATATGGGACTCCACTCAGCAGCCCTATTTGCAAGGGAAATGTGTGCCTGGCTAAGAACTAACTCCTGATCTATTCCCATGAGAAACCAAGGTATATTTAGCTAGAATTATTTTCACAAAATGCTGCTATAATGAGTTTAACAGCTTATTGCCCAGTAAACTATTATGCTTTAGCTCTGTACAGATGTGAACTAAGAACTTGCAATCCGCAGGACAGACAGACTCAGGCACTCCAAGCTAAGACCATATGCCCATAGTTCTCTAGATCCTTCAGAGTAAACTGCCTGTTGTGACTGAATTAACTCAACAGCAATGACATCCAGTTCAAATTCCACCATATTCATAAAGCTTCCCAGATCCCCCATCAGAATCAGCTTCTTCCTCTAGATCCTGGGGCTCTGTTTTGACCACTGTCTTTCTGGAACTTAAGAAGACATGTCAAATGACAGCAACCGAGATCAGGACCATCTTTTCCTTCATCCCCAATGCCTTTAGCAGCATCTAGGTGGGTACCTGGCACATGGTCAGGCCTAAAGAAGCATTCTAAGAATTAAATTAAATTAAATAATTGTGGAAAATGTAAGGCTGGGCCAAAAGGACTCAGAAGCCAAATTTTCCAACGGTGACGTTATTGTTTTTATTTCCCTTATTCTTGGTAGGGAAATTCAGAGTACTTTATACCAAGGGACTTATAGTAAAAGGTAATGGACTCTGCATTCAGTTATGGCTGGAGAGTTGACATCCTAGCTCAGTGAGCTGCCTAAGGGAGGGCATATAAGACTGTTCTTTGGTGATGGATAGACCCAGGGTCAAACTCTGACTCTACTGCTTACTAGCTTGGGCTTCATTTTCCTCATCTGTAACTAATAGATAACAGTGTTTGCCTTGTAGGATGTAGTGAGACTTAAATGTGATAATGTGCAAAGCACTTAGCTCACAGGAGGCCATAAGCACCATAGTCCCCTTCTCTGTTCATGTTTTAAAGAGACATGGTGGGATAGAAAAGGGTGCAGTCTCAGAGCTTCACTGCCCTGGATTAGGTTTGAAACTTCCCTTCCCCACATGTATTTGTGTGACTTTGAGCAAGTTATTTACCTTATGCAAACCTCTGTTTTCTCATATGAGAAACACAGTATGTATTTTACGGGTTTGAGGGAAGGTTAAATGAGATTACTTATATGCTGAGACTAGTGCCTGGAACTTATTCAGTCCTAAACAAGTGGGTGCTATTATGTTCTTAGGCTGGTTCAAGGCATTTATCAGGCCCACAGTCGGAGCTGGACTTTGTGGTGGGCTCTGTGGATTTGGTGGTCCTGGCTGAGGGGGCCTCCCGAAAGGCAAAGGATCTAGTGAATGGCAGAAAGCCTCCAATCTGGTCGGGACCACGGACAGCTCCAGGCACTGCAGGCTGGACAGTGGCGGTGCCCCAGAGGTTCACATTTCCTGACAGTATGTCTTTCCAGGGGATAACTTTAAGGGAATCTATTTCCTTGTCCTCAGCTTCCACAGGAAACATTTCCTAAAACTGGTCTGCCCGTGGTGGAAGCATCATGCCAGTTTTCATTTTCCACCTTCCCTTTTCCATAAAACCCCTTCTACTGTACAGATTCATGCATCTTTTCACCCTGAATCTTATTATGATGCACCATCCACTGAGTCCCAGCTTCTGGGACATCAAATAAAGGGATAAGCCAACAAATGGTGTTCTCAATGTCACCTTTAATCAAGGCTCTACAAATATCCCTCACCAGGGCCGCCATATAGAGTTGTGCAGGTTGTCCACTGCATAATTTCTGGGCTTGCCATCTACAGCATAGTCTATGTAAATGGCTCTCCCTGGAGACACAGATTGAGTGGCCGTATGAGGTGGTCTTCCCCTCATTAAGAGAAACATTTCCAGTAAAATTTAACTGTTTAATAATTATCAAAATTTGCAGTATATTCACATTATTTTTATCATTTGTGTTACTAATACTTGAAGTGATAGTTCAGAAGAATTTTTAATTCTTAGAAGCTTATGGTCACAAAAAATAAAAGAATTCAATTTATATACATCTTTTTGTTGCAGAGAAGTATGATAGGAAAATCAATAAAAGACTTTCAAGCATAAAAATACATTACATTAGAATAAAATTCTGTGGAGGAAGTGGATTGGAAATATAATTTCCTACTGTTAAATAAGAGCTCATTCGTGTATTTTTTAAAAGGATGGTCGTGGGTCTCAAATTGCTATGATATTTGTGTTTTATTGGATACATCCAAAATTGCAATGTGAGAGTTTTATCTTATAATGTCTATATTTAAAGTATACCACACATTATATCCTTTGTAATTATTTTTAATTGTTTATTTAAAAGTATTTAAAATTGCTTCAGATATTCTAGATGTCAACTTTTAAATGTTCAAGAAGGGATATAGATTTTTAAAATTATTTTAGGGAGTATTGAGGAAAAAATGGCTAATTCCATTGATGTTAACACTATTTTAGACACTGGCCTGTCCCAGCAAGTGGATGCCTCCTCTGCACAGCAGAACAGGTATCCCACTTTGGAAGCACTAGTTCTTTGCTTTTCTTTAGGCCAAGCTCTGGTTCAGGGGCTGGGACACTACTATGTGAAAAGGATGGTCTTTGGCTACCAGACCAGGTTTGCCTGGATGGCTGCTATCATTTCTCTCCTCACCACAGAACTTGGGTTTTCTTCTGTGATTCCGGGCAAGTGTTCACCTTCCTTTGGGCTCCAACAATCTGGTTGCCAGGAAGGGGTCGATCAGACTCTCAAGACTCATTTGGTTTGGGACTCTGGGTTCTCTTCCACTAACGCTCCCTCACTGAGTGCCTGACACCACACCTGGTACATTGCAGGCTTACAGTTAATATGTCTACTCATGGGACAGCCTCAAATATGGAGAGATCTGCCTTTTCCCAGTAGAAAGTTCCAAAACAAAGCTTTTATTAAAAACTTAAAAAAAAAAGTATTGGGGTATAGCCAATTAACAATATTGTGATAGTTTCAGGTGAACAGGAGAGGGACTTCAGCCATATTTATACATATATATGAATCCATTCACCCCTAAACTCCCCTCCCATTCAAGGCTGCCACATAGCATTGAGCAGAGTTCTATGTGCTATACAGTAGGTCCTTGTGCTTATCCATTTTAAATATAACAGTGCATACATGTCCATCCCAAACTCCCTTACTATCCCTTCCCTGCATCCATCCCCTTACCCCAACCCACACCAACACCCCCACCACAACCATAAGTTCATTCTCTAAGTCTGTAAGTCTGTGAGTCTCTTTCTGCCAAAACAAAGCTTTTGACCTATTTGTATGTATAAACTTTTAGGAATATAGATGAGCTAGAGTGCTACTTATTTAGTAAATTTTAAAATTTAATTTCACAAACATGTAAAGTAACTTACACAAGACATATTACTATACCAATTTATTAATTATAAATATGTTAATTGAAAATTAACACATTAATATAAAGTCTTACAAGTTACAAATATATTTAGAAATATTGTTTTTCCATGTTTACATTTAATTCGTGAAACAATTATATTCATTCTCTTCACATACATCTTTGACATTGGTATCTTTGTCACCACTAGAACTACTTCCCAAGTCATCTGACACAGCTTTGCAGAGAACAGCATCTTCACTTCCATTCAAGTCATTTAGGATACAGGCCGGTTTGCATCTTGGGATGATGCTGTCACTGGAAATTATACTCCTAACCCCAAGTACCCATTCTCTATTCATGAGCTCTGCAAAGTAACCACTTAGAGTCTATTGTCTTTTAAAGCAATCTTTAAAAGGCTTGTTTACAACATTCAACACTTGCAAATTATAAGGAAAAATGACTAAATCTACACTTAGTGTTTTTGTCTCCATTTCTGTGCGAGTGACCTTCCTAAGGTCACTGGAAGCACAGCATTGGTTGAAGTTATCAGGAGCTAATATGTCATCCCCAAATAGTGCTTTGTGGGTTAAAATTAAGTGTTTGAGAGTGAGCCCTGTAACAAAAGAGACTTACTAAGGACTTGAATAGAAGGTAAATCTCTCTTTTCTGAGAGGTAATGGGTGAGTGACTGAGTGGTGGGTGAATAACTGGGTGTTGGAGTCTTTGGCTAAATTCAGTACCCTCTCTCCCAGGTTTGGGCTTCACAGGGGCCCAAGGTCCCTAGAGTCCCTAGAGTCCTTAATTGGAATCTTGCCCAAGACTGACCCACCAGTACAATGGGTTCCAGTTTAGGCAGAGAAGCTGACAACAGCCTCATTTTAATCCAGACCCAAGCCCAAGAAAGGAAGCTATGTTTATCACATGATTCCTTGGCATAAACCACGGCTTGGAGCCTTCTTCTCTGCTACACTGTTAAGTCTCCCAGCCAGGCTGAGAGGTGGCTGTTTAGCCATGAGGACACTGAAGCTCTAGCCTTTTTAAATTACATGTATAGAGACATGAAAACTTGGCCAATAGTTAATCTCCCAAGTGGTTACAAACTTAGCCCAGTGGCTCAGAGTTAGACATCCCAGATTTAAATCCTGTTCTTCCACTGAAGAGACATATGACCAGTAATAAAACATTTAATCCTTCAAGGCTTTGCTTTTCTTACCTATAAAATGGGGATAATAATATCTGCCTCAAAGGACTGTCATGAGGATTAAAATAATGGTACCTAGTCCAGAACCTTATACATCTGTAAGAACCTCAAGCTTTAAGACTCAAGTTCTTAGGGCAGAGAACATAATATAAATAGAACCAGATGCTCCTTGGGACAATAGAAGTTTTCCCTGGGCAACAAGTGGCCACACTACTTACCTTTGCATGTATGAAATGCAAAAAAGAAGATAGCAAACTGGCCACCCACCCAGACACACAGTGATTCTAGCAGGGGACTTGGTGTGTGACAACTATGTTAAAAATCATGTTTGCCACTTGATTTTCTTATGACAAAAATGATACAGTTCATTATACAATTATACAGAGGAACAAAAAGAAAATTACAATCACCTCTAATTCCCAGAGATAACATTAGGTATTATTTTGGTATCCTTCCAATTCTTTCTTGTTTGTTGGTAGTTTTTTGTTTGCTTGCTTGCTTTTCCTCTCTTAATTGCAAACAGTGCATCATACCCTCCATATTATTTGGTGACTTACTTTTCTCACTTAACACCCTGTGAACAGCTTCCTATAGGTGGGGCTAGTGGTAAAAAGCTTGCTGCCAATGCAGGGGACACTAGAGACACAAGTTGGATCTCTGGTTTGGGAAGATTCCCTGAAGGAGGGCATGATATCCCACTTCAGATCCTTGTCTGGAGAATCCCATGGACAGAAGAGCCTGGCGGACTACAGTCCATAGGGTCACACAGAGTCGGATGCGACTTAACAGGCACGCACATCATTTTAATGATAGAATTGGCAACCCACTGCAGTGTTCTTGCCTGGAGAATCCCAGGGATGGTGGAGCCTGGTGGGCTGCCGTCTATGGGGTCGCACAGAGTCGGACACAACTGAAGCGACTTAGCAGCAGCAGCAGCAACCTACTAACTGACATGCTTTAAAAAAGAACAAAAATTTTTTGGAGGCTTTTGAGTTGTTTGTAATTTTTCCCATCACCAAGAAGTCCTCTTAGAATTTTACAGTGCATAAAGCACTTACTCCCATCACTTTAAATCTTCTCATTAACTCGAAAAGAAAATAATGTGATCATAATTCTCTCCACTTGACAGGTGAGAAAACTGAAGCTCACAAAGAAAAAAAAAAAAGTGGCTTGCCCAAGGTCACTCAATAACTGGTAAAGCAGCGGCCAGCCTTGTTCTTCTGGATCTCCAGCCTGGCCAACCTCCTGACCCTCCTTCCTTGCCTCGCCTCCTGTGCAGAGTAATGAATCCTCCAAAAGATGCTATGCATCTTCAGCCTCCTCCTCTCCAGGAGCAGTGGGTTTAAAGGCACCACTTCACCCAGACCAGAAACCTTGACCCCTTAATCCAAAGGAGCTCCTCAAAATACTCTCCAGCCTCTCACCCAGCTTTTTTTTTTTTTTTAATATTTATTCATTTGTCTGTCCTGAGCCTTAGTTGCAGCATGTGGCTCTACTTCCCCGACCACAGACCAAAGCCAGGTTCCCTGCACTGGGAGCGTGGAGTCTTAGGCGCTGGACCACGAGGGAAGTGCTTTACCCAGTTTTATTTTGATCGTTGTATTTATCACTACTCATTATTTTCTTGTTTATTTACTTGCCTTTTATAGAGTTCAGCGATTTTCAACAGGGCAGAGCTAACCCTCAGTGTGTGCGAAACAAGACATGGGTTGTCTCGCACCGTGACAGCATCTGAACTTTAACCAGACATCCGTGTGAGTCAAAAATCACTCAGAATTATATAAATCTAGACTCAGGCTCCCTCTTACACACAAAGGCTCGTATGCTTGGTTTAACTGATACTGACTTTCCCCATGGAAAGCAAGAGATTACCTGACTTTCTTCAACTTGGAGTTTCCTCAGTTCAGAAAATCGTGTCATCACGGCATTCATGGTATTTGAGTCACTGTTACTATACATGTATCAGTTTGCGTTTGTAGCTGTCACATTCAAAGCAATTCTAAGTATATTTACCAGTATCTTTTTTTAGTCCTTGTTTCAAATTGTCAAAAAGAAAATGTCAACACTCAGTTAGACATTATCCCTTTTTTTATTCTTAAATTCAAACATTCATTATAAGTAAGTGAGCTTCATGGTGCTTTCTGGTATATCCTTATGATCAAACATTTAAATATTGAAATACATGTTAGTTTGCTTCCCTAGTGGCTCAGATGGTAAAGAATCTGCCTGCACTTCGGGAGACCTGGTTTTGATCCCTGGGTCAAGAAGATCCCCAGAGAAGGAAATGGCAATCCATTCCAGTATTCTTGCCTAGAGAATCCCATGGACAGAGGAGCCTGGCGGGCTATAGTCCATGGGGTCACAAAGAGTCGGACATGACTGAGCGACTAACACTTTCACGTTGGTTTGATTAAAATTCCTTCCCTTTTATTTCTCTATTACATTACAGTGAAGTGCTATATTTATTTTTTAAATTATGTGAATAAGTAGAATGTGTTATCTGTGAATTTAATTTCAGGATGATAAAGGAGTCCTTCAAGAGATTTGAGTTCCAAAGAAGTCTTTAGGTCTGATTGTGTTGAGAACCACTGGTGTGGTCTGTCTCCCCCACTAGAAAATCAGCTGCATGAAGGCAGGACCTGGTCTGACTGAATACCCACACTGATTCCTGGCATTCAGAAGAGAAGGGTACTCAATAAAGACCAGCTGAATGAACAATGGAAACATTCCAGGCATTATAAAAATTTGGGGTGGAGAAGATATTGATGGGCACAGGTCAGCCTGTGACAAGTTGATTTGGTAACATTTCTGAAATTCTTTTTCTCCAAGAATCAATCAGGGTAGGAACCCTAATCTGCCTGGATGTTGAGAAGATTCAAAGAGATCATGGATTTGCAGCCTCCTGGCAGAGGGGAGGACTGAGTAATTGATTGCTGGTATTGTTTTTGTTGTTAGATTTCCCAAACAATAAACCGTAATTCTTTATTCTCAGCTACCTGGCATCCCTCTCTGTTCCAAATCCGGTAGTTGTTATTAATATATTTTCCTAAGAACCTCCTCTTCCTATTCATTCCCTCCCACCTCCCCCACTGCAGGCCTGCACTACCTTCAATAATCTCACTCTAATTGGAAATTGGGGCTGTCAGGATGCCCTTCCTCTCCCCTCCCCAGTTCCCACCTTGCTCACAGATGCAAAGGTCCCTATGGCTCCAAGCAGAAGCCACAGACCAGGAGGACGAGGAGAGAGCCAGACTCCCCGTGGGCGCCATGGCGGGACAGACCCGGCGCCCCAGACTTCAGCTGCCATGCCGGGCCTGGACCTGCTCCCTCTCCCGACTCTCGGTGATGAAATGCCGCCGCCCCCCGGGAGCCGTCTCCAGCCTTCCACAGTGGCTCGGCGGCAGGTTTATCACACTCGCTGAGAGAAGACATAATCAATTCCCCAGCTGGCACTTTGCACTGAATACCCACTTTTTCAGCTTGATAGCAGGACTAAATTAGTTATTTAGCAACTAGGCCCTAATTTAGAGCGAGCGAGAGCCTTGACAAGGATCATTGTTCAAGGCCATCCCCCCTTTCCCTTCAGATAGGAGGCCCACAAATCCCCAGAAGGTGATAAATAGACAATTAGAAAATAGATATATTTGGTTAGATCTACAAGGCTCCCCGGTGCTGTCAGGCTCACAATGAAGGGGGCCGGGGTAAATTGGTGGCCAGTGAACGCCAGCTGCACGGCCATCCGTCCTGCAGACACTCAGCCATATGTGGCCATTTACAGGCCGTCCTGAAGAATAGATCGGACCAATAAGACCAGAGGGAACGAAAAATACTTGACAAAGTTGGCTGCTCTTCATTTAACAAGAATAAAATATCTAATGGGGTGTAATGGAGGCCATCAATCACCTACTGCCAGACCCTGCTGTAATACTACACTTTTAACTATTAATGCTACTTTTTTTTTTTTCTCTAATAAGTGGGACAGGCACAACCACTTTGTATACAGGGTGGATGTTTGGGGAGTGGAGATGAATGGAAGATGCTGGAGAGCTGTGGCAGAGGATGAATTTTGGCTAAAAAACAGGAAGAATGGTGGGACTGGAAAGTGGCGCAGCCATCGCTGAAAACAGGATGGCGGTTCCTCAGAAACGTAAACGTAGAATTACCACATGACCCAGCAATTCCACTCCTAGGTTTATACCCCAAAGAAGTGAAAGCAGGGACTCTACCGTATACTTGCACACCAATGCCCACAGCACCATATTTACAATAGCCAAAAGGTGAAAGCAACCAAGGGTCCAATGACGGATGGATGGATAAATAAAATGTAGTGTATACATACAATGGAATATTATTCAGCCTGCAGAAGAACGGAAATCCTAACACCTGCTCCAACTTGGATAAACCTTGAAGACATGACAAATGAAGAAACTCAGACATGAAAGGGCAAATATCGTATGATTTCTTTTATATCAAGTATCTAGAATAAGCAAATTCACAGAGGTAGAAGGCAAACTGGTGGTCGCCAGGGGCCAGAGAGAGCAGGGAATGGGGCGTTGTTGATTGAGGTACAGAGTTTCAGTGAGCAATGACCAGAAAGCTTCTGAACTAGATAGAGGTGATCATTGTATTACTACAACATTGAATGTACTTAATGTCATGAATTATACACCAAAATGGTTAAAATAATAAATTTTATGTTATATATATTTTACCACAATTTTTTCTAATTTCAAATAGGAAAGGCAGAGCAGGAGAAACATTCTAATTTGCTTTAAGAACAGAAAAATCATGTGAATTCAATTAACCTAGGAGTCTCTTTTAAAGTCACCCTAAAAGATTGGTCTTCTCCTAGCAAATCGTGTTTTCTTGGCGGTGGGGGAGGGGGGGTCTTAGTTTCCTTGTCAACAGATAATAGATAACAACCCTTGACACCTCTGCTTCCCAGAGCTATTGTGACATCCAAATGAGATAAATGAGACATGAGCATTCTTTGTAAACTGTTGAGTGCTGTTGTCTAATTTGTCACCAGTACAGCTAAGAAACACTTCAGGAAACCTACTAAGGGTACTTCATCCACAAGGACTGATCCATGAGTCTGAAAAATCCCATGGATGAGAAAGTCAGATCCCCACAGATAGAGACCAAACCCTGTCCTCAACCCACCATCCACTTGGGGAGGCTCCCCCTTGCCCACTGCTGGTTTCATGCATTATTCAGTCACCAGAGTCACCCTACAGTGGCCCTGATGGTGTCCTTCACAAAGCCTGAGAGTGTCTCCAGGCAGGGCAGACAAGTAACAAAAAGCAGAATGACTTTGAACACACCTGCAGAGAGCAGACGAGCCAGGTGCTGTGGCAGCGTGGGGCTGAGTGCTCTTTGCAGGGAAGCAGGAGAGGTCTGGGCATTAGAGGGGATGGTGACGGCTGCAGAACGGTGGCCATCAGGTATCATGGAGACGCTTGTGGTTTGGGGTTTCCATTGTCTTTTTGTCACCCTCTACCACCAGAATGCATATTTTGGTTTTATTGAAAAGATTCCTTCTATGTCACTTTTAAGGCACCTTCACACCTTTTAACTCATTTGATCCTTGAAACCACTGTGTGCATAAATAGATTGAATATTTCTTTCTCCTGAATCTGAGCATGCTCTGCTTGTGTCCTAGTTCACCAAGTCTGAATTCAACTCAGTCTCTCTGCTCACTGTTTTATATACACTCATGAACTCAGAAGCCCTATATCCCCTTTCTTTTTACATCTGATCCATGTTCAATAATTATTAATAATTCATTTAGCAAATTATACTATTAATATTTAAGATTCACAAGAAGCAGAAAATCAACTCAAACGAACTTAAACAAGGAAGAGGAAGTTAGTGTAAGGATTAAAGAGATTCTCATGAAGCCTAGGAACAGGAATGTGCCTAGGACCCAGGAAAAAAACCCAGAAGCTCAGTCTTGGTCATCACACTTCTCATCTCCCTTCTTTGGTTGGTTATCTATGATTTTCTCTCTCTCTCTCTCTCTCAATTTCCATATCAGTTTTCTAGAATTCTCAGGTTCAAAGAGAAGGAAATATGGTTGCCAACAGTTCCTGACCTTCACCTTTTCTGTGTTTAATCACTAGAAGGAAGAAATCTGGCCTTTCTTCCATCTCAAAGTGTAAAAGCCCCAGGAGGAGGCTTACTGGCTTAGGCACCCACTCCTGGACCGACTGTCAGCAGGAACCACTATATGAATAGAATAGGGGCAGGGAGCAATCCTAGAAGAAAAGGTTGGGGGATTAGTGCTAGGAAACAAAACACAAGGTTTCCATTACCAAAGATTTCTATGGTCCACCATGTGGGAAGAATTCGTTCATCCGAAAATAAGTACCAAGTGTCTGCTGTGTGCTAGCCACTGTGGTAGGCACTGGAGACAGAGCGCTGAAAAAGAAACTACCCCTGTTCTCAGGGGTTGATCATACATAATCATACCTGGTAATTTATTGCACCTAGGGGCTTCCCTGGTGGCTCAGAGGTTAAAGCGTCTGCCTGCAATGCGGGAGACCTGGGTTCGATCCCTGGGTCTGGAAGATCCCCTGGAGAAGGAAATGGCAACCCACTCCAGTATTGTTGCCTGGAGAATCCCATGGACGGAGGAGCCTAGGGGGCTACAGTCCGCGGCGTTGCAAAGAGTTGGACACGACTGAGAGACTTCATTTTCACTTTCACTTTCAAGGGGTATAAATGAGGAGGACAGGATATATTCATACAGGACATATACCAAAATAGATTAGGAAATATAGATAGATAAAATTTTATATCTGTATACTGCTAAGTCACTTTAGTTGTGTCTGACTCTGTGCAACCCCATAGACGGCAGCCTACCAGGCTCCCCCGTCCCTGGGATTCTCCAGGCAAGAACACTGGAGTGGGTTGCCATTTCCTTCTCCAATGCATGAAAGTAAAAAGTCAAAGTGAAGTTGCTCAGTCCTGTCCGACCCTCAGTGACCCCATGGACTGCAGCCTACCAGGCTCCTCCATCCATGGGATTTTCCAGGCAAGAGTACTGGAGTGGGGTGCCGTTGCCTTCTTCATTATATTATATCTGTATATTTATATACATATTTCTTCCAACCTAGTTTGATGGATGAGACATCTTCCCTGAGGAAGTGAGACTGAAGCTATGAAGAATGAATGTCAGTTGTCTGGACAGTCTACTAAATACTCTGGGAAATTTAAAGATGAAGATCCTATCTTCAAGAAACTTCAGTCTAGCAGGGCAATGTTTCCTGAAGAGCCCCACAGAATACTGGCTGCATATTAACAACTATCTGATTTATAAGAAAAGGTGCTATGGCCAAATATATTTTGGAACTGCTGGGTTGGACAGTTAAACTGTTGTCTTTAGTGCAGAGCTTGTTAGAGATTTTTATATGCCAAGGTACCCTGAGAGTCTCCAAAGAGATTCTCTTTTCCAATTAAGACAAACCTTTATAAGTAACATCTTCAAATTCAAGCAAAAGTGCTCTGTCAGAAAACTGCCAATTTATGGAGGGTAAGAGACCTGCCCAAGGACACACAGCTCATTAATGATAGAATGTGGACTCTACTGACCTTCCCACTGGGCCTTCCTCTCCCCTGCATGATAGAGGCTGCAAACGCAAGATAACCACTTCCTCAGCCTTCTTTTCAGCTGTGGATGGCCACATAACCCATTTCTGCTAATAAGATGATAGAATAATTCTGCTTGAAGGCTTGTGAGAAAGATTTTGCTCCTGATGTAAGAGAAACTTAATAGGATGAGTCCTCTCACTGGCTTCCCTTCCTAATTTTGTATTCTGTTGATAGAAGACATGGTGCTCTGGGCTGCTGCAGCCATCTTGTGATGTTGAGGGGAGCTATCACCAATACCATGAGCGTAGAAAAGCATAAAGCAGGTGGGAATAGCCATAGCCTTTGACCACAATGAGTTGCTATGACCATCAACCACTCCACTTCTTTCCATGAATACCTACTTTAATGAGGGAGAATGTTATGTTACTTGCTGCCAAAAAAAAATTCTTATCAATTCAATTCTCATCCCTGCTCATCCAACTTGGACTTTTAAAATATATAATGTCTCATTGTCTAACATTATTCTGGTAGAATGCCTCTTAGAATAAAAATACCCAAATTTCATAAAACATTCATATCTTTCAATATCTTTCAGTCGGTATTCAAAAAGGAAAAAATTTAATTAAAAATTAATCACAAAAATTCATCATGAC
Organism: Capra ibex; assembly: GCA_006410555.1. Taxonomy (NCBI): domain Eukaryota; kingdom Metazoa; phylum Chordata; class Mammalia; order Artiodactyla; family Bovidae; genus Capra; species Capra ibex. The sequence goes on along the minus strand of SJYO01013147.1, from coordinate 16,344 downwards.
ATTATTAACAAAAGGATAAATGAGAAGTCTCCAGTTGTTGTTTTTTTAAATATAATTGGTAGATCATCAGAATCCCATACAAAATTTTAAAAAGCAGACCAGTAGACAACAAAAAGGAGGTGTGTCTCAGATGGAGTGGCCCTAATAGAAGCCTTGTTATTCTGCACAACTATTAACAACCTGATTTATCATATAATGTTGTAAGCATTTTTACATCCTAATACAATCATTTGTAACTTAAATTTAAACAGGCAGTTGACTGTGTTTTACTTATGTTTTAGTAAAATTTAGTTGAGAGGTTTGGGTTGCATATGGCACATTGAATTTTTTTCCCATTTAAAATGATGGAAAATTAAATCCCAGTTGGTGTTTGTGTGTAAAATGTCTGATTTTCAGGAATGAATTCCTGAAAGCACAGATGTGGTAAGAAAACTGAATTTGAATTGCTTTATAAATGCTTTCACTGAATTACAAATCAATACCCCTCTTGTATTAAGAATCAATATGATAATTGGTTGTATTAAGTGTTTCTGCATCTTCTGTCGAACAGTGATTACTCAATTGTTCTCCTTAAGTTTCTGCACCACAGAGCTCCAGCCTAGCTGTGCCTTAGACGCACCTGGGGATCTTCTAAAAAATATAGGTGCACATGTCCCACCCCAGTTGGATTAAACAGAATCTTTAGAGGCAGGTTTCATGCATCAGTATTTTTTTTTAACATCCCAGATCATTATTAAGTATACTCAGTTTGAGAACCACTGCTCTAAATAACAAATTCTTCCAAGAACTTAGGAATAGGAAAACACTGATATAACAAGACTTGTAAAACCTACTAGGGTCCTTTTTATCCTGGCTACCAGGAAGCTCAAACAATTATATTAACTCTCTTGTCCCTAGTTCTTACTTCAGTTAATTATCTCCTTCCTCCAGATGTTCAGAGGCTGATTCTTTTAAGTCACTTGTATTACAATAAAATCCAAAATCTTCTGTGCTCTATTATCAGAATCCACCCACTGTAACCAATCATTCTAGCATATGACCACACATGAACACACACACACAGAGCAGGGCTTAGCCTACTCCAGGAAGCCACACCTCTTGCTTTTGACTTAATCTTTTTTCCCTCTCTTGAAGTTAGATTGCCTTAAACATGTTCTACAGTGGTTAAAACCTTGACTAATCCAATTTTCTATGAATCAGGGTTATCAAATATTAATATCAACCTACTTTCTGTGGCTTAAAAAATATTTTACTTTGGGAACAAAATATATGGCCTCATTTATGCCTGAGTTCATCAACCAGTTAAAATTTTTTGTGTTGTTCTTTTCATCAGCTCTGACAAAATGATATGGAATTAGACACCCTGTGAACTGTTTCTTTGCTCTAATGTGTGAGCTGCGCTTCACTAGAGGGAATAAAATAATCCACTGTCATTTCTGTTTTTATCATATTCATTTTTTTGGCAGAGAATTTATTCACTCTTCACTATATAGTTATTTATGTGCTACAATCTCACATTTTTGCATTCCCCAGAGAATGCACCATTAAAACTCTTAATGTGACACCTCATATTTTTAGTAGACTAGAAAATAGTTACAATTTTAATTTAAATTGAAATGACTATGTAATAGCTGGACAAATCAGTTTGAGATCCCCAGAGCTCTTAATTGTAATTCTCCATTGTTTTCTATGCATAAATTTCTTTTCCAAAGTGTTCATTTTGAAATACTCACTCATTTTTTTTTCAGCTGTTTCATGCTCATTCCAAACTCACTTATTTAATAATTTTCTATGGTTAACAACTTCACGATTAAACTTTAATGTTAAATATAAATGGTTGAAATAATAAGCTTATTAGAGTGTTTAGAAAAGAGAGAGGATTGGACATTTAAGGAATGATGAATTTAAGTATAAAGTATAAGAATAGGAGAGAAATTCAGTCTGGCCAAGAACAAAGCAGAGACATAGATTTGTTTTTTTGTGGGGGGGTGTATGTATACTTATATACATCATACAACTATATATGCTGCTGCTGCTAAGTCGCTTCAGTCATGTCCGACTCAGTGACCCCATGGACTGCAGCCCATCAAGCTCCTCCATCCATGGGATTTTCCAGGCAAGAGTACTGGAGTGGGGTGCCATTGCCTTCTCCGACAAATATATATTTACAAAAGAGGAACACAAAGTTGTAGAAAAGGGAATTCTTTTTTTTTTGAAATCAAATGATGTCTTAGCAAGACCAGGGTAAGAGAAGAATCACAAGTGAACTAAACAAGAGGGTAAGAATTCTACTAAAGGCAGTCAGATAACCTCTTTTCTAGAATCCCCACATCTACCCAATACAAGAGTCAGAGAAATAAAGGATATCACAGCCTCCCACTTGCTGTGCTGAGGATATTTCACAGCATCTGATTCTCAGTTTAAAAACACGAACAAAAGACACCACCTGTGCTCCTGTCAGATCAGATTTTATTTTCACTTGGTCTGGCAATGTTAAGAAGGTAAAAATGTCTCCAATAGAAAACTGGTGTAGTGCCTCTCAAATAAGCCTTGACAGGTCTGCTCATTATTGGAAGTTAGAACATCTACACTTGTCCCTCCATGTGTGCATGCGTGCTTAGTCGTTTCAGTTATGTCCGACGCTTTGCAACCCCATGGGCTGTATGTTGCCCGCCAGGCTCCTCTGTCCACAGGATTCCCCAGAATACTAGAGTGGGTTACCATGCCCTCCTCGAGGGGATCTTCCCCACTCAGGAATCAAGCCCTTGTCTCCTGAATCTCCTACACTGCAGGCAGATTTTTTGCCACTGAGCCACCAGAGAAGCCCTTGCCCCTCCATGCCACACCCCAAATCCCTACGACACACACAGAGGACTTAATGAAGGTTGATTGCTAAGTTGTCCCTCTATTTAATGAAGAAAAATTAAACCACCTAGACAAGAGCCTTAGATAAATTCTGACAGATATGGAATCTAACACTGACCCTGCTACTAATTGGCTGTGTGACTTTGGTCAAGTTCATTGACCACACTGGGCCTCAGTTTACTTATATAAAATGAGAAGACAAGTCTAAAGGCCTATCCATTCAGCTCTAATATTCTATGGTTCCATCTGTGTTTAGTCACTCAGCCGTGTCTAACTCTCTGTGACTCCGTGGACTGTAACCTGTCAGGCTCCTATGCCCCCGGAATTTTCCAGGTAAGAATACTGGAGAAGGTTGCCATTTCCTACCTACTCCAGGGGATCTTCCCAACCTAGGGGTCAAACCCAAGTCTCCTGCACCTCCTGCATTGGCAGGCAGATTCTTTACCAGTAGCAGCACCAGCTGGGAAGCTCTCATGGTCTTTACTTGACATTTATTGAGTGTGTTCGATAGGCTAGACTCTTGTTTGACACTGGGAATATCAAAGTGAAAAAGGCACCATCTCCATTCTCCAGAGTCTCAGTCTACTGGAGTGAGATGAACAATAAATAATGTGGAAATTATTACTATCTAATAATTAATATTATTAACTATTATTAATATGCTGGGACAACAGATTTAAACTGAGACTGTCCCAGGCAACCTGGGATGTATGGTCACTCTGAAGATGGGGATTATAGGAGAAAATAGAGTTTGTGGAGATAATAAGTTTAGGTCTAGAAATGTTTCCTTTTAAGTGCCTATGGGACATCCAAATGGAGAACAATGGAAAGCTGGGCATGGGCTGAGGGCTGAGGGCTGAGGGCTGAGGAAAGAGGACTGGGCCAGAGATTTAGATGTGGGAAGCATCATGAGCCACAGGACAGATGAGAACATCTAGAAAAGTGTGAAAAGCAGAAAGAGAAATGGCCAAGCCAGAAGCCTAGAATTAACATCTGAGGGACAGACAGAGGAAGAGGCTGGAAAGAAGACTGAGGAGTGGTAGGAAAACCAGAAGAGAATATAGTCAAAAGCAGAAGGGGGTTCCAGATGGAGGAAGTGGGAATAAGGTAGTCATTGAATTCAGCAGTAGTGTTCAGGGGTGGTGTCCTTGGGGACTCTACCTCTGGGCAATTTCCTCCATAGCCACACTCTAATATCCCCTTCTGACTATAGGATTTCTCTTTAAACCTCATCCCATCTGCTTGGAGTCTATTTGTGGGTATGAAAAAATGGAGACGATATCCAAAGACTGTAGAATACTATTACTTAAAAGATCGAATTGCATCAAGAATTGCTATTTGTAAGGCACTTTGCAAACCAGAAACATCATACTGAAATTCTCTTTTTCTCCTACCCAACATCCTTTCTGCCTCCAAGATTCACTACGTGTCCTCATCTTCATTCCCCTTCCCTTGTGCCTTCAATCTTCATCTTCATAGATCTTACCTGTCTAGGCTCCACCCAATTGTTCTTGCCATCAAATCCATGAGCACGTAGTCTGAATTTCTTGCCTCTACTTCTCATCAGTGTTCCTGTGGCCCTGAGGTCAAGCTTCTGCTCCACCACACTCTTGAAGCTACCCTGGTTCCTCCTTGACAAATCTAACACCCTCTTCTCATTCCTTAGCGTCCTTGTCCTCTCTGTAGCATCAAGCACCACTGTTTACCCCTCTTTCAAAGGTCTTCTCTCTTGACTTGAATGGCTTATTGTTTCTTCTCCCATCTCTTTTCAATTCCATTACCTGTTTTTCAGAGAAGTAGTTGACAGCAGCTAGATCTAGCTGCAGTTTGCCTGGGGTGAAACAATATCACCCTGAGGCCTGGGGATATGCTGGGCCATTGAAAGGGCCATTTCTTCCTTTCTAAAGCCAGATCCTAGACTTGAACTCTCTACCAAGAAAGCCCTGGGGCTCCCATTCTGCAACATAAATATCAGATCCTAGATTCTCCTGTCAAGAACCACATAGAATTAAGGGATTCTCAAATGATTTAGTTAAGAAGTCACCAAATGTTTATAATCCTTCCTCCATAGTCCTAGCTGAGGGCTCAGTGGATAAAGAACTTGCCTGCAATGCAGGAGATGCTGGAGAGATATTGGTTCGATTCCTGGGTTGGGAAGATCCTCTGGAAGAGGGCACAACCCACTCCAGTATTCTTGTCCACAAAGAGTCAGACACAACTGAAGCAACTGAACACAGCACATAGTTCCAGCTGAGGGACTGTCTTGTTTCTACTGGAGCACTCCAGGGATAGGGAACTGGCCATTTCTAGGCAAGCATCTTTCCTTCCCAAATAGCTAAGGAGAAAGGCCTCCCTCATAGTAAACCTACAAGGATTCCCCTGTAGTTCAGTTGGTAAGGAATCTGCCTGCAATGCAGAAGACCCAGGTTCGATTCCTGGATCAGGAAGATACCCCTGGAGAAGGAAATGGCAGCTCACTCTAGTATTCTTGCCTGGGAAATCCCATGGATGGAGAAGCCTGGTGGTCTACAGTCCATGGAGTTGCAAAGAGTTGGACATGCCTGAGCAACTAAGCACAGCACATAGCAACTCAAGACCAGCTTCTTATTAAACCTGTGCATTTGGTAGTATTCTTCTTTATACCCAATGGGTCCATCCATAAAAGTTCAAATCTCTCTTCCATAAATCTTCAGATTTCTGAAGATGCCTGTTACATCTCATTCTTGTCTCCATGAAGCCTGGCCATTCCTTCCCCCATTCCTCACATCACATAGCTTCCGTTCCCCTCATGACCCTGACCCACTTATCTGAAAGTAACCATTTCCAATAGTAAAGTGTGTGTGTGTGTGTATGTGTGTGTGTAAGTGAATAAAAGGAATTTTTTTTAGTTTTCCTTTAAGTAGTTCATTTTTGCAAACATCAGGGAACAATTTCCGAGAGGCAGCATGACATATGATGACATAGGAACAAGGTTACCCAGAGCCCAGCACATCAGACAGTCTGGAAAACCCTTAAGTGAAGAACGCTTGTCTCCATGAAACCTTGATAATTTAAAAGGGACAATGACTATCTGAAGCAGTCAAGGTCTCCATTAAATTCTGCAAAGCTAGACGACTGGGGGGGGGGCTTCTCACGCAAGGGGACCCTTTGGTCTTTAGCGACATCATTATCTGTGGGTTATTACCATTACTACAAATACTAATACACTTTTATTAAGCACTGGCAATGACCCAGGGCAAGTGAGTTTAAGTTCATATTATATCCATTTTCATTATCGAGAGAAAAGAGGAGAATGAACAAAGGACTGTAATGTGAAATTCTAAAGTAGGAAAAATGAAAAAAGGTTAATTAAAAAAAAAACCCACAGAGTAAAGAGAAAGGCTCCAACTGTTCGTGGTCAGGAGTCATGATGGATGGTGGATCTTGTCACCCTGGACTTGTCCCCTATGATTTCTTTCCATCTCTCTCTCTAAAAAGAGCCTTCTCTCAGCTAAGGGCATGGCAGGGACAGGGCAAGGGTGGGGAGAAGGCAGTAGACTTATCTCAAGGATCCCTGAAATTCTACAAATCAGTGTTTCCTAATTCTAACGTCTAGCCCAAAACAGAATCAAATTTAATATTTAAAATACAGTAAAATATAAAAATAAAATGAAAAGATTAAATCCTGAGGGACACTCCCTTGCCTTTTTTTTTTTTTGCACCCTTGACTCAAAGTATTCCACTCTTACCTCTGAGTATTCCACTCTCTGTATGGTTTACATTTCTTAGGAAACATATCAGAAATTTCCCACTGGACTTCCCTGGTGGTCCAGCGGTTAAGACTCCAGGCTTCCACTGCAGGGGGTTCCCTGGTCAGGGAACTAAGATCCCAAATGCTGTGTGACACAGCCAAAAAAAAAAAGGAAATTTCCCATTAACCACCAAACTTTTCTCAGTCTCCTTTCTGTTCTATAACTCTGTGTTTAGTAATTCAAAATACTTTCTGTGGAAGATATTTCTCTCCATCAAGCAAATGCCTGAGGCTTTTTAGAGTGTATAAGCCAGAATGGGAATTCAGAAAAATAAGCAGATGAGCAGAATGGACATCTAAATACAGAGTCAGCATGTTGTCTGGGTAGGAGTATCCTTATGTTTACATCACATGTTGAGGTGTTTGTAGCCACTCTGTCAGAGCTACTTTTCCTGGCTAAATTTTAATCCATCATTCCAAATTACACACCAAACCTTGGTGTCAGCTAAGAGGGACCCTGAAAGAGGTCTGTACATCTTTTGAGTCTGTGTTTCCAGGTACATGTCATGTTTATAGAATCAAACCTGGAGACAGACAGTGACTTACCCAAGGTGACACCACTGTGTCAGGTCTGCTGAGTTCTCCCAGGGCCTGAGTCCTAGCATCCAGCGCTCCTCCTGCTAAAGCGCACAGTCTCATAGACAGTGGTACAAACGCCACAGCTGGGCTCAGAGAAGTCTTCACAATGCCTCAGATTTCAAATACTTGGTCATAGCCAGGCCCTTCTGACACACCAAGAGAAACAGGTGCCTCCTGTAACGCTGACTTAGATGAGGACTGGGCAGGAAGGAGATACCAAAAAGCTGTTGTGAACTCCTATGCATCTGGGTGCTGCTCAGTGTATTTTTCACTGAGACCCTTAGCACCTTGATGGCAGGATAATACATGTATTCTTTCCCACATCCCACCTAGCACCAAGTTCAAATTCAATAAATGTTGACTGAGTAGCTGAACCAAATGAAGTTAAAAGTGAGTCAATATAGGGGAACCCATGTATACCTATGGCAGATTCATGCTGATGTATGACGAAAACCATCACAATATTATAAAGCAATTATCCTCAAAGTTAATTCAGTTCAGTTCAGTTCTGTTGCTCAGTCGTGTCCGACTCTTTGTGACCCAATGGACCACAGCACGCCAGGCCTCCCTATCCATCACCAACTCCTGGAGTTTACCCAAACTCATGTCCACTGAGTCGGTGATGCCATCCAACCACCTCATTCTCTGTCATCCCCTACTCCTCCTGCCCTCAGTATTTCCCAGCATCAGGGTCTTTTCAAATGAGTCAGCTCTTCACATCAGGTGGCCAAAGTATTGGAGTTTCAGCTTCAACATCAGGGTCTTTGCGAATGAGTCAGCTCTTTGCACCAGGTGGCCAAAGTATTGGGGTTTCAGCTTCAACCTCAGTCCTTCCAATGAACACCCAGGGCTGATGAAAAATTTCTTAGACAAAAACGAATATTCAACAAATGGCATGAGGTTAACTGGCTAATCATTTGGGGGTGTTAAATTTGGTAGAGAAAGGACTAGGGCTTGGTATGTGTATCACATCTGTTTTGGCAAGGCCACTCCACAGATTCCAGTGAGGAGGACATCGTGAAGCGTGTCTGTGAACCTTTTTGGGGGACCCTGTGCTGAGCTGTACGCATATTGCAATCCCTCTTCATGGTAGGCATTGTTTCTTCCGTTTTACAATTGAGTACCAGAATCTCTCAGAGGCCAAGCAGTCGCTCAGTCTCCCAGCTAGGCCATAAACATAGCTTTTATAATGGCCATTTTAAACATCTTAAATATTTTAACATTGCCAACAACTCCAATGCTTCCACTTAATGACACACCCTTATCAGTGTGGGTGTTACTGTTGGAGTTAGCACCTTCCCGCTTTCTGGCAGTAAGAGATGATCCAGACTCATCTTCCATATTTCCAGCCCCAGTCCTAGAATCAGCCAGTCCTCCAAGGAGCCCTGGTTCTTTTTATTGGAGAATAATATTAGGAGCTAAGATCTGAGCCTTAAGTCTGCTTGATGCTACCAGGTGTCTTTGAAACTTTCTCAGCTGACAGAAGAAATACACAAACAAATATGAACTTGTGTGTTTATATATAGGTTTATATATTTCTATATGTAACCATCCGTATCTATATTGAGGTAAACACTGCATAGATCATTCTAGTTTCCTTCCCTTGTTTATCTGTAAATTCTTACTCCAATGGTGAGAAATCTGGCTTCCACCACCCAAAATCCATTTACTTCAGTTCCAATATCAGAAGTATCAGAATATCAGAAGGATAAAAAGTGTTAACCTGTTCCCATGAGAAACAACTTTACCATTGAGAGTAGAGTGCCTATGTTTGGTTCCTTTTGCACTGAATCTTACACACTTCCCTCATTTCCAAAGTTACTTAGGTCAGCACTTTTTCCTCCACTCCCTTTAAAGAGGTTGTTTCATACATCTGTAATACAGTTAGACCCTCTTGTCACAGTGTACATTTCTTCCTGGGTTATCCCAGCTTCTAAACGATTTTTTAAAAATTCATATTACAGTCATGCTATAGAATGAAGGCTTGTGTCTGTCCCTTACTCCCCAAATCATATGTTGAAACCTAATCCCCAGTGCAATGCTATGTGGGGGTGGGACCTTTAGAAGCTGATTATGTCATGAGGATGGGGCCCTTGTGAATGGAATTAGTGCCTTTACAAAAGACCCCAGAGAATTCACTCTCTCCTTCCTTCATGTGAGGTCACAATGGGAAGACATTCGTCTCTGAACCAGGAAGCAAGCATCCGCCAGCACCTTAATCTTGGACTTTCCAGCCTCCAGAAGTGTGAAAAATAAATGTGTAAGCCAGCCAGTCTATGGTTCATGGCTGCAGCAGCCTGAATAGATCACAACAAATATTCACTCACTGTGCTGAAAGTTCAATAGATTGTGACAAATGCATATTATGTACCCACCATTAGAGTATCACACAGCAGCTTTACCACCCTAAAAACTCCCTGTGCTTCGCCTATTCAACACTCCTTCCCATCACATTGACCTTTTTAATGTCTCCAGTTTAGCCTTTTCCAGAACAACTGCAACCACACGTAGACAGTCTCTTCATATTGATTTCTTTCACATAGCAATCTATGTTTAATGTTCTTCCATGTCTTTTCATGACTTGATAGTCATTTCTTTTTATTGCTGACTAATTTTCCACTGTATGGGTGTACCGCAGTTTGTTTATCCAGTCAAATATTGAAGGACGTTTTTGTGGTTTCCAATTTGGGGAAATTATGAATAAAGCTATTATAAACATTCACATGCAGATCTTTTTGAGAACCTAAGTTTTCAAGTCAATTGGGTAAAGACTTAGCACAATTACTGGGTTATATAATGAGATTATGTTTAGCTTTGTAAGAAACTATCAAAACATCTTCCTGAGTGGATGTACCATTTTGCATTTTTACCAGCAATGAATAAGAGTTACCGCTGCTCCACATCTTTGTCAATATTTGATATTATCAGTTTCTGGATTTCAGCCATGCCACTAGTATCTCAGTTTAATTAGAAATTCTCCAGTGATAAATGATGTTAAGCACCTTGTCATGTATTTGCCATTTATCTTTGATGAAGCATCTATTCAGATATTTCATTCATTTTTTAAATTGTTTTATTTTCTTTTGGTTGACTTATAAGAATTCTTTCATTTTTATTCTTTTATTTTTTCAGCTTCAGCATTATTCCCTCCAAAGAAATCCCAGGGTTGATCTCCTTGCAATCCAAGGGACTCTCAAGAGTCTTCTCCAACACCACAATTCAAAAGCATCAATTCTTCGGCGCTCAGCCTTCTTCACAGTCCAACTCTCACATCCATACATGACTACTGGAAAAACCATAGCCTTGACTAGACGGACCTTAGTCGGCAAAGTAATGTCCCTGCTTTTGAATATGCTATCTAGGTTGGTCATAACTTTTCTTCCAAGGAGTAAGCGTCTTTTAATTTCATGGCTGCAGTCACTATCTGCAGTGATTTTGGAGCCCCCAAAAATAAAGTCTGACAGTGTTTCCACTGTTTCTCCATCTATTTCCCATGAAGTGAGATAGTTAGATATTAATAGCATCCCCGGTTCAATGGACATGAACTGGAACAAACTCCAGGAGACAGTGGAGGACAGAGGAGCCTGGCACACTATAGTCCATGGGGTCGCAAAGAGACGGACATGACAGAACTGAACAACAACAAAACAAATCCAAGGTCATATTTAATCCTGTATTTTTAAAGCATTTTTATCATTTTAGCTTTCACATTTAAGTCACTGATACACTTTATTTCTTATATGGTGTGAGGTAGGATCCAACTTCATCTTTACATGTGAGTATCAAGTTATCTGAGCACTGTTTGTCAAAAATGCTGTCCTTTCCTCATCAAATTGTCTTGACTTCTTTGTCAAAAATCAGTTGACCATTGTGATAGGCAGAATGCCCTTCAGTCAAAGACATTGCAATCTAATTTCTAGAATATATGAAGATGATATATTACATGTCAAAGGAGAATAAAGCTTTCAGATAAAGTTGCCAAACAGCTGGCCCTATAATAGGAAAATAATCCTGCATTGTCTGGGTAGGCCCAATGTAATCATCTTTGTTTGAAGACGGAGGATGATGGCCACGAACTGAGAATTGCAAGCAGCCGCTAGAAACTGGAAAAGGAAAGGAAGTGGATTCTACTTTTTAAGAAAGGCTTTTAAATATATAATTCTACAAGCCTGTATTACACAATAGTCATAATTATAGAAATAAACTCTTTAAAAATACATGAAATCACTGTGGAATCCAGAAGCTGAAAGTCATTCAATTCTTATTCCCTTAGTAGACTGCATTCTCCTTACTCGGGAAGACTTTGCACTCGTTACTTTTACTAAACAGAATCACGTAACACACTCAACTGTAATACACTTATTACACTGTAATGAGGTCTGAAATAGTGATGTTTTCCTATGTCTTAACCATTTTGTGTAAAACTGCTGCTATAAGAAAGCAATATTTTAATACATAGCCTATATAATATATGCTTTTATTATATATATGTTATATATATATTTATAATATAGTCATGCTTTCCTACATGGTACAATTTCAGGAGGGAGGTATTACCTCTATACTTTGGAGCCTATCATGCCTGGTTCAAATCCAACACACTTTTAAGCTTTATACAACCTGAAAAGAGTTACTAATTTGCCTTTCTAAGCCTCAGTGTTCCCCTCTGTGAAAAGGGATACCACCTCCCTTGCAGAGTGAGTGTAAAGCTAAACGAGTTAATGTGTGTAATACATGTTACGATGATTTGAAAACACTGATCTAAATCAGGGGTCAGCAAACTTTTTCTGTAAATACTTTATGATAGTAAATACTTTCTGTTTTCTTGGTCATACATCATAAAAACCAATCAACCTGCCACTGAGAAACAAAAATAGACAATATGAACTATTTTATATTGGCCATGCTCCCATAAAACTTTGCCAAAAAAGACTGCAGGGTGGCCCACAGCCTGTTTGCTGACCCCTGATACAAATCATCCAGCATAGCATCTGGCACACAGTGGGCACTCAATACCTGACAGCTCTACCATCTTCACTTTGTTTCTCCCTATCAGTCAACAATCTTTTATTGCTCTTGAGATTCAGTCACCATTCTAACTTCCTAACTTCCAAAATATTCAAAACTACCTATAATGATGCTGCAAAAGCTTCTGGGGGTCTCTCTCTGCTACCAACATCCAAACAACTGACTGATTATCTTCCATGATGTTACTGGACCACAGATGCTAAGGTAGACAGGAACTTCAAGACTATTGGTTCAGCTCATACTTAAATCCCTTCTATGACCCATCTCACAAATAGCTGTCCAACATGTCTGAATACTTCCAGTGAAAGGGCAATAGTCTAAGTGTCTTTCTCTTGTCTGGTAGCTTGGAGTTCTTCTGAAAGCTCTTTATTGTGAGTTTAAGTTCACTATGGTTCAGGGACTTCCCTGGTGGTCCAGCAGTGAAGATGCTACACTTCCACTGCACAGAGAATGGGTTCAACCTTTGGTCCAGGAACTAAGATCCCACGTGCCATGCAGTGTGGCCAAAAAAAGGAGTTCAATACCGTCAAACTTGATAAGCATATGTTGAGTCCTTACTATATTCCAGAGACTACCACATGCTGGAGACACAAAGATGAATAAGATATAACCTCTACCTCCAACTCTTCACTGGACTTTCTTTGCCTGTTATTCTCACTAAAACAAGACACATATTCTCTCCCCTTGTGAGTCCTCCAGTTTTCAAACTCCCAATTCCTTCAACAATCCTTTACAAATTCCCTCATCCTCCTTTACACTGCCTTCCTCTGGACATAAAATCACACAGGCCCTACAAAGAAGCCCAGCTATGGCTGGACGATGGAGAATAAAGCCAACTTACAACTACATAGATTTAGTTTAGTGTCAACAATCTAAACCGTATTTGCCTCTTGAGAACTAACCCAGCCTTATTTACTTAACTATACCTATATCCCTTTAATTCTCCAAATGGCTCTACAGAATTAGAGCTAAGTGACAGATTTTTAGATGATATGGCAACTATTAACATTATTTCTTAAAGAAAAGGAAGATTTTAGCCTAAATAGCAATCAGGGAACCTATTTTAACTTGATCTAGTTTGATGGGTAGCAGAACTAATAACAGCATTTCTAGACTGAATTGATCCCCCAAAAAAGATTTTAAATTTTTAAAAAATTTCAAAGGTAAACATACTAAAAACTCCAATTTAAGGATTGTAATTGTTAGACCACATGTTTAAAAAAAGAAAATAAAATATAAAATATTATTTCTTATATTAAGGTTAAGCAGTGTTTTTAAAATGTGTTTATGTGATGGATCCTAAAGCTAAATGTGCTTCTTACTATGGTTCATGGTCAGAAGTTTTTGAGAATCACTGTTCTAGACCATGCCATCTGCTATAGAAACAGAAGAGTAATCCTTCTCTTATGTCTTATAAAAATATATAAATTGGGCTTTAGAAAATTAAAACTTCTGTTCTTCAAAAGACACCATCAAGAAGCACAAAGACAACCTACACAAAAATTAAAAAATTACAAATCATGTATTTGAAAAGGGACTTATATCTAGAACTACAGAATTCTGACAACAGTAAAAACAGCCCAATTAAAAATGGGCAAAGGATCTAAATAGATATTTCTCAAAAAAAAGGTGTATAACTAGCCAATAGGCACATGAAAAAAATGCTCAATATCATTAGTCATTAGGGAAAAGCAAACGAAAACCACAGTGAGATACCGCTTCATATTACTTTGCAGGCTAAAATAAAAAAGACAATAAGAAAGGCTAGAATATAAATGTGAAAAAATTAGAACCCTCATACATTGCTGGTGGAATCATAAAATGATTAGCAATTTGTCAGTTTCACAAAATGTTAGATGACTCAGCAATTCCAATCCTAGGTATACACACACGAGAACTGAACACCTATGTCCACACAAAAACTTGTACACAAATATCCAGAGCAGCATTATTTATAATAGTTATGAAGCAGAAACAACCAAAATATCCATCAACTGATAAAGGGATAAATATAATGTGATATATCCATACAATGGAATATTTTTCAGCAGTAAAACGGAAAGAAGTCCTAAAATATGCTACAACATGATGAATCTTAAAAATACTATGCTAAGCTGAAGGAAGCTAGATCCCAAAGGCCACATATAAGATTTCATTTATATCAAATATCCATAGTAGTCAAGTCCATAGAGGCAGAAAGTGGATTAGTGGTTGCCAGGGGCTGTGGGGGTTGGGGGAGGGGTTCAGGAATTGGGAGTTACCACTAATGGTTACAAGGGTTCTCTTTCAGGTGGTGAAAACGTTCTAAAATTAGATTATGGTGATGGTTGCACAAACAGGAATATACTAAGAACCACTGAACTGTACACTTTAAAGGGGTAATTTTATAGGATATGAATTGTATTTCAGTAAAGCTCCTATAAAAAAATTTTAAACTCCTTGACAGCACTCCTTTATCAAAACAGTTTAGTGGAGGCTTCAAGTTCCTTCAAGTTTTTATCACTTATTTCCAGCTGAACTTTTGAATCCTCATCCCCTGCTATCCTCCCTATAGCACCTTCCACCTGTACCTTGAACACACAAGCCATTTTATCATTCCATGCCTTTATACATACTATTCATGCTGCCGAGAATGTCATACTGTTTTCTCTTTCTATTGAACTCACGTACGTTTCAAGACCAAATACAGTTTCCTTCAAGAAGTCAACCCTTATTCCTCCAGACAAAGTTGATCATGCCCTCTATACTATAAGTACTGGTAGATTTAAGTACTGGTTGATTTACATGCATCTGCCCTTTTAATTGGAGAAGGCAATGGCACCCCATTCTGGTACTCTTGCCTGGAAAATCCCATGGACGGGGGAGCCTGGTAGGCTGCAATCCATGGGGTCGCTAAGAGTCAGACACGACTGAGCGACTTCACTTTCAGTTTTCACTTTCATGCATTGGAGAAGGAAATGGCAACCCAATCCAATGTTCTTGACTGGAGAATCCCAGGGAATGGGGAGCCTGGTGGGCTGTCATCTATGGGGTCGCACAGAGTCGGACACAACTGAAACGACTTAGCAGCAGCAGCCCTTTTAATGGGCTTCCCAGGTGGCCCTAGTGGTAAAGAACCCACCTGCCAACGCAGGGACGTAAGAGATTGGGGTTCGATCCCTGGGTCAGAAAGATCCCCTGGAGCAGGGAAGGGCAACCCACTCTAGTATTCTTGCCTAGAGAATTCCACGGACAGAGAAACCTGCAGAGTTATAGCCCATAGGGTCACAAAGAGATGGAGATGACTGAAGTGACTTACACATACACAACCTGCTAATAGACTGAACTTGAGTTTATTAGACAGTTTGATATTCAGTCCTAGAACCTAATGCTTATAAGCACTTAGCAAATGTTTACTGAACAAATGAATGATAAAACATTTCCTCACTATTGACTAGAAACACTGCTATTTTTTTCTCCAACTAGTTTAACTTGTAAATCCATACAAATATAACTTTAGTGTTGACCTTTAGAGACCAGTAAAATGGAATAAAAAGACAAATTTGAGGCCAACCTTGAGACTTATGGAAAATTACTATAAAGTAACATTTCATGGGGGTTCATAGTTCAGATACTTGTCATTGTTGACTGAACACACTTACTGAAGTCAACACTCTTTTATTCAACATATTAAATGTGTTGTTTAACTCTGGTAACCACAGCTGTGACTTAGTTAACGATCTCAATAAATCCTACTTAAATCAGAGACAGGAAAAAATTATGCAAATGAATTCTTATCTGTTTTTCTGCCCAAGGCATATTTGATAACAGATAAAACATACTCCAAATAGTCTCTACTTAATAGTCACGAAGCCATTTGAGGTTTTATTTGGATCAAAATCAAATACAAGGAAGAGGAGAAGCCTGCTATGTTATGTTCACAAATGATTTTATTTCAGAAAGAAATTACACATTAAAAAGAAGATATAGTTAAGAGCTTATATTCATGTCTGGAAGTGACTCTAAGAAAGTAAACAGTTATTAAATATATAAAACACATGATTTAAAAAGACAGTAATAGATAATAACAGATGGGCTTGCCT
>SJYO01013138.1:0-20000 GCA_006410555.1 Capra ibex | reverse complement strand
TTGAATGACTGATAAACATATTTATGGTAGGAGTCTTTTTACAAACGAGTCTAAGAAACGGGTAAAAATTAACCCAATAAAAGAAAAACTCAACAGTCTCCAGAAGTATATAAGACCTGTGTTCAGGAAGTAATTTATGTACGAAACGTTTATAAAGACGGAGAAAAACTACCACAGGTAGTTTCGCGTTCGAAAAATAATTTAAAAAACCAATGTAAAACTTAACTAGTAATATCATTCACTGATGTCAACGAGAATATCAGTTGTTGAAACGACTTAAGAATAAGAGTAAAATGACAAAACCCCGGGCTAGAAATAAGTCGACGTAGATCAGATAGAAAATTAGGTGAACGTACTGATAAAGAGTAATTGACCTAGAAGGTCAACCAAGACAAAGATTAGACAAGTAAGAGAAAGGGATCCCAGGATGAGAAAGTCTTGAGAAAGTAAAGCCAGCAAAAGTTGTTTGTGCTGTACCAGAAAAAGTCTGACAAGGCACTAGAAGTCAACGACCCTATGGAAAGAGGACAAACAGTGTGGACGAATGAAAGGGAATACCACTGACCAAAGAAGTGTCCGTTTTAGAGAGACGGTTGATCCAGAGGGAAGGTGAGTAGAGACGTCAGAACGTTATTGAGTACTTCAATACGTAAAGTACAGGTTGTCTTGGTTTCAGGTTTACCAAGGATTTTACCTATCTTTATTCGAACATGTTTGATTTTTAAAGGTACTCCCTTGAATGTCAATCCTTCCTCAATTTCGTTTATGAAATTCCTCTAGCAAAGTATCCAACATCGAGTTCAGGGTCTTCTGTTCGTTTCGTTGTTGAGTGTAAAGGTGACCGTAAAGTCACGATTGCCTTGACTCTTGACAGGAAAAAGTGTCTCGACTGTCCTGTTGAACTAGGTGACAGGACTATAGTTTAGATTTTCTCCCTATTAACTTTTCAAATGAATGGTAACCGTTTTGCGAGAGGTTGTATCATGACATTAAGAAAATGTAAACAAGAGCAGAGTAAGCATCATCCTAGTTGTATTAGAAGTCGGTGACATTGTAAGTCTTTGACTGAAACAGCTCCCGATGTACAGTCGAGTGTTTTGTCCAAGTGATCCAATATTTTTGTCCTACCTGTAGATTTCTTTTTCGTTTGGTAAGACTTACTAGAGCACCTATTGTCCCGGTCGTTTTTCTACTAAATTTTATGTGTTTCTGATAAATTTTAAATAACATTTAACCGTTTACCTAATGGTATTCCTGTATAATTTGTGTCGTTAAGATTTGGATTTTGGAGCACAATTTTATTTCTGTGGAGAAATTTTTGGTGGGATTAATGATTGTAAACACGACGGGTCTACATTAAAGTTCCTTGTTTACGAGAGACTTAGGACGTGAAATATTAAGCCAGTACAAAGGACATAGAACTTCGGTTTTCCTGAATCCTGATGGTACCACCGTAAGACTAACTTCTATTTTTTCCCCCCTTTACTGTAAATGTGTAATCACGAAAGTAGAGCCTTGGATGACTTCCCGAGAGAAAGTTCGGGGTCTATTGGAATCCGGCAGAGATTTGAGTTCTCCTAAGGGGTACTAATCTCTTCTACTTTCTTGTCGTCGCCACAAGAGGTCGATGTACGTAAAGTCTTCGTGGACCAAAAGAATTCTTGGTGTTCGACAGGGGACAATTCGAAGAGTACAACTGGTCAATACACCGTCTTCGGGAGCCAGAAGGGGAAATCAAGGGACAATAGACGTTTTCGATCAGGAAGTAGTCCGAACGTAAGAACGTTGTGTTGGTTAGGTCTGACGGGGGGTAAGACGAGGGTAGGTCTACTGGTGTGTACTGTGTCTTGTTCCTACCAGACCAGAGCCGGAAGTTTCACGGTCAGAGCACCCTGTGTGGACCGCCAGACCACCAATTCTGAGGAGCGAAAGTTGCAATTCTCCGTACCCAAGATAGGGACCAGTCCCTTGATTTGATTCTAGGGTGTGCGACGTGCCGTGCCGGTTTTTATTTTGTTTTCGGACGTCAGATCACCTCCTCGTCTGTGTGTGTGACTGAACGAAAGTCCTCAGGGTGCGAAATGACACTGTCTGTCCTTACTGTTAATGTGGTGGACTTGTCTTTAGTGAGGTCCCCAGGTGACGAAGGATGGTGAAAGGTCTTTAATGTTTGAAGAGAGGTACCGTGAGGTGAATTGAAGATGTCAGTAGTCAAACCTGTCGACGTGCTATAAGGTATAATCGTAGAGTAACGAGAATGTTTATTTCGAAACGACGGAGACTGCTGTGCCCTTTATGAACCGATAGAAAACTACGACTACGGGTATTACGGAGTGCATCTCATCTACGATTTATTTACATAAACCGGCTTACTGTCGAAGTTAGACCGAGGTCGTTCTTGGTACTCTAAAGGAAGGTATTCTATGTGACCGGACTAATCTCAGAGTTGAGATTACGAGATTAGTCTAGATAATGATGTAACATACTACAGGAGTGTCTTGTATGTCTCCCTACCACAAGGCGAGGTGTTACGGTTGACCCTTAGACCGTTCTTTGTTCCTACGGGTGACCTCCGGACAGTGGACGTCACTCTGGACGTATCTCTTCGTGCACCGGAAGAGAGGTGGACGTAGCCCCCGAGTGTTGCACGACGAGCCTTCCGGTGGTGGTCGAGTGAGAAGAGTGTAAACTTTTGACGTCCCATTCGAACCTCTTGTAGATAATACGCCGGGAAAAGTGACGGGGTCAGTGTCTCTTGTGTCACCTGTCGTTTGATTGAAACTGTTTTGGTCGGTTGAGACGGTCTAGTCCGAACACTTGTCAGGGTTCTCCGTCCGAGGTTACTTCTTCTCTCTTGGTACGTCTTTTGTCCCCTCCGTCCACTGCGTCCCCTGACACACCTCCTCCCAGACCCCAGTTTCTGGGCCCGTCCTAGGGGCGTTGGAGAGGAGAGGTGACACGGTTCCCCGAGTTCAGACTTTCCTGGATCTGGGGTCACGTCCAGGGGAAACCCCACTTCTGTAGAGTCTTCGTTTGGTTCATCGTTGAGACTTACATTGCTCTCGCTCTTGCTTCAGACTAGTAATGATGAAATAGTCTTCAAGAAGAAATAGAGACTCTTCAGGATTCTATCGTAAGAATTTTACTTTGTTCTTGATTGAAAGTTTGGGTAAAAGAGACGTACGGACCGTCAGTTGGGTGGACCTGTCTTTGACGTCTCCGTCGACGTCCAACAGAAAGTCACACACTTCGACGACCTGTAGTGTCGTTTCGGACTGAAGCGGTTTCTTCTTGGGACCTGTCTCGAGGAAAGCCCTCTCTTTTGTACTTGTAGTCTCATCGGTTCAATTTAATTGTGTTTGCGAGAAGTTTCTCTAGTGAAATACGTGTAGTAGGAAAAAATCCATGTGTTCCTACTGTGGATAAACGTTTCAAGAACGTCTTAAGAAAATTTTTCGCTAGTTTGACCCTACTGGGTCTCTCTTCTATACCCCTCCCTCCACTCTCCCCCGAGTCCCAACCCTTAAGTACATGTGGGCACTACCTAAGTATTGTTACATCCCGTTTTGGTTATGTCATAACATTTCATTTTTTTATTTGTAAAAAAATTTCTATTTATTTATTTTCCCGTAGTTTAAAGGAGATCTATTGGTCGTTAAGTGTTTTCATCTCCGTCATGTCTGTAAAGGTAAAAAAAAGAATAACCCTTCGAGCGAGAGAAAGGAACTGTTAGTAAAATGGAGAAAAAGCCAATGAACCAATACAAATTGGTCTTACGATAAAAGACACTCAGTGAGGTCTTTTTCAGTTTACGGAAATTTTTAACACTACCTTCTTCGTTTATTCAGGTCTTCTGGACGATGGCACAGTCGACCTAAAATCTATTGACGTCGGAGATTTCGGTCGGAAAATTGGACCTAAAAAGGTCAAGAAAAGATTATAGGGACACATAGTCCCTACCATTTTCTCTGTTCTTTGTCTAAGGACCACCGTCAGTTTCCAGTGTCCGAGAGCCACCTTTGACCTCCTTGGAGCTTTCACTTGTCTCCTGTTCGCTCAGTGTCGGTGAGTCGTCGGAACAGATCCTTGTTTTCCCTGATTGAGACTCATTGAGACTCACATAAAACTTCTTCGACGTTTCTCGTTGTACCCTCCATGGTTCTGGTGCAGGGAGTCATCATTGGACGATGACCCTTTGAAATACTCGTTCCGTATCAGTTGGGGTCTTTTTACTGCGGACGTCTCAATCATACAATAGAAGAGACACGATGTCCACTCTTAGACCCTGTTCTCTTCGGGTAAGTAAGGTGGAGATGGGGGTGGGGTGCCCCTTATAAATGTCACATTGACGTCTCCTAGAGACTAATCACAAAGCACAAGGGTTCTGACGAGTGAGTGGACGTGATCCAGTATCGGTAATACACCGTTACCTAAACCACCGGGTCTTATAGACGTCAACATAGAGAATAGAGGTCTACGCTAAGGTGTGAGGGGTATGGTTTACGTCCTAACACTTTTATGGACGTTTTCAGTTGTCTTTTGCCAAGTAATCCCGGAGTCCCTATTGTGTTTAAAGTTGTCGTTTTTTACGGGAGTAAGTGTCTTCGCAGGTTGTCATGGACGGTTCGCTTCATTTTCGGTCTCCGTGGTCAATCAACTTGTAAAACTTTCGTAATTAATTTGGGTTTCGAGTTACGACCTCTTCTGAGAACTCTCAGGGAACCTGTCTTTCCGGTAGTTTGGTCAGTTAGGATTTCCTTTAGTTGGGACTTATAAGTAACCTTCCTGACCATGACTTCTACTTCGAGGTTATGAAACCGGTGGACTATACTTCTCGACTGAAGTATGACCTTTTCTGGGACTCCGACCCTTTGTCATTCCCGTCCTCCTCTTCGCCCTCCGTCTCCTACTCTACCAACCTACCGTAGTAGTTGAGTTACCTGTTCTCAGACTTGTTTGAGGTCCTCTGTCACTTCCTGTCTCTTCGGCTCGTACAGTGTCAGGTACCCCCGTGTTTTCTCCACCTGTGGTGAATCGCTTACTTGTTGTTGTTTCAGGTTTTGCCTGAACACTTCAGTTAGTCGTTTCATTATCTTTAATGAATGCACTAAAGATGAAGGACGATGTAATAAATAATTCTCCTTCGCTCTCAAGGTATGTTCTTAGTGATAGTTAGTCACATCTCCTTTCGTTCTATCATGTGGTCAGATACTAATGATTCCGAGATAAAAAGGTGTAGTCCTATTCCTTGACTCAGTCCACATTATTGCTTTCTTCTCAAGGTATAGACGATTCCAATTAATTATAGTCGTGTGTTACTCAATACATCCTTTTTTTTTTTTGTTGGGTACTCCTCTTCCTTGTCCTTGCTCATAGAACAGGAACTCAAATTCATTTTGCGTTCTTTACACGTATGAAATTCCTTTTAGTAGAGTCTTAGAACTTTTGTACATTTTGGAGAACGTATTTCTAAAGAGTTCCCGGTAAGGATAAGGGGTACACTCTCAGTGTACCGTAGTCTTTTAAGTCCCCCCACGTGCTCATACTGAGTAGAGCAATCGTTCCGGTGGTTCGAGGCGGTTCGACCGGTCCCAGTGCCGACCGTACTGACACGTCAGTCGACAGGGCCTCCCTTTGTCGCCGAAAACTCTTCATTGGTACCGAAGGCTCCACGGACTACCTTTTCGGTAAAAACTTTTTACCCGTGTCTACGTTCTGTCACTTGACAGAGGTCCCTGTTCCCGTGCACTGGGTGTGTGGGACGTTCCTCGACTCGCCGCGACCAGGGACTACTTTTCTGTGCTTGGAGAGTTGTCCGGGACTTTTGTACCCTCCTTTTCGTCCGTCCTCTACCTCCCCACGACACCCCCTTTAGATTCCCGGGTGTTCTGAACAGAGACTTAAGTAGGAAAGCTATAAAATTTGGTCGTTAATACTGAATTGGAGTCGAACTAAGTAATTCGGTATCCAAATCCGGTGTTCCCTCCCTCCCTTAAATATGTTTACTCCTTCGCTGTTCGTAAGTCGTTACGGTGCAGGGTTTGGAAACCGTTCTTGAATGTTTTAAGGTGGTAAGGATATATTTTTCTTAGTATTAAAACAGACATTTGGGTCCCCAAGATCCTTTTCATGACGAGAAAGGCTAAGACCCAAAGGGTGATTTTCCGGTAGTAGGTAGATGACTTCACACCTTTCCGTTCATTCGGTTCCTCCCATTGTTGATGACTACAACTGGACATTGAATGTATGATCCCTGGGTGGGGAACCTTAAGAGTGGAGTGGGGTGGGGTGGGGAGAACGTGTCTTAAGAGTTGTCTGGTTGTCCCGTTCGTCCACGACCGGTTCCCCGTGAGCCCGAGTAGTGGGCGTCCTCACTGTCCTTAGGTCAGTTTCTTTTGGGGGCGTGGAGAGCGTACTGATTGTCTGCCCGTAGACCTCAGAGACGAGGGGAAGGAGTCGTGAGCCGCGAGATGCCCTGTTATTTCTACTGGGTTACGAGAGACCCAGGATAAATGTTCCAGTGGGAAGTATTAGATGTGGTAGACAAAGTTTCGTTTCCACAAAGATGGGTGGTCCGTCTTCTCTACCCCGACCTCTTGCTCGAACTCCCCGCCCTCGAGTCCTCAGGACCCGGGACTAGGAATTATTTACGACTCGGGTCGACGTGGACCTCGCTCAGTGGGTCGACACGACTCCTCCTCAGAGGGTGGAGGATGAGTGAGGACTGGTGGGGCTGGGGCCAATGCCGTGTCAAGTCCACCCTTCTGACTTAAGTCCTTATTTACTCTTTCGTGAGTCTTTCGGTCTTTCGTGGTGGGTAGTTTGCCTTCCTTAGTAAGAGGTCCAAAATGCTCTTCATATACCCTGAAGTGGTTTCTCCAAGTTTCTGGACTTGTTTTATTTGTTCGACTTCGAAGAAGGTCCGGTCCTTGTTTGGCCCGAACTCAGCAACGAGAATCCACACGAAAGGGTTCAGTAGACGAACTTCTCCGTACTTGGTCTCTCCGGGTTTCCACGAGTGTCCGGTGGACGACCCACAGTCCGTGACGAAATTGACGAGAGTGGAACACTTGGGTTGTGTTGGAATGTCGTACTCGCTCTCCCGTCACAAAACAAAACAAAACAAAAAAGAAGAAAAGAACCAACGGGGTACGGTCCACTCTAATCGAGGAGCTTGTCCTTATCTTGGGGACGGGAGACGTCACCTTCGGACCTCAGAATTGGTGACCTGGTGGTGACTTCAGGGATCTTCCACGATAATAATGCGTGTTAAATGTCTACTTGTTTGTCTTCGTCTCTCAAACTTAGGTTCTCGTCGTCTCCGTCCTAAGTTTGGTCTTGTAAGATCAAGGTTTTTGTCTGAGAGTTGTTCTATGTTAATTGGGAAATTACTTCCAGGAACGAGACCGTAGACGGAGGGGGTTGGGACACACGTCCGTGCGTTGGGAGACTCGAGTGAACGTACCGACGTGGCCACCCCCTCCGGAGCACGGGTGGAGGTCAGAGAGAGAGGCGGAGGGGACCCGAGTTGATGTCGACTTTGGGTTCGCGGAGGAAGACGGGGTCCGGACCGTCGACGGTGACAGGGTTCGGAGACGTCCCTGGAGGTGGTGGACCGGGATGAGAGCAGGTGTACAAGTTGGAGTAGAGGTACAACCAGGAAAGTGGACGAGGAGGGTATTTCCACCGGGGTAAAGGAAGGGGCGAGTTTTGAGGGGAGGTCGATGTGAAGGTTGGTGTTGTCGACTCTACGAGTGTTCCTTTGCCTAGGAAGGAGGTAGTGGTCCGGGAGAAGTCGTCCCAAATTTCGGGTCCCAGGAGAGGTGGTCGGAGACCCTTCGGAGAGACCACGTCAGAGGGGGTGGGAACGGAAGGGACTTGGGAGGGGACCCTCGGGTGTCCGGAGGAGACAGGTGGAGTAGTGGAGGGAGGTGGACCAGACAAGGGTGCCTGCGGTGGAGGTGGTGGGGGTGGGGACCGTGGACCGTCGGTCGGTGACCGATTCCCACGGGGGCAGTCGAGTTGGGGTGTTGTCCAGACACTTAGACCATGATTTTATTGTGGTAAAGTGTCTACTCCTTTGACTCCCAATGTGTCCGTCCATTTCACTGAGGAGACTCCGGTGTAAACTCTTTACCCTCTCGGTCCGGACCGACCAAACCTTCGACCTCGCGAAGGAGGAATACGACGTGGCCCCAGTGAGGAGGCACCTGTTGACTGACCCGGCACGAGTAGAGACGTCGGTGAGATCTTGGATCGACGTCAGAGTTACTGGCCTTAAAGGTCAGAGGTTTACCGGTGTTGTGACGTAGCCGGTCCTGAAATAATTGTTTCTGCTCCCGACGTGGAACTCTAGGGACCTTCTAAGGGACCTTACACTCCCACCGTCCTCGGCTGTGGGTCTGGTTCCCGAACCCGTGTCCGGTGTGTGGACAGAAGGTCCCTTGGTGCACTAAAGGTTTCCGTTCCACTGTCCCACTCTCACGGAAATGACTATTGTTCTTGTGGACAACGACGAAGTATGGGTATGAGGGGACCTTCCCGTCTAGGACGACTATGACTTTCAGTGGTTCCAAACTGAAGACGGTACTGAGGTTCCCCCCGAAGGGACGACCGAGTCTCCATTTCTTAGGTGTACGTTACGTCCTCTAAGTTCAAGCTAGGGACCCAGCCCTTCTAGTGGACCTCTTCCCGTACCGTTGGGTGAGGTCATAAGAACGGACCGCTAAGGGTACCTGTCTCCTCGGACCACCCGAAGACGGCCCTCGGTGGTGCCCTCTAGGGCGGGTACTGTTCCAGTACACTTTCTCTTGACAATTCGTTCCAACGTCTTGAGTTCCCCGAGGGATCCGAAAGAGCTCGTAGATAGGGTTTTGGTCTTAGACAGACAAAGTGACAAAGTACTGAAAGTGGTTGAGGAGACTGTAATTGTCCCCCGATTGGGACTGGTGGAAAGAGACCTCTTTTAGTTGAATCCCGATATCGATTATTCAGAGGACCTGCACTCTCCTTATAAAGTTTAGTTTGGGGGAGACAATCGTAAGATCGAACGAACCGTCCATATAGGTCTGAGAATGTCGATGCGTACACTAATCAATGTCGGAGGGTTGACACTCTCCGTGCCTTTCGGATTTTGTATCTCGGTAAGTTTCTCAAATTTCAATAATCTCATCACGACTACATCCTAAAGTAATAACCCGGTTACGAACAACGATACAAGGGTATAGAGAATAGGTGGCACGTGGACCCTTACGTAATCAATTGTATCACTCTTACATTCTTTTTGTTCATATCGGAACTTAAATTGGTATAGTCTGAAAACTCGAGTAACCAAGAAAGAACATTGAGTGACGTGGAAACGAGACACTTTTTGCATTGAGACAAACCGTAAAAGACTCCGACTGTATCTAATCTTTATATTTCTTTTTTGTGAAACTCCCTTTTTTCAAAATACCAACTCGTCGGAAATAGTTTTCTCCCAGTATTTTACAAGTGTCCGGAGGTTCCGGTCTTCTATGATATGTGTTGTAGTAAACACCTTTTCCGTACGTCTCTTTTAGGACCAAAGCTATTCCCGTTTTGACGACCTTACAAACCCGACTGAGACATACTGGAACGTAGAAAGTAAAGGGAGATACATGTTTTTTTCATATATTCATGGAAAACTTTTATTTCATTAACCCGGAACGAGTGACTTCGTCGAACCGGAGGGGCACAGTTAGTAAGGGAGACAGAGGGAGAGTGAAAAAGTCCGACTAGGGAACCTCGTATCTCCGAGGGACGCAAGTGAATAGACGGGCCCAAAGATTCTGGACTTGCCCTTCTGCAAGACGTAGAAGTGAGGGAGTCCTCTGAGCCTCCCTGGGACAGCGAAGGAACTTGTCCCGTTTGAGGAACAGAGTTTCAAAATAGCCAAGAAAACATTTGGTTCCTTATAGTCGGAGAAAGAGAGGAGATAAAAGAATAGAAATTGTAAGAAAGGAATAGAGAGAGATTTAGTTAGCGACCACGGCAAAGAGGAAGCCCAAAGGGACCTAGGACGCCCCCGACCTGGGGCCGTCCGAAGTCAGGTTCTCCAGCGTTTCTCAGCCTATGTTAACTCGCTGATGTGTGTGTGGGTGTCGAGGTTCCCGTGGTCTGGTGTACACTCGAGTCGTAACCTCTACCAACCACCACCGACGTGCTGTGCACTATATGGATTACAAGGACTGACGTGAAATTTTGATACTTGAAATACACATAAAACTGTATTTTGTACTCGAGTCTACAGGAAGTGATGAACTCTCTTTCAGATCACCGTTCCTGAAGTCTCTCGTACAAGAACCAATATGACTCTAATTTATCTCATCTCACTGGTAGTCGACTTTGTGGTACCTAGACTTACAGTGATTGTGCGGGTCGTAGAGATCATTATTCACAACGTTTTCGCGGTGACTCGCCCCGTCACCCCATCCCACCCCCCCCACCCCACCCCTGTTCGGGTTTCTTCCTATTAAGAAGGATCAAGTAGAGTACCCGTGACTGGTCAGAGAATGTCCCACTGAGCACTGGTGTTCTTGATAGAATAAATTCGTAAATTTGTAAACTGGCTAAGGATTCTTCAGTTTTTATCTACTGACATCTAAAATTAATGTCTTATGGGTGGCTAGTGTTAATAAGACTGTAGTGTTCATATGCACTCTATTGTCCCCCGCGGGGGGAGTCGAGAGGTGGGGATAGGGTAAGGAGTCCAAATTGTTTACAACTACATAATCTAGGACCAGAAGGTCCAAAAGTTAAAGGGGGTTATCCATTTGGATATATCGTGGATGCGTTTGTGTTCACTTAAGTGAAAATTTGTGTATAAGAGTTCGTTTAGAGTTAATGGGAGGTACTGACCGAGATGAAGTTGAATGACATAAATAGGACCAGGGGTTCCTGTCTGAATCGGGAACAGACGACAGGGAACAAAAGAGGTGTCTAAAGTCAGAGGGGGATTGGCGGTGTAGAACCCTGTCGGAGGGAAAAATGTTCGGAGTGGGTTCTGAGTGACGGTTGTTACTCAAAGTGAGACTGAGAAAAGTGGACCAGACCCACTCGACAGGACCCCTCTCCCTCCACCACGATAATAATACAGGTTGAATGTCTACTTGTTTGGAGTCTACACCGGAGTCTCCACGAGTGCCCGTAGGGAGGAGTTACGAGTTCGGTGGTCCGTAGGACGTGGTTCTCGAGACATGTGAAGGCAAGGTATTCGAGGGGACACCTGGTTGGTCCTGATCGACCTATTTGAAAAGGAAAAAAGAAAAATTAAATTATAAATAAATAAACCCGAAGGGACCACCGAGTCTGACTTCTTAGACGGACGTTACACCCCCTGGACGCGACCTAAAGACTCAACCCTTCTAGGGTGACGTCACCGTTGGGTGAGGTCATAAGAACGGACCTGTTAGGGTACCTCTCTCCTCGGGCCGCCCGATGTCAGATACCCCAGTTTTTCTCAGCCTGTACTGACTCACTGATTGTGTGTATGTGTGTGTGTATGCACAAATAAACCGACTTGACCCAGAATCAAAACCGAGGACCCTAGAAACAACGTCGTAAACCTGAGAAATCAACGTCATGAACCCCAAAGAAAGGGACTGGTCCCCACCTTGGGTCCGGACGACGTAACCCTCGTGTCTTAGAATCGGTAACCTGGTGGGGCCCTTCAAGGATTGAAAAGGATTCTGTCGGTCTATGGCATAATTTATACCATCCGAACACTCGGGTTTCCACAGACACCATGTATGAGTTAGAACAGACGACATTGAGTTTTCATTGGTGTTTGTCGTTCATTTTGTACCCGTACCCATACAGGGTTCTTTTGGTAGGTGTTGATTAAACGTCCGAGGACGAGGTCCTACTTTGTCTTAAGTATATAAATACTCTTACCTCTTCAACACATACACCCGTCTCCAACGCTCTCATAAAAGAACGACCACAGAACTGAGGGGACATTCTGACATCTTAGGATTTCCCGTCTCGAACCCCCAATATGAAGGAGACTTTAGAATTATAGAGTAGGTCACGAGGGACTAAGTCTTTTGTAAGTTTGCATGTACTGCTCAATTTCCTCGAACTGACCTAATACATTCTTCACTGAAACCGAAATTGTGTCTTAGATCATGTTCCGATCCTACAGAGAACCTCTTCCGTTACCGTGGGGTGAGGTCATGAGAACGGACCTTTTAGGGTACCCGCCTCCTCGGACCATTCGACGTCAAGTACGCCAGCGATTCTCAGCCTGTGCTGATTCGCTGAAGTGAAAGTGAAACGTGAAAGTACGTAACCTCTTCCTTTACCGTTGGGTGAGGTCACAAGAACGGACCTCTTAGGGTCCCTGTCTCCTCGGATCACCCGACGGCAGATACCCCAGCGTGTCGCAGCCTGTAATGACTTCGCTGAATCGTTGTCGTCCTACAGAGATGAAAATTTCCAATCCGATATACCGAAAAAGTGTTGTACGAGATTTTAAATTAATTACCTATACACTGACGTATCCCTTCTTAGAAAGTTATTATTATCCTTATCGAGTCCTGTCAAAATTTTTCTTTTACGGGGACGACGATATACAGTCGTTGAGACCGACTGAGATTAACCCTCGAGGTACTTTCGTGTAGAGTAGTGTACCTCTTCGAGACTAGTAGTCGTTGTCTTAGGATAGGAAATCCGATAATTCATTGAGTACAAGTCAACGAGTGACTTGTAGTTGACCCAAGACCCGTGTTTCGACTTAGTCAAGAGGAAGGAGCGGACCCAAGAAATAGTCTGTGGGGTACCTCATCGTAGCGTCTGAAAATGTCCATTCTTTTGATCTCGAGTCTCTCCTAAGAGGTTCCAGTGGACCGACCATTCATTGTTTTCGTTATTACTCTTGGTTCCAAAACTTACGATTCCATCCGTATGAGGGAGGGTAAGGGGGGTGGTACGGGTAGGGTGTCGACGACGTGACAAACTTGAGTTCGAGCCGAACATGTGACTACATAGGAATCTAACACTGTTGTACGGTCCCCACACGACCAGGCAGGTTGAGCACTGATGGGAAATGCATGTTGAGGTCCCTCGACAATTCGGGACTGAGTGAAGGAGTCCTAGGTCCTGACAGGGGTCGGGGTACGGACATTGGACCGGTCGGGTGCGTCCACCTCACGTCCCGGACCAGGGAAGTGGAGACGACTACAGGACCTACTCCTTTCGAGGTCGTCTTGGACCTCTGTACGGGTCGAAGTCGAGACCGCTCTCGACNCTCGCTGATGTGTGTGTGGGTGTCGAGGTTCCCGTGGTCTGGTGTACACTCGAGTCGCAACCTCTACCAACCACCACCGACGTGCTGTGCACTATATGGATTACAAGGACTGACGTGAAATTTTGATACTTGAAATACACATAAAACTGTATTTTGTACTCGAGTCTACAGGAAGTGATGAACTCTCTTTCAGATCACCGTTCCTGAAGTCTCTCGTACAAGAACCAATATGACTCTAATTTATCTCATCTCACTGGTAGTCAACTTTGTGGTACCTAGACTTACAGTGATTGTGCGGGTCGTAGAGATCATTATTCACAACGTTTTCGCGGTGACTCGCCCCGTCACCCCATCCCACCCCCCCCACCCCACCCCTGTTCGGGTTTCTTCCTATTAAGAAGGATCAAGTAGAGTACCCGTGACTGGTCAGAGAATGTCCCACTGAGCACTGGTGTTCTTGATAGAATAAATTCGTAAATTTGTAAACTGGCTAAGGATTCTTCAGTTTTTATCTACTGACATCTAAAATTAATGTCTTATGGGTGGCTAGTGTTAATAAGACTGTAGTGTTCATATGCACTCTATTGTCCCCCGCGGGGGGAGTCGAGAGGTGGGGATAGGGTAAGGAGTCTAAATTGTTTACAACTACATAATCTAGGACCAGAAGGTCCAAAAGTTAAAGGGGGTTATCCATTTGGATATATCGTGGATGCGTTTGTGTTCACTTAAGTGAAAATTTGTGTATAAGAGTTCGTTTAGAGTTAATGGGAGGTACTGACCGAGATGAAGTTGAATGACATAAATAGGACCAGGGGTTCCTGTCTGAATCGGGAACAGACGACAGGGAACAAAAGAGGTGTCTAAAGTCAGAGGGGGATTGGGGGTGTAGAACCCTGTCGGAGGGAAAAATGTTCGGAGTGGGTTCTGAGTGACGGTTGTTACTTAAAGTGAGACTGAGAAAAGTGGACCAGACCCACTCGACAGGACCCCTCTCCCTCCACCACGATAATAATACAGGTTGAATGTCTACTTGTTTGGAGTCTACACCGGAGTCTCCACGAGTACCCGTAGGGAGGAGTTACGAGTTCGGTGGTCCGTAGGACGTGGTTCTCGAGACATGTGAAGGCAAGGTATTCGAGGGGACACCTGGTTGGTCCTGATCGACCTATTTGAAAAGGAAAAAAGAAAAATTAAATTATAAATAAATAAACCCGAAGGGACCACCGAGTCTGACTTCTTAGACGGACGTTACACCCCCTGGACGCGACCTAAAGACTCAACCCTTCTAGGGTGACGTCACCGTTGGGTGAGGTCATAAGAACGGACCTGTTAGGGTACCTCTCTCCTCGGGCCGCCCGATGTCAGATACCCCAGTTTTTCTCAGCCTGTACTGACTCACTGATTGTGTGTATGTGTGTGTGTATGCACAAATAAACCGACTTGACCCAGAATCAAAACCGAGGACCCTAGAAACAACGTCGTAAACCTGAGAAATCAACGTCATGAACCCCAAAGAAAGGGACTGGTCCCCACCTTGGGTCCGGACGACGTAACCCTCGTGTCTTAGAATCGGTAACCTGGTGGGGCCCTTCAAGGATTGAAAAGGATTCTGTCGGTCTATGGCATAATTTATACCATCCGAACACTCGGGTTTCCACAGACACCATGTATGAGTTAGAACAGACGACATTGAGTTTTCATTGGTGTTTGTCGTCCATTTTGTACCCGTACCCATACAGGGTTCTTTTGGTAGGTGTTGATTAAACGTCCGAGGACGAGGTCCTACTTTGTCTTAAGTATATAAATACTCTTACCTCTTCAACACATACACCCGTCTCCAACGCTCTCATAAAAGAACGACCACAGAACTGAGGGGACATTCTGACATCTTAGGATTTCCCGTCTCGAACCCCCAATATGAAGGAAACTTTAGAATTATAGAGTAGGTCACGAGGGACTAAGTCTTTTGTAAGTTTGCATGTACTGCTCAATTTCCTCGAAGTGACCTAATACATTCTTCACTGAAACCGAAATTGTGTCTTAGATCATGTTCCGATCCTACAGAGAACCTCTTCCGTTACCGTGGGGTGAGGTCATGAGAACGGACCTTTTAGGGTACCCGCCTCCTCGGACCATTCGACGTCAAGTACGCCAGCGATTCTCAGCCTGTGCTGATTCGCTGAAGTGAAAGTGAAACGTGAAAGTACGTAACCTCTTCCTTTACCGTTGGGTGAGGTCACAAGAACGGACCTCTTAGGGTCCCTGTCTCCTCGGATCACCCGACGGCAGATACCCCAGCGTGTCGCAGCCTGTAATGACTTCGCTGAATCGTCGTCGTCCTACAGAGATGAAAATTTCCAATCCGATATACCGAAAAAGTGTTGTACGAGATTTTAAATTAATTACCTATACACTGACGTATCCCTTCATAGAAAGTTATTATTATCCTTATCGAGTCCTGTCAAAATTTTTCTTTTAAGGGGACGACGATATACAGTCGTTGAGACCGACTGAGATTAACCCTCGAGGTACTTTCGTGTAGAGTAGTGTACCTCTTCGAGACTAGTAGTCGTTGTCTTAGGATAGGAAATCCGATAATTCATTGAGTACAAGTCAACGAGTGACTTGTAGTTGGCCCAAGACCCGTGTTTCGACTTAGTCAAGAGGAAGGAGCGGACCCAAGAAATAGTCTGTGGGGTACCT
Source organism: Capra ibex (assembly GCA_006410555.1). Lineage (NCBI taxonomy): Eukaryota > Metazoa > Chordata > Mammalia > Artiodactyla > Bovidae > Capra > Capra ibex. The sequence goes on along the minus strand of SJYO01013138.1, from coordinate 4,030 downwards.
CATCGTAGCGTCTGAAAATGTCCATTCTTTTGATCTCGAGTCTCTCCTAAGAGGTTCCAGTGGACCGACCATTCATTGTTTTCGTTATTACTCTTGGTTCCAAAACTTACGATTCCATCCGTATGAGGGAGGGTAAGGGGGGTGGTACGGGTAGGGTGTCGACGACGTGACAAACTTGAGTTCGAGCCGAACATGTGACTACATAGGAATCTAACACTGTTGTACGGTCCCCACACGACCAGGCAGGTTGAGCACTGATGGGAAATGCATGTTGAGGTCCCTCGACAATTCGGGACTGAGTGAAGGAGTCCTAGGTCCTGACAGGGGTCGGGGTACGGACATTGGACCGGTCGGGTGCGTCCACCTCACGTCCCGGACCAGGGAAGTGGAGACGACTACAGGACCTACTCCTTTCGAGGTCGTCTTGGACCTCTGTACGGGTCGAAGTCGAGACCGCTCTCGACCTTATGGTCCCGATCAGACCGGTCCGTCCTATTAGGTCCTGTTCCCATCACCCCCACCGGACCTCTTACGACAGGTCTCTAATTCGAAACATAGGAACCTCAGTCCATCCGTCTAGTTTATTTATACTGTCCTGTACAGTCCACCTCCGACCTGACCAGTCTGAAAATGACTGTGTTGAGAGACCTTAAGACAAAATATCGGTTAGACCCTATTTGCATAGGTGTATTGTTTACTATTAAACACACTCGTGGTCCGTGTGGAAGTCTACCCATAAATTCTATGTAAAATCTCCTAGAGTAATACCAGAGAGAGGACTGACATTAAAAATTTCAAAAAAACAAAAAACAAAAGAGAACTCCTTGAACCTGGTATTACTCCGGATCCATCCTTAATTCGGTAATTTTGACAAAAAGGATTCCTCTAGTCCTTACCCAAGTAGAAAGTCGGACTCCCTCCGTTAGAATTTATGTTGTCTTCAAAAAGGTTAAGTATAAGTGTCTGGAAGAGTTCCGAAGGTCCGCAAAACGTTCGGTGAACACTGGTTGGAGACTGGATGAGGTCTCCAGGATCCTCCTCTCCGTGACTACCTAAAGTCTCTATTCAATTTCGATGAATTGGTCTTCGGACGGATAATCTAGGACTGGATTTTGGCTTTCCTTTGGCTTGTCGACATAAAAGTTTCGTTTATTGACGATGGTAAAAAACTCAAAAATGATGACACTACTCCGGGGAGGTGTGGTACAATGAAGTCTTAGGGTTATTAGGATACTACACAACAAATAGAAGTCATTTTCAACCCGAACCTTCTCATTACTCGGGTTTCGGTGTCTCGATCGTCCACCAGATGTTCAACTGGGGTAAGGTTTGGTGGAGGCTTTTGGACGAAAAGAGACGGAGAGGAGGGGTGGTCCGTGGTCTGTACACGAGTAGGTCTTCGGGTGTGCCGATCGGTTGGGGCAGGTGGGGTGGTGTCCTCCGGGAAGGGTCCAGTCGGAGTGGGTTGGGGACGACTCTTGCTATACCAAGTTTCTCTCCAAAAAGATCACGTCCCTTGGGGAAGTAGTCGGAAGGGGACACTGAGTGAGGTGGGAGTAGTATCTGTGTGCGGATGCTCACCCGTGGTCCCGAGCCCTAAGGGTGACCTGGACCAAATTAGTCGTCATGTAGGAATCTGTAGGGGGTGTTGTAGGTTGGTGTGTCAAAAGTTCCTCTTTTGACATCTATGTGTTTATCGTCACTCCACGAGTGCGGGTTCCGATGGTTTCGTTCCCTTTCGTCTGGGTTCCCCGGTCCTGACCCTCAAGGTCCGGGTAGGAGGGGTCCGGATCCAAACACTGTTCCGCTTTAAGTTAATTGTGGGGGGGGAGGGGTGAACGCCCGGAGGCAAGGGTACCTACATTTCCCTCGGCCATTCTTCATTGAACGGAAGAGACCTTCTGGATCAACGGAATGCGCTTCGTAAGTCCACTCAAGGCTAAACCACGGCCTGGTTGGAAATAAATGGAGGGGTGAAAGAAAGTAGAAATCCCCTCTTCTGCCTAGAGGATTTGTTTACATATTTCTTAAGGACATATTACCGTCTTACTTCCCCCACCCCTCCGTCCAATTTTACTATTCTTAGGATAGGGAAAGATGGGTAAAAGAAGGAGGGAAAAACTAGGGTGTAGGATTTGGGTCTTTAGTCTACTGGTGCCTACTTTACTCAAGTTTTGTCCAGTCTGTCCGTCGGGGGGCGACGGTGGCAGGAGGTCTGGTGACCCTTCTCCTGCACCGGCCTCTTTCCGTGGCCTCAGCGCCGTGTCTGGCGGCGGGAGGGGCTGAGCGCCGGGGTGGTGCAGGGGGTGTCGAGCGGGCCCAGCGGCCGCCGGTGAGTGGACGCGGCCCGTCTTGTCGTCGTCCTCCTCCGGCTCCCGACCCGGCGCGTGCGAGTACGACGGCGCCGCTGCCCGACGCCTCCAGACTGTCTGAACCGAGGGTGAAGACCCACCTTGGCAGGCTCGGCTCTTGACCAGGACCCCGCTCCCGCCCCGTCCCCGCCCCGATCACCCCGGGCCTGGCGAAGAACAGTGCCGGCCAAGGGTCAGGGGCGAGACGTGATTGAGGCGGAGTCGGCGCCGCACCCCGGTTCCTGATTCGCTGGGCCCGTCTCGACTTGTAGACCTCAGGCCGGACCCTTCCTATAAAGACCCCAACAGCGTTGTCACACACCAAACTACGAACTTGAGGAAAGAGGGGAAAAACAGTAACGACGACGACGACGACGACGATTCAGTGAAGTCAGCACAGGCTGAGACACGCTAGGGTATCTGGCGTCGGGGAGTCCGAGGGGGCAGGGACCCTAAGAGGTCCGTTCTTGTGACCTCACCCAACGGTAAAGGAAGAGGTTACGTGAGGAGCTAACCTTTACCCTCCCGCTCTTCCAAAATCGTTTAGCCCCACGCACCCCTGTCAAAAGGGTTAATTCTAGGGTGAAGAGTCGCCTGGGTCAACCGTGGGGTTCGTTCAAGAGAAAGCGGATCCGTGAAGATCGTTTCGCCCCCCGCCGCGGTGCGCCACCGGACTGTCACAACACTAGGCTCTCGACTCGACCGCCTCACACCGTCACCGGCTCCGCTACGGAGTCTCGGCGGGTTAGAGACAAAAGACAGGCGAGTCGGGTGAAAACTTTTTTCAAGATCTTGGTGTGGTAGACGACCGCCTCGTCTCGTACCACCCCTTGGTCGGGCGCCCTCTTCTCTGCGGGGGTGTTGGTGGGTGCCCCTTCAAACTGCGTTTCCACCCTGGTCTCAGGTATTCAAGATCCACTTCACTTCATTGTGTCTCTATTTCTTCGTAGAAGCAAAAACTCGGAATATGAAAAAAACTAGACTGTGAATAAAAACAATATACGTGAAGACCATAGTAAAGGGGAGTCTACATTAATAATTCTAGTGAGTTTTCGTAGTCAGTAAAGGTAAAACTTCAATCCTTTTACCTACATTCCTAGGGAGGAGGGGTGTCACCTTCGGTCACATGTTACTTTTCTGATTTATGTGCAGACATCGTTACTAGTTTCGGTCACATCCATCCTGCCACTAGTCCACTACAAGAATAGGAATAAGATGTTCCGCTGACAGGAACTGACTGAAACGTCAATGACTGAACGGAGGGGTGGAGGAGTCGGAACTTTACATGTGGACGAACCGACACGTGATTTGACATCCCTAGGGGAGACCTGTAAGTCGGAACCGTTAGAGGACCGGAGTACGTAGACGACCGGGAGTTCACGGACCACACGAGTGACTACTTTTGAACCATACGTAGAGCGACGATTCAGTGAAGTCAGCACAGGTTGAGACGCTAGGGTATCTGCCGTCGGGTGGTCCGAGGTGACAGGGACTCTAAGAGGTCCGTTCTTGTGACCTCACCCAACGGTGAAGGAAGAGGTTACGTACTTCCACCTTTCATTTTTCACTTTCACTTCAGTGAGTCAGTACAGACTGAGAATCGCTGGGGTACCTGACGTCGGATGGTCCGAGGAGACAGGTACCCTAAAAGGTCCGTTCTCATAACCTCACCCCACGGT
>SJYO01012976.1:0-60000 GCA_006410555.1 Capra ibex | reverse complement strand
TATGTCGGAACTGTGTGAGGAAAAGGACAAACCTTGGTCAGACAACAGGGTACAGGTCAAGATTTACAAAGAAGGACTGGACGTAAGTCCAAAGAGTTCTCCGTCCAGTCCACCAGACCATAAGGGTAGAGAAAGTCTTAAAAGGGTGTCAAATAACACTAGGTGTGGCAGTTTCCGGAACCGTATCAGTTATTTCGTCTTTATCTACAAAAAGACCTTGAGACGAAAAAGGTACTAGGTCACCTACAACCGTTAAACTAGAGACCAAGGAGACGGAAAAGTTTTTGGTCGAACTTGTAGTCCTTCAAGTGCCAAGTGCATAACGATTTCGGACCGAACCTCTTAAAACTCGTAATGAAATGATCACACACTCTACTCACGTTAACACGCCATCAAACTCGTAAGAAACCGTAACGGAAAGAAACCCTAACCTTACTTTTGACTGGAAAAGGTCACGACACCGGTGACGACTCAAAAGGTTTAAACGACCGTATAACTCACGTCGTGAAAGTGTCGTAGTAGAAAGTCCTAAACTTTGTCGAGTTGACCTTAAGGTAGTGGAGGTGATCGAAACAAGCATCACTACGAAGGATTCCGGGTGAACTGAAGTGTAAGGTCCTACAGACCGAGATCCACTCACTAGTGTGGTAGTACTAATAGACCCAACACTTCTAGAAAAAATGTAAAGACACATAAGAACGGTGGAGAAGAATTATAGAAGATGAAGACAATCCAGGTGTTCAGGAACTAATTACTGGTTAATGTTTTCTTCCATAAAATTTCGAGTAATTCTGGAACCCAAGACCTAGGGGTCATGGTCCTTTCTCTCCCATCAAGGCACCTAAAAAACCCGCAGTGAGGTTCCCTCACACTGGTTTCAAGACGTCCTAAGAATCTTCTATAACACACCTTTTGTGGAGGAAACGGGGACACCAGTTGTCGTTACACTGTTCACGGACTTCGGTCACACTCCTTAGGGCGGGCACTGTTCCAGTACTCCTTCCTTCGACTGTATGCGTTCCGCACTAGTCTGAAGTCCGGGGGGGGGTACCTTTAAGGATTCGTACATGGGGTTGTTTTTTTGTTTTTAGACGGCCGGAAACATGAGACGAAAAGGTGAAAAGACTATAAGAGACCCTTTTTCAGTTGAGTCTCGAAATCAGAAGACGTAAACTTTCCCTACAAAGTCAATTTGGGGGAGACTAACGAGAGATCGAACGGATTGTCCAAGAGTCCTGGAGAATGTCGAACACTTAACGAATGTCGGGGGGTTGACGCTCTCCGTGTTTCGAATTTTCACAGAATTTCTATGTCTCGGAAAAGATTTCTCAATTTTTAGTATAACTACTACCCAAAAGTGACAACTGAGTTACTAACAACGGTCCGGAGGTATAAGAAATAGAAAATCGTGGACTTCCTATAATTAGTTACATTAACCCTATATCTTTTTCCTTATATCATCAAAACTACAATCGTTGTCATCTGAAAACTCAATTAATGAAAAGGAAACAATATTTAGTGACATGAGGAAAGTGAACAATATTTGACGACATAGAAACGATACATTCTTACATTGAAATAAATCACGAAAGACTCTAACCGTGGTCTGAAACCCTTCTAGTTGTGTTTATTCAGAAGATCAATTGTTTGGGAATAGTCTTTTTTCCGACATTTTACAATTAACCGGGAAGAATCGGTCTTCTACTACATTTAGTGGATTCTGAACACATATGTTAATCCATACGTCTCTCTCTTCGGACCAAAACTATTCTCAGACCTGACGATTGCGACGTATTGAAACACAATGGGTAACTAGGGGTACAAAATAGTTTTTATATTTTTCGGAAGACTTGTTATTTCCTAGCCTGGTCAAAGAGTCTGATCAGACAGACGGATCAAAGAACCCTTAGACCGAGGGGGGACACAGAGAAAGAGAGAGGAAAAGAGGGAAAGGGAGGGAGACGAGAAATGAGATTAAAGTCCGACTTAAGGGTAGACCCCGTGCCTCCGAGCGGTTCAGATGAATGAACGGGACCGACAATTCTGGGTGTGTTTTCCCTCGGATTCCGCTCCGTGGGAATCTATAAGTTCACTCGTGACCACCGGATTACATCTACCACGTTTAAGGAACAGACCTTAAAATAACCAGAAGGCGCATAAGGTTCAATAAGTCGGGAGAAGGAGGTGAATTAAAAGGATGATGTGATAAAGAAGGATTAGATTAGAATATAATTATTTATTTATTCAGAAAAGGAGTGGTTGAGGCAGGTGGGAAGTTTAAGAGACCTAGGTGGCCCCGACCTGGGGCCGTCTGTTCTCGGTCCTGGGGAAAGGAAGGACGGGGTCTTTCTCTAGAGAAACCCTAAATAGGTTCTAAGTTTTCCTATGAAATGTCGTTACTAGGGAAAGTCTGTAAGGGTAGTGGGGATTCCGTGTTACGTTATAACTCCCCACGGTGATACGTCGGAGTAGTGTTAGTGGAGAGTGTCTTTCTTGGGTTGAAGGGTTTCGGGATTTCGTGGGACCAAGTACGTGGTTGGGGTCCCACGAGGAGGACCTCGGGGTGGAACACAACGGAACAAGACACCCCGATCCCCTGCAGAGAGGTCGAAGGAACACACCGAGAACGAGACTCTGGTAGTGAACTCCACACCCACACAGGACGATGGAGAACACAGGAGTGACGATTGTGTCGGAAAGTCCATCGTCTCCGAGATTTCCAAAAGTCTTATTTACTCGGTCACCCCTCCCGAGTCTAATTAACAGACGATGAAGGAATTTATTGGGTCTGTTTAGGTTTTTTTGTCTCTTTTGAATCAAAAACTCTCACTATTGGGTTTTCCTGTCTTTGTACTTAAGTGATACTAGTGGAAATAATAATAGATTTAGAAGGGGGTAGTTATAACGACGATCCATTCGAGTGCAAAGGTTTTGTCAACATCAAGGTTACATAGGGAAAGTCCCAGTGTTTTGTTTTACCTTCTGAAGGGGTAGAGAAAATGTTTTCTCGTTTTAGAGAACATGAACTTGACCCATTGATGTTTGTAAAACTAGTAGTAGTAAGTGTTTGATTCTGTAATTTACAATAAATCGGAAGATAAGTCTCTTCCGTTACCGTTGGGTGGGGTCATGAGAACGGACCTTTTAGGGTACCTACCTCCTCGGACCATCCGACGTCAGGTACCCCAGTGCTTCTCAGTCTGTACTGACTCGCTGAAGAGAAAGTGAAAAGAGAAAGTACGTAACCTCTTCCTTTACCGTTGGGTGAGGTCACAACAACGGACCTCTTAGGGTCCCTATCCCTTCGGACCACCCGACGGTAGATACCCCAGCGTGTCTCAGTCTGTGTTGATTTCACTGAATCGTCGTCGTCATCGTCGTCGGAAGATAATTTGATAGTTTCAAACTTTTAAAAGATTTCTTTTGTCTCTACTTAGAGGTACAATAACATCTCTCTCCTTGTGTTTCTATGATGTGTCGCCAAGGGGGTCGACCGGGCCCGGGAGTGAAGACTCTTCCGACTGACGAGGGAGAAATCAGTGTATCCCTTCCTAGTGAACCGACGACGAGACCGAGTCCGGGGGAGAAGGAGGAGGGAACGTCGGAGACGTCTATCCCCATTCTTCCGGGAATTTCGGAAAACCAACTGGGACCCGTGTTTACGGTACTGAACGGTGAACGACCAGAGGGGTATCCGGGCCCCTGGGGTGTCCTTGAGTATCACAGGTCCCACCGAGGGGGCGGGGTCCTCTTCTCCTCCGGATCTCTCGACGCGGAGGGGGTGGAGCCGGGGTCTCTCGACGTGGAGGTGGTGCGGGACCCGGAACGGACCCAGGACTTCCAGAAGGAACACGAACGAACCGAACGAGTCGAGTGGGTAGAGTTGGTGTTCGCACTACCGACCCTAGTTTGGTGTCTGTCCTCACTCCGTCCGCTGTCTACCCTTGGTACCCGGAGCCGACTCTTAGCATGGACCCTACCAGACTTTATCCGGTGAATTTTCAGAGGAGAACTCCCCAGGGGAGTCAGGAGGTAGTCACAGGAGTGGATTTGAGGAAGTCTTGGATTCTTAGAGGGGAGGTTAGAGACTCCGGGGCGGGGAATATAGTGCAGAGGTTACAGGGACTCTGGCACACGAGTGTGTCGGTGGTCTCAGCGGGGCCCGACTGTCGTCCAAGGACCTGGACACCCCAAGGGACACAGGAGGGAGTTCCAGGAGTAGAACTCGGAACCGTCCAGGCCCCTACGGGGAACACAACTGACCTCCGCCCTGGGAGTGTGGTTCGGTAGTGAAGTGACTCTGGGGTTTCCCTTCAGACACCCGTGTTGTAGTCCCGAGGTTCGGGTCCCAAAGGGTTCGACTCTAATACGGGGACCGGTAGGAGTTGGGAGGAAGACGAGAAGTGAAAACTGAGAGTCGTCCAGACCCATGATGGGAGAGTACGACTGAAAAGAGGGGAATTTTAGTCCGGGTGGGGTCGGTCCTGGGGACTTTCCTTTCGTCCTCATCCCCCGAGTAATGGGGTTGGGACGGTCCCAGAGGGTCCCGACTCTCGTCACTACTGGACCTAACAGGACCCTGTGGTCTCGGGGGGAGTCCCAAGATCGAACTGAGGATCGTGTCGACCCGAGGAAGTGAGACGACTGGACTTGGGCCCGTGGACTGGGTCCGGGAGTGAAGTGAGGGTAGCCCTAGTCACTCATTGTAATGTAGACCTGTGGTGTGGGGTCCCAGGGGGTCCCGACAGCCCTCCCGGCGTGTACGTAGGGGACCCCTGGGAGTCGGAGGCGACCAGGAGTGGAGCTCAGAGGTGTCCTGCACCCGGGGAGGGAGACGGGTGGACTCTGGGGTGGGGTTTCTGGTTCGGAGACTTAGGGACTTAAGTGACTCCTTCACTCCCACGAACCCCAGAGTCGGACTGTCGGGTCTGACCCGGGGTCATCCCCACCTCAACATAAGATACCCCTGGAGACAGGGTCGCACGGACCTGGGAGAGTAGCAGAGAGTCCTCCCCCGGAGGAATTGGGGACTCTCTTCCGACACCAGGGTCGTGTCTACGACCTACGCCCCGAAGACGTAGGTACTGTCAGTCCCTCGTGTCCATTGGTGAGTGGAAGGGTACCCCCGGGGAGTCGTCAGTGGTCTGAAACATTTGAAAACGTAATTTCTACAACAAAATCGGTTTCTCCCACTCCTCACCGTCCACTCAATCGTTCTTAAGTCGTCGAACCTCTCCCGGAACCGGTGAGCATCACTGAAGTGTGAGGAGGAGACACCCCATAGGGGTCCCAGCAGAGGACCACTAAGAGAAGGTGAAGAGACGTACCTACGGGGAGGTGCCGGGAAGAACACGTCTCACCGGTCTCCCCGAGAACCTCCGACTCTTGAGGAAACAAAACCCAAGATTCAGGAGTGACCAACCCACTGGAATCTGAGAAGATGGTCCTTCCTCTCTGTAAGTCCTCCTACCACCCACCGACTGGACGGGACGGGGACCCCGGGGACTCCCGGTTCCTGAGTCGGAGTGACGTCAGGTCGAGTCGGGGGTACTACCGGACCGTCGGGGGTCCGGGGGATCTTGGGGGTTCTCGTGACGAACCTCTGGTCTCCACGACGGACTCACTCTCAACCCGTAGGGGTCCAAACGACTCCCGTCCCTGTACGTCTCTAGTAGCAGACCCCCCTAAACGTACCCCGGAGTCCTTCGGGGGACCGACCCTGGAGTCTGGGACCTCTACCCCTGGAAGGGAGGGAAAGGTCTCCGAGTCGTCTAACGACTCGTGGAAGGACGGGTAAGTGTCCGGAACAAACACCCCAACCCACACCTGTTTTGGGTCCGGTACCACAGAGTAGTCGGAGGGGACGGTCAAACATCGTACTAAGTAGGGTCCCGTAAAGGAGTACTGTCAAGGGTGTCTCAGGGTCCGCCAAGGAGGACGTCTCTCGATCGTGAGCTCTCGTGCCGGTCGAACCGAGTGGTGTGCGATTCGGAACAAAGGTAGGAGGTCTTTAGTCGGAAAAAGTCGGAGGGGTGGAGTAGGGACAAACCGGTACCACGGAGGGAAACACTTCCCTGTCTCGTTCCCTCGAGTCCCCGGTGACTCCTGGGTTCTACTCGTGACCCGACTCCCCCCGAGCCCGTCCCGACCCCCTTCACTCAACGGGTACCTAGTGACCGAGGGGCCCGAGACGGGTTAACCCGGAGGTCCCAGTGGGAAAGAATCGACCTCGTGAACACTCCGTCCCGGGGAGAGACTCTGTGGGACAGACCAACTTAACGTAAAGGTGAGAGGATCTGTGACAACGGACACACCGGGGCCCCTGTATTGATTAAGACACGGAGACCTCGACGGACCGGAGAGGAGACCACTGGACCCGTGCGGACCCCGAACTCTATCAAACCGACAGGTCCCGGTCGGGTAGTTCCGGTACGAGGGAGGGACGTGAGGACACACTGGAATCCTACGACGGAGTCGGACCGGGTCCTTCTGGGTACGAATCGGTGAAGTAAGACGTCTATAGTCAGTTTTAGATGGTTCCTGACTCACCACCCTCACTTCATGGTGTACGCAGAGAACTACAGTCCGTCAGAACTGAAACATTTATTTTCAACGGAAAACACTGTTCGTCTACTGAACTCTAATGTTAGACGGGTAGAGACAAAAGAGATATCCAAATGTCCATTCGTCCACGGTGTGTACGACTCCAAAGATCCTTGCACCAAAAATTTATCGTCGTAGACGCTCACTAAGGTCCAGTCCTCCGCATGTCTTCAGTTCTGTTTTTTTAACTTACTTTGAAAGACTTTTCAATTCCACAAGGGGTCCGTCACTTTGAAACATTACCGGACACAAAACAGAACCTTCACTCGTGGGACCAGTCCGTAGTGTCGTCGAGTCACGACCCCGACTGTCTTGGGACCGGACGTGGCAGGACACTGGAAAGAGTCCCGGAGGAGACGGACGCGGTCTGACGGTTGTTCCCTCTGGGTCGAAAGACCAAGGCCACCTGACCATACACGTGAGAGGGGAGAGGACTGGAGTCTCGGGAATAGAGACGTCGTACTGGGACCTCCGGATAAACGATACGAGGAGTCCTGTTTGAGAGAAAATTCTCTTTCGTACAATATTTGACCTGTGGGGTCACTAGTCTCCCACGACTCCACACTGTGGGAACCTCACGAGTCGACTTTTTCCTTTTCTTTTCTCTTTGTTCTTTTACAGTGGTCTACGTCCGGGACTTTATTTCCGTTAGGAACCCGGACAACAGGTCTGTGGTCGCTCGGGGGTCTGATTTGTGGGTGTCCGGAACTCGTCCCTGGTGTCCGAGGTCGGGACTCACAGAGTCCTGTCCTTCCCGAGAAAACCCCGGGGGTTGTTCCCCTCCGGATTAAAGAGGAGTAGACAGTTCACTCCTCGGACGACCTGTCACAGGCACAAAGGTACTTCGGTGAGGAGGTCCGAGAACAGTTCGGGAACTACCCAGAAAAGTTACTCGCCCACGTTTCGTAGACTCCCCGAAGGGACCCACACATGTTCCATGGACAAACACGACCTCCGCCCGCCGGTAGACAGAACGGAAGGGTTCGTTCGTCGACGGACTACCCTGAGTTTACGAGTCGGTCCGGGACCTACCTCCTCGACTTCTTCACACGGTCCGCCCTTTAGGGAGTACAAAAGTCCGAGGAATAACGGTACGTCACAAGACTGGTGTCCTGACGGAGATAGACAGACTTATCCCACGTATAAACCCCAGGAGACCCCCACGTGGACTTCCGACACCCCTAATAACCTTTCTTACCGACCTCTAATACCCTTTCTCCCCGACGGATTCGTCATTATCTTCCCCAAGTCCCGGACTCGGTGCTGACCCTTAGGTCTACCACGTGTCTCCGTGGTCGTACCGGTGACCCTCGACGGGTCCCTCGTCCGACTTTTAGACCCACCCGTGTCACCACCCCGGTTGGTGGTGGTGTCCTCCTCCTCTTTGACCTCGGACACACGGGAGTCCGACGGTCCGTAGTCCTGGGTAATTCCCCAAGCCCCGAAGACAGGGCCTGGTCGTCGTTTCCGCCGTATCCAGGGTCGGTCCCCCCATCACCCCCGCTCAAGGTCCACCGGACGCCAAAGGACCCGTGGGAGTCCCGTCCCACTGTCCGGCAGGACACCGACGTACCACGACCCGAGTCCTCTCTGTGGGTCCCGATGGTCGGACGGGAGGTGGACGGCTCTGTGTCTGAATTACGGGGGAGACGAGAAGTAGAAGGGTTCCTCCACACCCGACAGAGAGAATTTTTCCCCTGACGTCGTCTTGACATTGATCCCAAGTGGTTCTCTCTCTCTTATCGTTTCAGGCTCAGAGTTTTCCGTATGACTTTGGTCGTGGGAGGACCGATCCGGGAACCCACGGGAGTGGGTCGGTAGGGGTCCGGAGTACCTCTTTCACCCTGGAACAGGGTGTCCTCAGCCACAGGGTCGAACGGGTAGGAGTTCTGAGTCATTAAGTAGTGGAGAGTTGGAACCTTTTACTGTCTCACCGGGTTCTGATAGGTGTGTTCCGGGTCTCTCCCCTGAACCGTAAACGTCGTCCGTCTGACGTCTTCGAAGGGACGAAAGATACGTCCACAGCTGGTACCGGACGTGAAGGAGCCGACTCGTCCTGTGAAGGGTCCTTTTCCGGACACGAAGGGACGTGCTTTGAAGACGAGGTGTTGATACCCTCAGTACACGAATCAGTGAGTCAGTACACGCTGAGTAACACTGGGGTGTCTGTTATCGGGCGGTCCGAGGAGATAGACACCCCTAAGAGGACCGTTCTTATGACCTCACCCAACGACACGGGAGGAGATCCTCTAGAAGGGTTGGGTCCCTAACTGAGGTCCAGAGGGCGGAACGTCCACCCAAGAAAGTCCAGACTCGGTACTCCCTCAGTACCCCCGTGTGTTTGGGGAGAGGGACGGACGGAGGCGGGACCCGGGTAAACACGGGACCGACCTCCTCTCCTTCCAGGTCGTAAACTCGTCACAGTAGAGAAAGGGGTCACACTGACACTAGATTCCCGGGTACCTAGTCACCACGTCTCACTGTGGACCGGGGGCCCATAGGACTGGACTAGGGATGACACGTAAGTCGAGTGGAGGCCGTAGAGGGTGTCTGTAGGGGTGACCTCTTTCTCTCCTCCCCGTTACTGAAGAAACACGACTCTTACGAGTCCGAGACGGGGAGTGTTGAGGGGTTGCGTCGCACGTCGTGACCGTCGAGGCCGTCAGTGCGACCAGGGGTCAGGACAGAAGTGTGTGTCGAAAGGGACGTCCGACCGGTGACAGGGACCTCCGGGACTCCAACTGTGGGTGGGGCGGGGGTCCCGGGTCGTCCATGAGGGCGTGGAAATGGAACGAGTCCTGTGTCTGTCCACCGAGGAGGCACTCGTCCCACCAGTCCGTCTCCCTCCACTCATGTAGGACCGTGCGAAACGACTTAGGTATGTCCGATTCGACTACCTTGTTCGAGAAGAACACCAGACAGAGTTTATGGAACAGACTCGGGTGGGAGAGGTTTTACAAGAGCTTCTCGAGGAGTAACTGCGAATGCGTTCACGACAGAAGGCGGGTGGTCTACCTGTGTTTCGTCACTGACAACTGCTACCAGGTGTCGAAGGACCCTTTCCCCTTCCTCTCCTCCGACGGGAGAGGGGGTCCGTCCCGTGGTGTGAGCCGCACGTCGGAGAAGTTGTTTCCGAGAGTGGAGTTTCGGACCTTTCACGAGAGAAGGTCGTCGTCGGACTTCGACACCACCGGGCACCCGTGCTCGACCCGGTCCTGTTGACTTTCCAGGTGTCCCTCCCCGTGTAGAGGGACTCGGTTCCCGGTCTCCGGGACGCAAACCTTCTTTCCCTTCGGGGACGGCTTCGGCCCGTAGGGCAGGTAGTGCCCCGGGAGGAACAGGTGTCGGTGTGCCTCCCACCACGCAGGGAGGAAGAACCTTTATCCTGTCACGTAACCAGTCCTCGTCAGGTCCGAGTGTTCCCACGAACCGGGGAGTGGTTTCCGAAGACGAAGGAGTCCCGACTGTAGTGTTCCGTCGGTAATTCACTTGATTATTTCCCGACCGACGTGGGTCCGACCAGTCGTACAGTCGGAGGACCAGGTGTGAGCAGTACCGTCGTCCGTGATACTGTGAACACGTACCCACACTTCAGAGTCCGACTCGTGAGTACGTTTGGCCCGTACCAAAAGACCAAGACCTCGGGACTCCGGTCCCTCTGTGTGTGACTGTCTGCACACTGGGAGTTTCAGTCGGGGAGGAGACACAAGTGTCCACGGAACTCCCAAGTCGTACCGTGGGAACACGAGTTCGTGTCAGAGCAGGTCCCACCCCCAGGTGCCAGTTCCCATGTCGGTGGACCGGGAGACACGTGACGGTGACCGACCCGTAGGTCAGGGGATGTGTTCGGGGACGACGTCCTCACCGACGGACGGATGTTGGACGGTAGTCAGACGTCCTCGGGGTCCTACCCTCGACACCTTCGCTACCCACTCCAGGACCCCTGTCTCTTCCTCCTGTCCGACGACAGGAGACCCGAGGCGTCGGACGGGTACAGGTGGGGTCCGGCCGGAACGAGACGTGTGGTACCAGGGTCCTTGCGCCCTCCCCCACCAGAGGGACCCGGAAGTACGTGTCACACCGAGGGAAAGGACACTGACTACAGGTGCCCTGGTGACAGGTCGAGACGAAGGTCCGACACTCTCGACGGTAGGACGAGAACCCGGACCACGAGATCGTAGTTTCTCCACCGGCACGTCCCGTCGGGAGTGCACGTCGGGTGGGATGATTACGGGGTGTAGGGTTGAGACAAGGACCCCAACTCCTAGAAGGACTCTGAAGGTCTTAGTCTTTACGGAGACTGGAACACCGCAGTCGGTAGACTCTAGGTCCGTGAGCCGGGTCACCCACTCTCTCTCCCGAGCCCATTCCTCTACGGTGTGACCCGTGGTGTCGTGACGACTAGGGGTCGAGGGACCGAGTGGGTTGGATTCTGAGACTAAGAGGTGTACCCATTAGGATCCCCGTGGACGGAGTGCCCCACGACTCCTGAACCACCTCCATACCCTCCACCGCTCCCACGACTGTGAATTCTGACGGTGCACCAATTCCCCTTCGTACGATACAGAGTGTCGTTCAGACGTAGATTCCGCGTATTCGTGACTAGAGGGTCACCTGGAGCCAAGGTACTACCTTCGGAGGGTAGTGGTAACTCCCCACCCGAAGGAACAGCTAAGAATGTTTGACCCCTGACTTTGTGGTGGACTTAATTTACGAAGATCTGTGTCGAAACTACTCGATCTATCTTAACGGGTCACAAAGGGAATCTGTCTTCGGGATGAGTCACGGAAGGGTACACTGGGCCCCTACGGAGTCTGGGGACTTTTCGACTCAAGGTAAAATCTGACAGACCCTGGGGCGTTTGTGAGAGTCGACGGAGGAGTCGAAAGTCCTAACACCGTCCCGTGAGGGACGGTTACCGACTTGAGGGTCCGGGGGTAAGAGGAGAGACATACAAGACCAACGGGGACGTATGAGGACTCTCTACGAGTGGGTGGGGACGAGGGGAACCGACAGGTACCGTTGAACTAAAAGGGAAAACAAGACCGGTTCTCTGGAGGGTCGCAAGACCAGGTCTTTTGATGACCTCAAGTAGTTACTTAAGTCACTTCAACGTCATATGTTTTAATTATATATTTTTAGATAAACGGAAAGACATGTGATTGTCGTGTATCGTCTTTCTCTTGAAGTCCTATAATGGGTAAATGGTAACTTATTCGGGTAAATTGACGTAGTTTTTCTTATTTGATGGATCTTTATTTGGATGAATTCCTCCGTTTTCTGGACATGAACCTTTTGACATTCTATAACTACTCTCTTTGACTTCTGTCGTGTTGTTCTACCTTTTGAAGTGGCACAAGAACGTAACCTTCTTAGTTAAAACATTCTACTGATATGATGTGTTCCGTTAGATATCTAAGTTTAATGATTACCATAAAACGTATCTTGATCTTTAAACATACCTGTGTATTCTGGGGTTTATCGGTTTTGGTAGAACCCTTTTTTCTTGTCTCAACCTCCCTGAAGTCACCACCAGGTCACCGATTCTGAGGTAAGAGAGTTACATCCCCCGGGTCCAAACAAGGGACTAGTCTCTTGATCTAGGGTGGACGTCGTTGATTCTCAATCGTACCACGTTGTCTCTAAGTGTACAGTGCTGAATCTCAAGTGTACGATGTCGATTTCTGGGATGTACGGTGTAGATTTTTCTAGGGTCCACGACTTTGACTCCTAAGACTTACGACGTGGACTCCTAGGGTGTACGGAGTTACTTATATTTTCTAGGGTATACGACGTTGTTTCTGGTCTGTGACAGTTTATTTCATTTTTCTTTTTTCTTGTCTCGACCTCCTTAGTTCGAAGAACTGGAATCTGATATGATGTTTCGATATCATTAGTTTTGTCATACCATGACCGTGTATTTGTCTGTATGTCTAGTTACTTTATCCTATCTTTAGTATCTTTCTTCGGATACGTGGATACCAGTTGATTAGATGTAGTTTCCTCCGTTCTTATGTCACCTTTTTTCTCAGAAAGGTCATTCACCACGACCCTTTTGACCTGTCGACGTACATTTTCTTACTTTAATCTTGTAATAGATTGTGATATATGTTTTTGTTTGAGTTTTACCTCAACTCTGGATACACATTCTAACTTATACGTTTTGAAGACCTACTTTTGAACCCGTCTTGTGAAAAACTGTATTTAGTGTTATCGGAATAAAAACCTAGGTAGAGGATTTCGTTTCCTTTACTTTCGTTTTTATTTGTTTACCCAAAGGGTCCACCGTGATGACCATTTCTTGAACGAACGGTTACGTCTTCTGTATTCTCTACTCCCAAGCTAGGGACTCAACCCTTCTATGGGACCTCTTCCCGTACCGTTGGGTAAGGTCATAAGAACGGACCTCTCGAGGTGTCGGTCTCTTCGGACCACCCGATGTCAGGTATCCCACCGTTTCTCAGTCTGTGTTGACTTCGATGAATCGTATCGTGTCCCTGGATTAATTTCGATTTTCGAGAACGTGTCGTTATCTTTTGTAACTTTTTACTTTTCTCCGATGACTTACTCTCTTTTATAACGTTTACTGACTAAACCCCGATTATAGGTTGTATATATTTATCGAGTTTTAGTGTCGTAGTCCTTTTTATTGTGTGTGTGTAATTTTTCCCCGTCTTTTTGACTTATCTTTGAAAAGTTCCATCTATATGTCTACCGATTGTCTGTGTACTTTTCTACGAGTTGTAGTGATTGGGTAGTCTCTTTACCTTTATTTTTAGTGTTACTCTACAGTGGAGTATGGACACTCTTACAGATAGTAGTTTTTCTTGTGTTTATTTTTACTATCGTTCCTACACCGTTTTTCCCTTATAAACACGCGACAACCACCCTAACAATTAACCACGTCAGTGACACCTTTTGTCATCCCTGTAAAGAGTCTTTTGATTTTAACTCGATACACTGGGTCGTTAAGGTAAGGACCCATATATAGACTTTTTGTGTTTTTGTGATCAAACTTTTCTATGTACGAGGGGTCACAAGCACCATCTTAATAAATGTTAACAGTCTATACCTTCGTTTAGATTCACAGGTAGTTAACCACTTACGTATTTATTCCACACCGTACGTGTGTTTGTATATGTGTATTACCTTATGATGTATCTGTATTTTTACTTACTGTAAAACGGTAAACGTCGTTGTACCTACCTGAACCTCCAGTTATACGATTCACTTTACTCAGTCTGTCTCTTTCTGTTTATGAGATACTGGAGTGAATCTACAACTTAAATTTTTTATTTTGTCTGATTATTGGAGTCTATGAGTCTACTGTGGTTGGAATACCGTGTTTCACTTCTCCTTTATTTTCCGAGAACTACTTTCACTTACTCCTCACACTTTTTCGACCTAATTTTGAGTTGTAAGGTTTTTGATTCTAGTACCGTAGACCAGGGTAGTGAAGTACTGTTTATCTACCCCTTGGTTACCTTTGTCACTGTCTGAAATAAAAGAACCCGAGGTTTTAGTGACGTCTACCACTGACGTCGGTACTTTAATTCTCTACCAACGAGGAACCTTCTTCGGATCTGTCACTTAATTTGTCGTCTCTGTAATGAANACTGACGTCGGTACTTTAATTTTCTACGAACGAGGAATCTTCTTTTCGATACTTGTCCGATCTGTCACGTAATTTTTCGTCTCTGTAATGAAACGACTGTTTCCAGGTAGATCACTCTCAACCTGGCATATTTTCCGACTCGTGACTTCTTAACTACGAAAACTTGACACCACAATCTCTTCTGAGGGCTCTCAGGTCACCTGACGTTCCACTCGGTTGGTCAGGTGGGATTTCCTCTAGTCAGAACCCACAAGTAAGCTTCCTGACTACGACTTCAACTTTGAGGTTGTGAAACCGGTGGACCACGTCTCTTGACTGAGTAATCTTTTCTAGGACTACAACCCTTTATGACTGACGTCCTCTTCTTCCCCTCCTGTCTCCCACTCTACCAACCTACCGTAGTGGTTGAGTTACCTGTACTCTAATTCGTTCAAGAACCTCTACCACTTCCTAACCCTTCGGACCGTACAACGTCAGGTACCCCAGTGTTTCTCATCCTGTACTGACTCGTTGACTGGTTGTTGATTTATAATTGAATCGTCTACGACTGAGTGTCTGTGTCTCTTGTTTGATCACCAATGCTCAGTCCTCTCCCTCCCTCCTTCCCCGTTCTTTCTTTATCCCCTCATTCTCCATGTTTGTTAATACATATTTTATTCGATGTTACTATATAACGTTTTGTACCCCTTATATCGGTTATAAAACATTATCAATATTTACCTCATATTGGAATTTTAACTTTTAGTAATGTAACATGTAGATATTGTATATCAAGACATATCGTTGATATGAAGTTAAAAAAAACAAAAAATTTCTCTAAAGAGTTTACCAAGACCCCAAAGATCTTAATCGAGACATTATACGAATCCAAATTTCGACGATTACTGAGACATCATTTCTGTCGTAGTTAACGATCCAGTGAAGTCATCACAGGCTGAGACACGTTGGGGTATCTACCGTCGGGTGGTCCGGGGGACGGGGACCCTGAGAGGTCCGTTCTTGTGACCTCACCCGACGGTAAAGGAAGAGGTTACGCACTTTCGTTTTCCACTTTCACTTCAACGAGTCAGTACAGGCTGAATCGCTGAGGTACCTGACGTCGGATGGTCCGAGGAGGTAGGTACCCTAAAAGGTCCGTTCTCATGACCTTACCCCACGGTAACGGAAGAGGGTACTGTTATCCAAATACCTTTTATAGAGGAAACCTATACGAACTACTTGGTGAATTTTCTTCACGACCCACGTTCCACAAGACACTGACACATATACTGTGAAAAGTTGTAAAAACCTTGTGGTTATCTGTCAAAGGACTAACGAGGGTTAAATCAACCTTTCTCACCACTTTCTTTTCCTAATCGAGTCAAATGTCATTTTCTGGATTTTCTAAGATGTACATGGTTATTCCTCTGTCAATAGTGGACATCTATGTCCCAACTCTAACGATTACTAGTGTACGTTTGTGAGTAGGACGTTGACCAACTTAATGTCACCTTCAACTTAAGACGGTGATCTCACAAAGGACCATTTTACTCCCGTGACTGTACCTTTCTTACCCTAAGATATGTGACGTTATCTCGACACACCCCTCTGGGACTCCTTCGACCCCTGTGACTCGGGTAGTTCAGACCACTCAGTAGGAACGGTCACCTTTTTAGGAGGGGTTGGAGTCAATCTTCGTCGGAGGACTGGGGGTCACCCTATTCGGAGGGGTGTCTTTCGACGAAGACGACGATTCAGCGAAGTCAGCACAAGTTGAAACACACTGGAGTATCTGCCGTCGGGTGGTCCGAGGCGACAGGGACCCTAAGAGGTCCGTTCTTGTGACCTCACCTAACGGTAAAGGAAGAGGTGGTGTCTTTCGATCTAGTCCGGTTTTACTAAATGATTCGTATCTAAGACGTAAATTATAACGTTGAGACCCTCAATCTTTCACGAGAATAATCAAACAGACCAACCAACTTGATACCTGGTTTTCAACCGTGTGTCACTCACTCGACCTTTACAGTCGGGACCGAACCAAATTATGTCTCTTTCCGTAAGTCTCCAAATGTCTCTAAACTGACAATCACACCTGAACCGTAACTTCTGGATGAGTAGGTATGACCCTCTCAGGACTTCTGTATGGAAAGTGGTTCTGACACTCCCCTAGGGGTCGTGGGAACTTCTTGAGACACTAACGAGAAGAGACGTCCGGTGTTGAGTGTCATCCTTGACGTCAGGGACTTGACCCTTAGGATTTACGTCACCCCATAAATCTAGGGGTCTACCGGTCTCGGTTCACCCTCGTGTGTTGGTGGTTCCCGGTCCACCCGGACCAGTGTCATTACCTCTCTTCTCAGTTTCGTGGTTAGTCTTGTCCGACTGAATCCGTCGAGATACCAAAATAGATCAACGAGTACTAGAAGAATCTTCATTTTCTCAATCCTTCGATCCTTCGGGTCATTCAAGAATGAACTAGACATATTCGTGTCTACAGTGACCAGTTTTCTTGTTTTCAGATAAGACTTAGTGTTTTTGTCTCTCAGTGTCGAGAAACTAGTTAAGGGTCTGAACTCGGTAATTTTGAGAGTCTTCTTTTACACCTCCATGTCAAAATACTGTAACCTAAAGTCTTTACCTAAGAATCTACACTGTGGTTTACGTACTCCTCGTTTTACTTTTTTCTGTTACACCCACTTGGAGCTTTTGTAGTACGATCCACTTCCTTCGGTCGGTGGTTTCTGGTGTATAATACTAAGGTAAATATACTTTACAGGTGTTATCCCTTTAGATCTCTATTCCTTTCTTCTAATTACCAATGGACCGATCCCCGAAGGGTCCACCACGTCACCATATCTTAGGCGGACGGTTGCGTGCTCTTTGTCCAAGCTATGGTCCGAACCCTACTAGGGGACCCCTTCCTTTACCGATGGATGAAGTCACAAGAACGGACCCTTTAGGGTACCTGTCTTCCCGGACCGTCCGACGTCGGGTACCCCGACGTCTCAGTCTGTACTGACTCGCTGACTTGTGTGTGTGTGTGTTCCGACCCCACCCGACCCCCCTCCACCACCACCTATGTCACAGACACTTACAAGTAGGTGAACCCAAGAATGACCACGCGACCTATAAAAGATTTTGTCTAACACCAATACGAACAGACTGAGAGGTTTGTGTGATTGTTACTTACGTAAAATGTGAAATTTACCTGCTTAAGACTCGATATAGTTAAACATAGTTATCTGAATAAAGTTTGTTGTAAATTTTTCTTCTTTATCTTATAGATTTATTTTGATAATTTTCAGTCCTAAACCCCCTGAAGGGAGTACCAGGTTACAAATCCTCAGACGGATGGTGTCGTCCCTAACTCCCAAGTTACAGACCAGACCCGTCTAAGACACACGGTACCTCGTTGACCCGGGCACACGGTGCTCACGACTTCGGGCACGTGGAATCTCGGGCACGAGGTGTTGTTCTGTCACCAGAGGTGATCGACGATGATCTCTGTCGGACACCCGTCGTTGTTTCAGGGTCGTGTCGGTGTTTATTTTCTTTACTTCAAGAAATTTTTCATTCTTAAAACTTAATCAAATATTTTTAAGAAGGGTGTTTCTTTTCGGGTACGAGTCTACCGAAATGACCACTTAAGATGGTTAGTAATTTTCTTACTTGTGACTAGGAGTGTGTGCGATGGTTTTACCATTTCTCTCCCCTTTGTGAAGGGTTGAGTAAGATGCGTCGGTCATAATATATGGTTCGACTTATTTCAGTCGTGTTCCTTTCTGTTGTTATCTGGTACCGTTTCCATGTTTTGTGAGTTGTTATACGACTAGTTGACCTAGGTCGTGGTGTATACTCCCTGCTATGTGGTGTCGGTTCAACCCAAATAGGGTCTATGCGTCGACAAAATTGTACACTTTCAGTTAATTACAGTACATAATGTAATTACCTTCTTTCATGTTTTTAGTGTTCTAATGGAATTATATATGTCCTTTTCGTAAACTACTTTAGGTTAAGGTGAAATATTATTTTTGACAAGTCACTCAATTCTTATCTTCTTATTAAGGAGTTGGACTATTCCCATAGATATTTCTTTTTGAATGTCGTTTGTAGTATGATTTACGATTCTACGTAAGTTACTATGTGACTTTTACTCACTTCTCATTTAAGAGACTATAGATTTTATATACAGTTATGTTAACCATCTAGTCAACAAGTACAACCAGAGGACCCACGATAAAGGCTAACCATCTCTCTTTCTCGTGGATGGTCCTTGAATACCGAACGGAGAGACCTGTCATTGACTTGACCCATCAAAGGTAGTGGTACCGGGAAAGAGAAGGGAAGTGGGAAAGGGTGGGTGACGGACAATGGGTGTCCATGGTAGAACCGACCCGCGACACACTGGGACCCTTTCCTCTCGTCTCTTTTCGTCTCCCTCAGTATACACCCCCTTGCCCCGACCCTCTGTACAGTCATACTCTCTTTCCTACGAAAATCTTAAAGGNTGTGTTCCGACCCCACCCGACCCCCCTCCACCACCACCTATGTCACAGACACTTACAAGTAGGTGAATCCAAGAATGACCACGCGACCTATAAAAGATTTTGCCTAACACCAATATGAACAGACTGAGAGGTTTGTGTGATTGTTACTGCCGTAAAATGAGAAATTTACCTACTTAACACTCGATATACTTAAACATAGTTATGAATAAAGTTTGTTATAAATTTTTCTTCTTTATCTTATAGATTTATTTTGATAATTTTCAGTCATAAACCCCCTGAAGGGAGTACCAGGTTACAAATCCTTAGACGGACGGTGTCGCCCCTTGTGCCGAACCTCGAGACCAGACCCGTCTAAGACACACGGTACCTCCTTGACCCGGGTACACGGTGCTCACGAGTTCGGGTACGTGGGATCTCGGGCACGTGGGATCTCGGGCACGAGGTGTTGTTCTGTCACCAGAGGTGATCGACGATGATCTCTGTTGGACACCCGTCGTTGTTTCAGGGTCGTGTCGGTGTTTATTTTCTTTACTTCAAGAAATTTTTCATTCTTAAAACTTAATCAAATATTTTTAAGAAAGGTGTTTCTTT
The DNA here is from genome assembly GCA_006410555.1 of Capra ibex. Classification (NCBI taxonomy): domain Eukaryota; kingdom Metazoa; phylum Chordata; class Mammalia; order Artiodactyla; family Bovidae; genus Capra; species Capra ibex. Next base: position 40,704 of record SJYO01012976.1, on the reverse strand, counting down.
TCGGGTACGAGTCTACCGAAATGACCACTTAAGATGGTTAGTAATTTTCTTACTTGTGACTAGGAGTGTGTGCGATGGTTTTACCATTTCTCTCCCCTTTGTGAAGGGTTGAGTAAGATGCGTCGGTCATAATATATGGTTCGACTTATTTCAGTCGTGTCCCTTTCTGTTGTTATCTGGTACCGTTTCCATGTTTTGTGAGTTGTTATACGACTAGTTGACCTAGGTCGTGGTGTATTCTCCCTGCTATGTGGTGTCGGTTCAACCCAAATAGGGTCTATACGTCGACAAAATTGTACACTTTCAGTTAATTACAGTACATAATGTAATTACCTTCTTTCATGTTTTTAGTGTTCTAATGGAATTATATATGTCCTTTTCGTAAACTACTTTAGGTTAAGGTGAAATATTATTTTTGACAAGTCACTCAATTCTTATCTTCTTATTAAGGAGTTGGACTATTCCCATAGATATTTCTTTTTGAATGTCGTTTGTAGTATGATTTACGATTCTACGTAAGTTACTATGTGACTTTTACTCACTTCTCATTTAAGAGACTATAGATTTTATATACAGTTATGTTAACCATCTAGTCAACAAGTACAACCAGAGGACCCACGATAAAGGCTAACCATCTCTCTTTCTCGTGGATGGTCCTTGAATACCGAACGGAGAGACCTGTCATTGACTTGACCCATCAAAGGTAGTGGTACCGGGAAAGAGAAGGGAAGTGGGAAAGGGTGGGTGACGGACAATGGGTGTCCATGGTAGAACCGACCCGCGACACACTGGGACCCTTTCCTCTCGTCTCTTTTCGTCTCCCTCAGTATACATCCCCTTGCCCCGACCCTCTGTACAGTCATACTCTCTTTCCTACGAAAATCTTAAAGGNTGTCCATGGTAGAACCGACCCGCGACACACTGGGACCCTTTCCTCTCGTCTCTTTTCGTCTCCCTCAGTATACATCCCCTTGCCCCGACCCTCTGTACAGTCATACTCTCTTTCCTACGAAAATCTTAAAGGAGTTACCAACGGTCGGTAAATTTTGACCCTCTCCGTTGTAGTTTGAGACCTAAATGTCGAGTTAAATTTTTTTCCGAGTCCCCCTCTTGACGGTTATGAACCGGGGACACGACCCGGTTACAAAGAGGACGTCGACCCGTCGAATTAAGTAAAAATAGTCGGTGGCTCGAGGTGGTCGTAGACGTAAACACACAAGGAAAACAGAAAGGGACGTGGTGGTGGAAGACAAGACCGGTGTCTTACTGGGATCACCCTGAAGAGTGTATCCTGACGTGAAGTGTGAAGACCCAATCACCACGTCCGTCACTGGAAGGGGAGAGAGAGGATAACAATCGGGAAGGTGTTTTGGAGGAGGGTAAGGAGGTAAGTATAGACTAAAGTGAGAAGTCAGAGACAAGACTTGGAACGAGTCTAGACTCATCCGTTTGAGGTGTGGACGGAGACGGGATCCATAGACGTACGACAAGATCCCGGAGGTGATCTGAGAGTACCAAAGACAGAATGTCTAACGGTGGAACTGACGGTATGGGGGATTTATGGGACATGTATCAAGTCAAGTCGACGAGTCAGTACAGGTCGAGAAACGTTGGAGTACCTGACATCGTGTGGTCCGAAGGGATAAGTATCGGTTGAGGGCCTCAATTGAGTTTGAATACAGGTAACTCAACCACTACGGTAGGTTGGTAGAGTAGTCATCCACGGATTATAAAATGTGTCACCTACCAGGACGACTGGACCGGACTACAATTCCTTCCTTTCAACGATAGTGGTATCCTTTTCTAAGTCGTCTCTTTTAGTACCATGTGAGTGAGTCTCCTCGTCACTGTTCACTTCCTTAAGTCGTCGTTTCTGGTACCCTTTTGTGAGGAACGAACTTGACTCGATTCGGACAGGTCTCTATAAGGGTAAGTCTCTATAAAGAGTTACACCGAGTCGTCATTTCTTAGACGGACGTTACGTCCTCTCCTCTCAAGTTAGGGACCCAGCCCTTCTCGGGGACCTCCTCATTTACCGTTGGTTGAGATGACAAGAACGAACCCCTTATGGTACCTGTCTTCTCGGACCGCCCGACGCCAGGTACCCCAGCGTTTCTCAGTCTGTGTTGACTCGCTGACTCGCGCGTCCGAGAGTGAGTTTGACGTTCACCGGAGTAAGGAAGGTTCTCGTTACGAGAGGACTACCACCGACCATTTACCATACACCCGTCGACCCCCTCACTTTCCACTAGACCGGACACGTCGGTCACGAACGTTTAGACTGTTAGTGCAAAAGACTGTTGGGGTACCCGTTTCGCAATGAAGGGGGAGGGTGATCTTGTCCGATCTGGCGTGCCAACTGCACGTCTCGTGTGGACTCTTTGGTGGACCTCTCATCCTCTTGTGGTTCTTGTCTCCAAACCTCCACCCCACCCCCGACCCTTCTCTTCAGGATTGAAGACAAAAGGAAATTTGGTAATTCTAGTTAAAAAAGAGACACCAGGAATGAGAAGTGAGTACTTTTTTAAGGAAGAGGTTTTACTTACTTTAGTACGAGGATTCCTTGACTCTTGCTGAGAGCGATCCATTGATTGACCTCGAAGATCTTTCAGAGGTGACTTCTTTAGTCCGTGCTAAAGAAGACTGATACGTACACACGATTCAACAAGTGCCTGACATCGGGTTGTCCGAGGAGACAGGTACCTTAAAGGGTCCGTCCTTGAGACTTCGCCCAACGGTAAAGGAGGGGGTTCCTTAAAAGGGCTGGGTCCCTAGTTTGGGGACAGAGGACGTCGAGGACGTAACGTCCGCTTTGTAAATTGGTGACCCACCGCCATCCCCAATTTCTTGGGCGAACGGTTACGTCCTGTGCTGACTTTGCTGTCGTCCGTGCGTCCTCGGTGACCCTTTCGGTGAGGACTGATACCTTCTGTGTTACTGGGGCGTAAGTCTGAGAGGTTCCGTCTGTGGTGTCGTGTTCCGCGTCACTTGTTCACCACTGAACGGGGTAGGGGGAGGACTTTCACTTTCACTCAGAGTCAGCACAGGCTGAGAAACGGTGGGGTACCTTCGACGGTCCGCGGAGACACGTACTTTAAGACCCCAACGGTAAGGGAAGAGTCCCTAGTTTGGACCCAGAGAGTGTAACGTCCGTCTAAGAGATGGTAGAATCGTCGGTCCCTGCGGGGAGGGGGAAGACCCCTAGAGCAATTATACGTCTAGGAGCGACACATCGACCCACCTCGGACACTAGAACCAAGAGAAGAGACGTGGGTCCACTATCCCACGACGACCAGGTCTTGGTGACCACCCGACTTCTCCTCCCGTCCTCAACCCCACTCCCCCTCCCACCCAACGTTACCTCTGTTTCGTCGGTCTCACCCGGAACCGAGTGGGGTCCGTGTCCACCCACGTGGGACCACCAGGAACTCTTCCGAACCCTAAACAAGGTCGTCGGGACCGGACAGCGCCGATGAAAACCGAGGAGGGAAGAATCTCTAGTCTCTAAGGGACCACAGAGTCTTAGCACCATTCCGTGGACGGATGTCACGTCCTTTGGTCCCAAGCTAAGGTCCCAGTCCTTTTAGGGGACTTCTTCCCTTAACGTTGGGAAGGTCACAAGAACGGAGTTCTAAAGGTACCTACCTCCTCTGAACGTCTCTTAGTTTGTACTGACTCGTTGAAAGTGAAAAGGAATTTCTAGGTGGTTTCCTACCACTGCCGGGACCTTGGCAGTGACACACGTCCTTTTACAGTCACACATCAAAACCCGTGCCCTACCCTACCCGACCCTGATCTATACTGGAGGGGTTACACAGGAAAGGGCTTCACGGTCTCTCTACTCACCCTACCAAGAATCCCTGCGGGATCCCTTGTACCCCCTCTGAGGGTGTGGAGAGGTGTCAGAGAGAGGAGTTCCTCTGGGGTCCAGGTGAGCCCTCCACGGGGCGTCGCGGACTGTCAAGAGGGAGTCGGAATTCGAAGAAACTAAGGGTGGTCGGTTCCCGTCTCGGAGGACCGACGTGGTGCCACTTCCTCAGAGCCCGACCCCCAGGTCCCCTGGACCACAGAGGTGGTCTGGCCCGTGCGGGAACCGGGGTTCACTCGTCCGCGGGGCCCCCACGACCGGGCGTCTTGAAAGGAGGGACAGTCCCACAGAGAGGTACCCACGTCGACCGTCGGGCGTGGTGAGCGTAGCGACAGGGAGGAAGTCCTGGGGTACCACGGGGGAGCCACCCTGGTACGTCCGGGACCAGAGGGGCCACTGGTTCCGGTAAAAGCACCGGGACAAGGAGAACCGATAGGACGAGTAAGAGACGCACTAGGACACCATGTAAACGGCCCGGACCTGTTACTGAGGTAGACTTCGTCCATTTCGCGACGGAGTCGGGAGACTCCCGGGTCGGGGCGCTGGGGCACAATCAGGGACCTTAGACGCAGAGAAGGGTCCTGGGGCGCGAGAAGGATACCTAAGACACAACGAGGGGCCCTGGGGTTCGGGAGAGGGTCAGGGCGTGGGGAGGGGCCTAAGACCCACAGGGGTAGAAACTGTGGCAGGAAGAAGGGGTCTACCGAACGGAAAGGGAACATGAGCGTTAAAGAAGGGACCTGGACTACGGGGAGGGGTCTAAGGAACCGGTGCTGGGTTAAGGTTCGGGGTGGAGAGTAGGACGTTCAAGGAGGGGACCTGGGTCGCGGGGAAGAGTCCTGGGATCACGGGAGAGAATTCGAACCGTAGGGAAGGGACGTGGGGTAACGGGAGGGACCTGGGGGCCTCAGGAGACCCTTTAGGGGTCCTGAGGTACAAGAAGGGTTCTGGGACACCGAGGTAGGACTAGACACTAGGACTCGGGAGAGGGACCTAGGGGGAGAGAAGGAACCTCGTGAGAGGGGAGGGGGTTCGAGGCTCCGGGAGAGGGGTAGCGACTTTAGACGAATAACGGGGATGAGGGGTGGTGTCGGGACGTAGGAGAAGACTGGGGTGTGAGACGTCGAAAGAGGTCTGTGACCTCTTTGGGTCACAGAAAGAAGTCTTTGGGTATCGGGTGGCCAGTCGTGGGGAGTAGGGAGGGGTCCGGGTCTCGGGGGGAGAGAGTACTGGAAGGGTCCCGTGGACCCGGAAGAGGGTTCAAATACGGGAGGGACCCCAGAAACGGAAAGAGGCCTAAGACGGGGGTGGTTGGAGACAGGGGTGGGGATCACGGACGAGGGGAAAGATCGAGGACCGTCCATGCGTCCGAGTGAAGTCACGGGGAAGGGTGAGACGACAACCTAAAACACAGACTCGTCGTCCACTGACTTCCGGTCACACCCCTTAAGACCACCGGTCCCCGGAGGACAGGGGTGGGAGGGGGTGGGGCATCGGAAAGGTGTGACGGGAACGAACAAGGACCGTAACTACACGACAAGGGGGAGAGGGTTCATCTCGAGGCCCCAACGAACTCGGACATGTGGTCGTTCGTTCAGCACTAAACTGTGCAGTGAGGACACAGGACTCTACGGAGCTTACTCTAAGTCAGGGTGTTTCTCCAAGGACTGTGACACCGACTCGTACCGGGACCTCTAATTTCCCACGTGGTCCCTACTTAAGAAACCACCTGTACCTCATTATCTTCGACCTGGTACGATCAATCTAGTCGGCGAAGATCAAGACGAGAAGACTACCCCGTCTAGGTAGACACCCGTCTACCAATCAGTCTTGCACTGGTCCACCTGTGACCCGTAGTAGGTGACTCCGACGAGACCCTCTTCGTCCACCCTTGCACCCGTCCCTCACGTTCCGACGACGGAAACCACGGGAACCGTAGTGATCCTGTACTTCCGTCTGGGTTTCTGTACCAACTCGTCTCTGGACTTCACTCAAGTGAGGTCTAAGAGGGACGTCTCCGGTTCCCACAGGTCTTCCTTCCTCATGTCGTAGAGGTCACCTGGGAGACCTACCTGTACACATCCCACCACGTCCACGTACCACACTCTCGACCCAAGGGTAAGGTCTGGTCGACGAATGGTCGACACGGTAACACGTGCACTGTAGAGGTTCGTAGATAATAAAATAGACATTTTCTCTTAATACTACCACAGTCCGAGTGACTCTCCTTATGTACTTTATGACATAAATTCGACTATTTGTCAGAATGTACCTTTTTTAGACGTCAATCGCCACCATCAATAACACCTGACGGTTGGTAGGAGACTACTATTGGATAACAAAATGAAGAAAACCTCCGTATTCAATGTACCTCATTTTAAGTGATAAAAGTCACATGTGACGATTCAAAACTGTTTGTGTAATTCGACACATTGATGGTGACGTTCGTTCTATACTCATAGAAGATAATTATTGGATTATGATTTTTATAAAAGGAAAGGTACAGAAATTCAGGTTCTTTTCGTCGTAGATTTCGAACAAAACTTCTTCGTTCCCGTTATAAGTAAATATAAATATAAGTTATATTTACAAGCAATGAACAAATTATAAAATCACCAAACTCTAAACGTACCATGACCAAATGACGGGGTGGTTTTACGAAGTAATGAAAAAAGTGGTTATAAGTACTATGTGATGTTTGTCTAAAAAATTTATAATGGGTTCGTTATTTATATGAAAGAACTTTTTTTTTTTAGTATGTCGGGTCTTCACTTTCCTCGTTAGTAGGGTGTATCGGGCGGGGGTAGGAGGAAGGGTCTCCTTCATTGTGACCACTGGTAAGTCAAGAAGGACTGAAAGAAACGAGGGGGCGGGGAGTCAGAGTACGAGTTTGTGTGTCACGATAAACAAATATAAGAAGTACAATTTACCCTAAGATGAAATCTAAAGTCTCCCGGTCCTTCCTCAAGGGTTCGTCTTCTTTCAGAGGGTTCCTTCGCGGTCCCGGGACGAGGGGACAGAAGAGGAGGACGGGAGTCTGTGACGACCCTTTCCCTTCGGACACTAGGTCCAGACACTCGTCTAACGAAACTCCAAGAAAACACTTTAGGAGGCTACTTTCCACGATGTACTTCACGTTTCTGATAAAAATTCTCAGTCCGCCCTTCGTGACCCATAAACGTATCTCCCGTCTCCTCCGTGTTCCAGGTGTAAAGACCCACCGGGTGAAGAACTGACGGGTAAAGGGGGCCCTCACTGTCGGTCGAGGCACGGACAACAAGGCGGGAAATCCGACGCCCCATCTCGTGGTCTCACCGACAGGTCGTGACGACTACACCCGACGAAAACTTGACCTCTGAAGGAGGGGAATGGATGTCTTTCGAGTCTCGGATAGAGTCACCAGGACAGTCACGAAGATCTATCAAGGAGTAGTCGTCACACCTCCTGTCTAAACTCCAGGACCCTCATCTCTCGTCAATCTTGTGGTCTTTCTTACTCCCGGACTTAAGTCTAGTACCGGTACCCTCTTTCACCCCAGCTCTGTAGAGACTGAATCTGGACCCCCTGGAACCACCGACCGACTCAGACCTCCGAATCCATGGCCGCACCACCCTTTTCCTGTCCTCTGTGTTTCGGCTAGGTCAAGACCGGTCCATTCTCCGCTCACTGGAGTAATTGTACAGTCACCGAGACCCCGTGTCTCCAAGGGATCCGGACACGAGGACCGAGGACTATTGTGACGGAAAAACTAAAAGGAAGGAGAGTAGGATGACGGGTCACACAGATTGGTTCCCGGACCGAGTCTCTTTCTCGAGTCTCTCGTCATCGGAGCAATATAGAGAGCTCCGAAGTGAACATCGAAACCAAAGACGTCTCCGGTGACCGAAACAAGAGTGAACCGTTTCAATAAACACGGGTGTGTACCCCAGATGTGTTTCGGACATCGTATAACTGGTCTTATACACGTTTTCAGTCGAACATGTGTATTTGTCCAGGGACGGAGTGACACGTTTGGTCTCGGAGGGGTCGAGGATTGACTCGAATTTGTTGTCGGAGGTTTGGTTAATTTTGATACACAAGTTTGGAACCCCACACTGGATCTAATACCTCAAAAGGAAAGAAGGTTAAGGAGGAGCTCTTAGTTGAACACGGCACGTCGTGACTTGTCCCCTAAACTTAGGGACTTCGTCCAGTCACTCGAATCTTGAAGTTGAGGGGGTTGGGGTTTCGGGGTGTGTCTACAATGGTGGGATGTCATAACTAGGTTCCGACCGGAGGGGATGGTAGACGACCACGAACAAGTCCCTTCAATTGTTTGTGTTACCACGATCCCTTGGCGTGCAAGCCCCACGACTACAATGAGAACCGAGACGTCGACTGTTGGTTAGTCGCCTACGGAGTGTCCGGAAACCTTATGGACAGAAAAACGATGTAGGGAAGTCGGACTTGTCGTTCTAGGGACCCTTAAGACGACGGGACAGTACCTAACCTCCGACGTCCACTCAACGTCGATAATAGTCTCTGTTCGTTTACCGATTTCGATTTCGACACCCAACGTGAAAGAAGTATAGGATAGGAAGGTTTCAATAGGAAAATTTCACAATATAGGAGGAGATCCACAACATAGTCATTTAAGTTGGTCTCTCTTGGAAAGTGTACACATACTCACATTATATGTAGATGAGGGTCAAGTAAAGTCAAGTCAGTGAGTCAGCACAGACTGAGAAACACTGGGGTACTTAGTGTCGTGAGGTCCGGAGGGACAGGTAGAGGTTGAGGGCCTCAAGTGAGTCTGAGTGTAGGTAGCTCAGTCACTACGGTAGGTCGGTAGAGTAGGAGACAGCAGGGGAAGAGGAGGACGGAAGTTAGAAAGGGTCGTAGTCTCAGAAAAGGTTACTCAGTTGAGAAGCATACTCCACCGGTGTCATAACCTCAAAGTCGAAATCGTAATCAGGATGGTTTCTTTAGGGTCCCAACTAGAGGAAGTCTTACCTGACCAACCTAGAGGAACGTCAGGTTCCCTGAGAGTTCTCAGAAGAGGTTGTGGTGTCAAGTTTTCGTAGTTAAGAAGCCGCGAGTCGAAAGAAGTGTCAGGTTGAGGGTGTAGGTATGTACTGGTATCCTTTTTGGTATCGGAACTGATCTGCCTGGAAACAACCGTTTCATTACAGAGACGAAAACTTATACGACAGATCCAACCAGTATTGAAAGGAAGGTTCCTCATTCGACGTCAGTGGTAGACGTCAGTGGTAGACGTCACTAAAACCTCGTCGGAGGGTTTTAGATGAGGGTTCGGGATGGGTTGTAGACTTAGGGGGAGATCTTTTAGTGATCGATCTTTAATGGGTAGTGTAGGAAGAGATCTTTCTTTTCGGTAAGAGACCTTGAATGGGGGTAAGTTTATCAATTTCCAACCAAGTCCAACCTTGTTCATAGTCATGAAAGAAGAAAGAAAGAGGAATTCAAAAATCAAGTTAGAAAAAATTACCAACTTATTATACAGTAACTGGTTGATTCGATAGTCCCTTCGGGACGTATAAGACAGATAAGTAGTTAATAACATGTAAACCCAAATATAGTCATATTTAACCATGTGACCATATATGGTTATATAACCATATGTGATCATGTAACCAAACGATACTGGTCACGTAAGACAACCGTTTTGAGATAATCGGAAACGGGACGAAGTAAGGTATGAGGTTCCGGTTTAAACGGACAATGACGTCCACAAAGAACTGAAGGATGAAAACGTAAGGTGAGGGGATATTATTTTTACTGTATAAGAAACCCACAATCAAGAATTTCCAGAACATCAGAAGTATCTTGACAAGTTAAAGTCGAAGAAGTCATAATGACCAACCCCGTATCCGAACCTAATGGTACTATAACTTACCAAACGGAACCTTTACTTGTCTCTAGTAAGACACCAAAAACTCTAACGTAGGTTCATGACGTAAAGTCTGAGAAGACAACTGGTACTACCGATGAGGTAAAGAAGACTCCCAAAGGACGGGTGTCATCATCTATATTACCAGTAGACTCAATTTAAGTAGGTAGGGTTAGGTAAAATCAAACGACTAAGGATCTTACAACTACAAGTGAGAACGGCAGAGGACAAACTGGTGAAGGTTAAACGGAACTAAGTACCTGGATTGTAAGGTCCAAGGATACGTTATAACGAGAAATGTCATAACCTGGAACGAAGATAGTGGTCAGTGTAGGTGTCGACCCATAATAAAAACGAAACCGAGGTAGGGAAGTAAGAAAGACCTCAATAAAGAGGTGACTAGACGTCATCGTATAACCCGTGGAGCGTTGTATCCCTCAAGGAGAAAGTCATAGGATAGTGAAACGGAAAAGTATGACAAGTACCCCAAGAGTTCCGTTCTTATGACTTCACCAAACGGTAAGGGAAGAAGTCACCTGGTGAAAGACAGTCTGGAGAGGTGGCACTGGGTGGGCAGAACCCGCCGGGGTGTGCCGTACCGAACCAAAGTAACTCAATCTGTTCCGACACCAGGTACACTAGTCTATCCGATCAAAAGACACTAATACCAAAGTCACACAGACAGGAGACTACGAGAGAGCGTTGTGGATGACAGAATGAACCCAAGGAGAATGGAACCTGCACCCCACAGAGAAGTGCTGACGAGGTCGTTTCACGTCGACGACGAGGAATGGAACCTGTTCCAGCGGGGAGGACTGAAACTTGCACCTCATCGAGGAGAGACGGGAGGACACGGGCACGTCGGCGGTGAAGAACCTGTACCCCAACGAGGAGAGCCCACGGTGGGGACTGGACCCTGCACTTCGTCGAGGAGAGTCGGTGGTGGGGTGTGCGATCATTTCATTACTAGTTTTCAGAGGTTCGGTCCCAAGTCGTTATACACTTGGCACTTGAAGGTCTACAAGTTCGACCAAAAGCTTTTCCGTCTCCTTGGTCTCTAGTTTAACGGTTGTAGGCGACCTAGTACCTTTTTCGTTCTCTCAAGGTCCTTTTGTAGATAAAGACGAAATAACGGATACGGTTTCGGAAACTTACACACCTAGTGTTATTTGACACCCTTTTAAGAAGTTCTCTACCCTTATGGTCTGGTGGAATGGACGGAGAACTTTTTGGATATACGTCCAGTCCTTCGTTGTCAACCTTGACCGGTACCTTGTTGTCTGACCAAGGTTTATCCTTTTCCTCATGCAGTTCCGACATATAACAGTGGGACGAATAAATTGAATATACGTCTCATGTAGTACTCTTTGCGACCTGACCTTCTTTGTGTTCGACCTTAGTTCTCACGGCCCTCTTTATAGTTATTGAAGTTTATACGTCCACTGTGGTGGGAATACCGTCTTTCACTTCTCCTTGATTTTTCGGAGAACTACTTTCACTTTCTCCTTTCACTTTTTCAACCGAATTTCGAGTTGCAAGTCTTTTACTTCTAGTACCATAGACCAGGGTAGTGAAGTACCCTTTATCTACTCCTTAGTCACCTTTGTCACAGTCTGAAATAACAAAACCCGAGGTTTTAGTGACGTCTACCACTAACCTCGGTACTTTAATTTTCTGCGAATGAGGAACCTTCCTTTCAATACTGGTTGGATCTATCGTATAAGTTTTCGTCTCTGTAATGAAACGGTTGTTTCTAGTCAGATCAGTTTCGATACCAAAAAGGTCACCAGTACATACCTACACTCTCAACCTGACACTTCTTCCCACTCGCGATTTCTTAACTACGGAAACTTGACATCACAACCTCTTCTGACAACTCTCAGGAAACCTGACGTTCCTCTAGGTTGGTTACTTAGGATTTCCTCTAGTCAGGACCCACAAGAAACCTTCCTGACTACGATTTCGACTTTGAGGTTATGAAACCGGTGGAGTACACTTCTCAACTGAGTAACCTTTTCTGGGACTACGACCCTCCCTAACCCCCGTCCTCCTCTTCCCCTGCTGTCTCCTACTCTACCGACCTACCGTAGTGGTTGAGCTACCTGTACTCAAACCCATTTGAGGTCCTCAACCACTACCTGTCCCTCCGGACCACACAACGTTAAGCACCCCAGTGTTTCTCAGCCTGTGCTGACTCACTGACTTGACTTGACTTGACTCATGTAACCATAACTATATGTATATAGTCCTCACTGGTCGATTGATAGACTTCTAATCTAGTCTTTACAGTCTCTCTCAGTCAGTACCTCCTGGTCTTTTTGGATCGGAAAGGACGGTATATTTTAGGGAGTCCCGGAAAGGTCCAAGTTGTAGTGTATGTAGAGTTCCGGTTCCACCGTCCCTTCTACCTTCCTCGTCAAAGGTAATACAATACTCACTTTTGTGTTCACACCTTTTTGGGTGATCGTGTGGGAACCAAGGAAGTCGAGGAGGTGGTCGGACTGTAGAGGGTCCTCTGACCTAGTACCAGGTAACCGACGGAGGTTGTACGGACCTTCACACCGTCGAGAACTGTACTGAGTCCTTAATTCGGGGTTCCACTCCAGACGTTTCACAGAACTACACGACCCGTTAAAATTCATTACCGTCAAAATTACATAAGCGTTTATTAAAATTTCGTTAGACAAACCCCAGGGATATTGTCTTCACCGGGGATGTTACCGACAAAAAGACTTTCGTAGCGTCCTTCGACGGACAGACCGAGAAGAGTGACCGTGAGGAAGGGACATCCCTTGACAGAAACGTCCGCGACCCAAGAAAACAGATGGGACCGATGACTGACGGTCACGACCTTTCACTATACGTAGAAGTTCATGGTCCTCTCATCTGTATACTTTTTGTTCTCGACCCGAGTCTTCTCGTGTCTTTACCACCTCGATTAATCTTCGACTAGTGTTTATTACTCATAAGGACAACTAAACCTTGCCCGTTCCGAGGGTCAACGGAGACGATATTGTCGTCCAACACAGACTACGTGTTGTTTTCGTGTACGGGTACTGTCCCACACCTTTTTCGTATTTACTCACAGACCCCTACTCGTCGTGTACAGTCCTACAACTAGATGACTATGAATAAACAGATTTACTCTTCTCCGGTCCTTATGGTCAGTAGACCAAAGTTTAGTAATGACACTGGAGACACTAGACTTTACCGTTGTCTCTATTGACCCTCTCACTTTACGTTCAATATGGGACGTCAAATCGATAACCTCCGAATTCAGTACCCTTCCCTCCGGTAGGTACATCTTGTAAGTTCTCCACGTTATTGTGGGTGACCTCGTACCCTCCTAGCCTCCCGAAGGTCCGGAGGCAGTTCCTATTCCTATTGGTATGTGGTACGAAACGTCCTCCGACACAAAGTACAAGTAGTGTAGAGTCACCTCGTGTTTAAAATCGGGACAAAATGTCTGACAGGTTCAAGACAAATAGCTCGACTTACTGTCTTAGGACTCCGATGTGTCGTCACAGACCACTCCAGTCTTAAACGACTAAATTATTCGTCAGTGAACCATAAATGATACACGGTCCACGACAACTTACACGAAATGTCTATAATGGACCAAAACAGGAGTTTTGACGGGGTACTCAATCCATGGTAACGACAGGTACCAAATGTCTACTCCCTTGACTCCGTGTCTCTCCAGTTTTCGAATGTGTTCTAGTGAGTCGGTCCTTCACCTTCTCAGTCCTAACTTTAGGTCCGACCGACCTAAGTCTCAGGGACAAACATCGGTACATGAAACGGTTGAGGGAATTTGGATTCAGACTGATTTATACGAGTGACTTTTGGTTTATGTAAAGACAAATAGGTAAAAACAACAGATATACGAAACCAGGTAAAAACAACAGATATACGAAACCATAAAGATTTTGTATTTCTTCCTTGAAACAATAGACGGGTAAATAACAATAAGTCAACGATTCAGTACAGACTGAGAAACGCTGGGGTACCTGACGTCGTGTGGTCCGAGAAGACAGGAGATGATAGAACGTCTTAAACGAGTTTAAATACGGATAACCAATCCACTACGATAGATTGGTAGAGTAGCAGACGTCGGAAGAAGAGGCAAACGGAATTCAGAAAGGGTCGTAGTTCCATGGGAAGTACCTAGTGTCAGAACAGCTCCGTTTCGTCGAACGTATTGAGTTACTTCAATACTCGGTACGACACTTCCCGGTGGGTTCTACCTGTCCAGTGTCACTTCTCAGGACTGTTTTGCACCAGGTGGCTTCCTCCTTTACGGTTAAGTTAGGTCATAAGAACGGAGCTCTTGCGACATTTCACATACACCGGTCTACCGGATAATCTAGTATTCAACGAGTTCAGTCTCACGTGTACGGTACGAGACACCAGGACCACCGGTGGTGCCCGTGAGTCATCTTCTAGTCTTTCACTGAATGTCTAGTGTACTAGACCAGTATAGTTGAAATGAACCGGGGGTCATGTACAGTTGTGCCGGTATTTGTGTTTGTCCTCGTTACTGTGTTCAAGTAAAGACGTTTGTAAACATCCTCTCCACGGACCATGAATGTGTCAGTATCTGTTCGGTAAAATCGGGTACCCATTGTCATTTTTCAGGGTAAAAGATCCTTTTAGTCTAGTTACGACACTTTCTTGTTCTACCACCGTTCTCTCTCGTGGAGTATCTTACTGTTCGACTCGGTCACAGGGAGTTCACGACCCCCTTGACACCACCGTAAATCCTCCTTTACTGGGTAGTCCGAGTTATCCTTCCGTTGAATTCGAACCCCGACCCTCACCTCACACGACGTCTTACCAACGTCTTCACACTCTACCTCGGGAAGGGATTTTATAAGGGGTTCTTCGAGTTTAAAAACTTATAGATTAATGAAATTTACATCAGGTTTATCTGACTAAAAGTGGTAAATCTTGGACGAAAGAACCGTATGGGACTTTTTGACTTGGGGTCTGGACGACCCGTATCTATTCCCATTGTCCCGTATCTACTCTATTGATATTGGACCTTGGGTATTCTGAAGTTCGGTGACGACGGAAATCCTCGAGAGACTGGGTCTCTAGGGGGTGACACGACCTTCCACTGTAGTGGGAGGCTAAGGGAAAGGTGACCCGGAAGAGAGCGTAGAACGGGAAGACCCACCACTCAGAAACGGTACTAGAGACGTTCTAGAGAATGACACTCCCTGAAAGGAAGTGTACGGTAGGACAGTTTCATGACGGGTATATTTCGAACAGTGTACGGTGACGGTATAGTACCAGTATTAGTCGGGAGTATGGAGTCTGAGTACTTGTTAATACACACTTTCAGATCTTAGTCGAAATTTTAATGTATGTGGTCTAACAACCTACACCAATAAAGACTTCCGTCCCGATTTAAAACTCCTTTGAAACGTCTCCCTTTTTTACTAAACAGACTTAACACTTTCAAAAGAGTTCTGCTCACGTACGTGATAATAGTGACATTAATGTTGTGTACCTATTGAGATTGTTGTGCGAACAATCATTAACAATCAGTGAGTCAGCACAGGTAGAGGAACTCTGGGGTACCCCACATCGGGTGGTCTGAGGAGATAGGTACCCTAAGAGGTTCGTTCTTATGACCTCACCCAACGGTACGAGAAGAGGTTCCTTAGAAAGGTTGGGTCCCTAACTTAGGCCCAGAGGTCGTAAGTCCACAAAAGAAATGATAGACTCGGTAGTCCCTTCGGTTCTATCATCGACATACAGTCGATTTCATTGACGTTCAACTGTGTTGTCCGTTTTGGACTTTAAATTTACCGAGTTGAACCCGAAGGGACCACCGAGTCTGTCATTTCTTTGGCGGTCGTTGCGTCCTCTGTCCTGTACGTCCAAGGTAGGGATCAAGTCCTTCTAGGGGACCTCTTCTCTTACCGTTGGGTGAGCTCATAAGAACGGACCCCTTATAGTCTCCACGGACCGCTTGAAGTCGGTTACCCCGATGTTTCCCAGTCTGTGTTGACTCGGTGATTGTGATTGAGACTAGACTCTCCCGGGGTCAAGGGTACGAGAAAGGTAAGACCTCAAGATGGTAACCCAACGGTACAAACGACGACTCACTTTCTCTTTCGTGTCTTTACCGTATAACCGAGGTCTGCACTCGTCGTTGCGAGGAAGAGTATAGAGTTACCGTTACCGATCAGTGTACTGGGAAGGATCGACGTTCACCTGTCCGCTACGTCTCAGGGGACACAGACCCTACCTCCTTTCCTTCTGTTCTATTACTGTTCGTGAACATCAGAGAGAGTATATCACTAGGTATCATCCACGAGTTAATTCTCACCGGTAATAGTAAACAACCTCTTCCGTTACCGTGGGGTAAGGTCATGAGAACGGACCTTTTAGGGTACCTGTCTCCTCGGACCACCCGACGTCAGGTACCCCAGTGATTCTAAGTCTGTACTGATTCGCTGAAGTGAAAGTGAAAAGTGAAAGTACGTAACCTCTTCCTTTACCGTTGGGTGAGGTAACAAGAACGGACCTCTTAGGGTCCCTACCCCCTCGGACCACCCGACGGCAGATATCCCAGCGTGTCTCAACCTGTGCTGACTTTGCTGAATCGTCGTCGTCGTCGTCGTAATAGTAAACAATACTGATCGAAGAAGTAAAGAACCTTCTCAAAGACTCTTTCGGTCTAAACGGAACTATAGGAGGTTTATGAATTCACGGAGGATATACAGTCAACAAAAGTTTGTGCCACAGTGTAATTAGAATTCTCTTCGTACATTTACAGTCAGTCCACCTAAATGTACAGTGGTGTTTCGTGTAAAGACATGAAGGGAAACGCTAGGCCTGACATTATGACTGACATTACAGTCAGCTGACTCTTACCAGAGAAACCTACGTTCCGATAGAAGAGGACCCTCAAAGTCGACGGAGGTGTGTTGACCTGAACGGACTCGTGGACGGGTCCATGGCAATCCGTGTGACTGTTGGTACTGTAAGGACACTCAGTCCATGGTCTGTTCTCCGGTTCTTTCTACCTATTAATGAAAAAAGAAAATTTTAGACTCGACGACTCCTTGCTAAAGAAGTGGAGTCTCCTCCTAGGGTGTCAAAAGTCTCAAGTCGGGACTTTTGGAACCGAGGTGAAGACACAAGGAAGACCTCCGAAACCCAAAACTGGTGGATCATTCGAGTAAGTAGATCCGTACAAAAACCACCGGTCAAAGTTTCTTCTGTGGGGTAATTTTAGGTCGACGTTTACAGTCCCCCAAAATTTTTAGGGAGAGAAATTGAAGTCCAAATATAGGTTTCTTGGTCAACTAACACGCCGTGTAGTCTCATGAGTGTGTGGGTTGCCCTTTTGTAAACCTCTTACACAACTTCAACGGGTCTTCCTAATGGTCCACAGATTTCCAATGATAGGCTTCGTTTCCCTGACATCCACAACCTCCCCAACGTCTCACTCCCGACTCCCGACCCTGTCGGTCTCCTGAAGACGTCCCTCAACCTTTCGAGACACATCCCTTCCTGTCCTCTAGGAGGACACGTCGGAAGTCTTCCCCGTCGTCGCTCCTCGACCAGTCGGACCGTCCAAGTCGACCCGTCCTCCGGGGTACCGTCGTCGTCCCTGTCCCGAGACGGGAGTGCGCCCTCCGCGACCCTGACCTGTCTCTACGGCCGTGGGGCGTCTCAGTCAAGAGTCGTTTGGGGTCTCGTCGGGGTGCCACGAAGACCAAGAGGAACTGGGGAAGGAAGGCGCCCGGACGAAAAAGAGTGGAGTCTCCGTAGCACATCGTGACTCCTTTCCTTCCGTACTCTTCAGTCTTCCAGCCCGGTGTCGGACCCCACCCGTCCTTCCCGCCCCCGAGGTCTCCTTAACTCTGGTCCCGAACCTCGGGTGGGGTCGGGAGTGATCGTGCACTAGGACCCTTCTACGGGTTCGGGGCGCTGGAGACAGGAAGTGGACCCTCCGCTCGTCCACACTCCTCGGGACACACAACCCGACGCCCTACTCGGACCCCCTGTCTTGTGTCGGGTTTCCCAGACCGCCGACAACCGGAACACTACCGCCCCGTCCTTAGAGAGTGCGACAATTGGGGTCTTTGAGGGGGTGAGAGAGGAGGACGTAAAATAATAGGACAAGTTTTGTCTTAAGTCAGAGGAGGTCTCCGACAATACAACAAATCGAAAACACCAGCTATAACATGAAGAGTAAACGAAGTAAAAGAGAAGAAATCAAACGGTCCCATCTAAAACCCTTGTCTTCTACCGTCGGATGTGAAGTGGTGGTAGAACTCTCGACGTCCATTTCGTGATTTAGATATTTATCAAATTCGTCGGAACGTAGAAATATTGTCAAGGGGGGTATTTACTTATACCATATGACGATCTCTGAAAAACAAACTCTGATAAATAAACTCTGAAAAAAGGTATAGATAGATATTTAAACACAACATCGGAGATAATTCTAAAATGTATAAAACAATCGGAAGAATCCATTAAAAACCTAAACACAACGTTTATCCCGTAAAAATTTAATGTAGAAGATTTATCAATCACGAAACACATACACCGTTCCGAGAACCAAAATGACATCATTAGAAGGTATGTTTCAAAAAAGAGTAGGGAATAATTAAGCTCATAAGGTACATAGCTAAAGAAACTTAAGGGATACACCTACTGGTATAACAGTGTTTTATAATAGAAAAGGTTATAAGTATGAAGAATAAAGGAAACTGTACGTGTCAAGATTGAGACACAAGGTCACTTAAAAACGTAACATGTTCCCTCTCGTACGTAGAAACTGTACAAGGACAGAAATTACCCTTACGTAGTTTGTAAAGTGTATACAAACGACATCTACAATCCTTTACCTTCAAGAAAAGATTAGAGTTAAACAATTTTCAGTGTGAGTACAACTTAACTAAAGTCTTCGATATGGGTGTAGGTAACTGTCCGAAGTTACAAAAGGGGATTAAACAATAACACCTCTTAATATGAACTCGATAAAAGATCAAACTTAGTAAAAGTGAGAAATCGGTATTGGACAGACAGGTACNGAGAGAGAGCGAGATATATATATATATATATATATATATAAAATTACAAGGAACTCAGAAAAAATTAGTTATCCAAAGGGGACGTAGTAGAAAAAAAGAACATCGAAAACAACACTTTTTTCGTCCAAAAAATAAAAAGTTCAAAAGGTATTATATCTAATACAACTTACTTTGTCAAACTACAGTAAATTGTGCAAACCCGGGAGTTGTCAAGAAATTTAACCATCAATGTCCATCTTCGAACTAATTGAACAAATAAATGTTCTGACGGTGGATCCACTACGGTACATTAAGGTAATTCTTCTTGTATTACAAAGTACAGGAAACACGACTCAACCGTCAGTAACTACTAGGAGTGGAAGACAATGGGTGACCTCTAACGTCTCCCCATTAAACGTTTAAGAAAGTAAGTCAAAATCAAATAATGGACTTTATGAAAATGTACATCTTTGAAAAGGAACAGGCGGTAAACGAATAGAACTCCCTTAGTATATTAGTATAAACGACACGTAAATGTAGTAAATTTATAAAAACCGTAGATATCAAATGTGTCAAATTTGAATATAACAAATGTACTAGAAAAAAAAGAAATCATAGACCAGTAATAAAAAAATTTTTTCAGACAAGTATTTATAAAAGTTCATTAACCGTAAACAGAAAACCGGAATGACGAAAGAGAGAGAGAGAGAGAAAAAAAAACATAACGTAAAATAAAAATAAAAAATCAATTAATTAAATAAAATTAACCTCCGATTAATGAAATGTTATGACATCAACAAAAACGGTATATAGTTGTACTTAGTCGGTACCCACATGTACACAATAAAGATATGAATAGAAGTAATAAAGGATGGAAGAGAATGAATTCCAAAGTATACTACAAGTAATGGATCGAAGAACTTAAAGAACCCACTAAATTTATCGAGAATAAAAGATTATGTAGATAAATTCCGATATATAAAGGGAACCTCGTGGTAAAACGGAGACAACGTGTTCGGTGCGATAAATTGATGTACATATGACGAACTGCCTCTTCCGTTACCGTGGGGTGAGGTCATGAGAACGGACCTCTCAGGGTACCTACCTCCTCGGACCATCCGACGTCAGGTACCCCAGCGTTTCTCAGCCTGCGCTGACTCGCTGAAGTGAAAGTGAAAAGTGAAAGTACGTAACCTCTTCCTTTACCGTTGGGTGAGGTCACAAGAACGGACCTCTTAGGGTCCCTACCACCTCGGACCACCCGACGGCAGACACCCCAACGTGTCTCAGCCTGTGCTGACTTCACTGAATCGTCGTATAACGAACTTAATACAAAATGTTCAACTGATTTAGTGAAATAATGAATACGACAACCTTAAAAAGTTATATACGGGGTTTTGATCGCTCATATTTTTAATAAAAACTCTTCTGACACTTCTACTACTACTTTCCATGTAATAAACCCCTTTCAAAGTCTCGGGTCCCATAAAACAAAATAATAATAATAATAATTAATGTCTTCTCTGTTTGTAAATTGAAGACCACTGTCTCGACCCAAATACGGTCCTTACGTTTCCTCAAAGTGTGATCTTCTAGTCAGTAATATTAACCGACGTACATTGTCACTTCCTAACAGGTCCTTTTATCTTTGATGACGTTTATAAATGGTACCTCCCTTGAATTACGTTCCCCAACCAATGTTTTCACCATCCTTCGGTTCGTCCTCTCTTCACCCTTTGGGTTAATAATTGTTGTGCTCATTTAGTGAGTGGGGATCCTACCTTCCTGTTTCTTTCCTCTGTCACAATGACCTTGGACCCACAACCTAAGTTGTCCTAGGTCTCGGTACTACCCAGAGGGAGTACCAACTCACCGACCTCGGTACCTCTTATCCCTTGGTGACTTCCTGTTCGGTGGACTACGTCTCCTTCGTTTTTTTAGAAAACTGACGAGACAGAAGGTCCTAAGATTAGAGAACGACCACAAAGGTTAATCGACTTGGTTTTACCGTCGGTTGACGACCGATCAAACTAACGTCGGACGACCTCAGCCGGGGACATATTAGATCTTGTGTCGTTCCTCCTTACTCCCTACCTAGACCCCTACGTATTCGGGTCCTAACGGAGTAATTTTATTGTCTAACTCACTCTTTTTAGTCTCGATGCAGCTATGTCTTTTCATAGATTATTTTTAGTTGTAGGTCAGTAGTATTTTTCTTCCCAATCAGGTTTCATAAGTTAACCCATTACTCAAAACCCCTCCTTCTGGTCTCTGTGTTTCACGGTAAGAATAGTGTAGTATAGTTCCCGTGTAAGATAGTTGTACTAAATAGTGGTAACTATAACTGGAACTAGTGGATCGACTTCATCTCAAACAGTCCAAAAGAAGAGAGAACTCGGGTCTACGTCTTTATTCCTTCTCTCCTTCGATCGCGAACTTTTTAAAGGATTTATTGGTCGGTCTTTAGTGACGATTGACACCGATTGAACAGTGTGTCTAATGTTGGGTTCTTTTTTATAAGTCGGGACAAAGGACGTCACTTTGTCTTTAGAAGGTTGTACCCTTTGTTATTGACCCTAGTACCACATTTATCTCTTATATATCCCCAAAGACAGGTTAAGCTCCCTGGGACTTATAGTCTCCTTCTCCACACCTGGAATAAAATGTACGATTCAGTGAAGTCAACACAGTCTGAGAAACGCTGGGATACCTGACATCAGGAGGTCCGAGGAGACAGGTACCCTAAGAGGTCCGTTCTTATGACCTCACCCAACGGTAAAGGAAGAGGTCCTCTAGAAGGGTTGGGTCCCTAGTTTGGACGTAGAGATACAGAGACCGTAACCGTCCGTCCAAGTAAAGGTGACCGCGGTGGACCCTTCGAAAATAAAATAGCTACCATCTCTTAATTCGTCGTCTCGTAGGAGTAACACATAATACCTGAGAGATTGGACACCAGTACACGTGGTAACGTAAACGTAGACTTAAAACCAGAATCCGGATGAAAACACGAGTCCATAGATAGTGGAATGACTAAACTGGAGAGACAACGACGACGACGATTCAGTGAAGTCAGAAAAGGCTGAGACACACTGGGGTATCTGCCGTCGGGTGGTCCGAGGGGGCAGGGACCCTAAGAGGTCCGTTCTTGTTACCTCACCCAACGGTAAAGGAAGAGGTTACGTACTTTGACTTTTCACTTTCACTTCAGCGAGTCGGCGCAGGCTGAGAATCGCTGGGGTACCTGACGTCGGGTGGTCCGAGGAGACGGGTACCCTGAAAGGTCCGTTCTCATGACCTCACCCCACGGTAACTTCCCACCTAAACGATTGGTTTGTGTCAGAGTCCAGGAAAACTGAATTCGTTTTCACTTTGTTAATGATTTATAAGCAAAGTATGTGAGTTAAAACACATTATCACTGTCCTTCCGGTCGGGACCTTAAACCTGACACGCCCGTGAACAAAGAACACATGACTGTAAACTACGTAAGTGATAGTCCCTTCCCGGTCCTGCAAATAGGACAATCTTCTCAGTTTCCAGAGGCACAGTACTTACACGGTCTCCTATAAAATCCTTTCCTGACCCAAAATATGAAGGCCTTCAGTAGTCTTATAACATGAGGAGGTTTGGATTTATCGGAAGGATAACACGGACTAACCAGTAAAGGAGGATTTACGGTGAAGCCAAGAGGGTCGTGAACCTCCTGTTCCCGAGTCGAACAATAAGACACTCCTCGAGAAAGAACGGTAGTAAAACAAGAAAGTGTCGTCACTAGTCTAAAAGTACCTTTTTGTTTTTTTTTCCTTTAAAAATTTCGATGGGTACCCGATTTTATCAAGACAGAGACAACCATACAGTCACAGTCCGTGGAGACGATGTCTACAAACGTCTCTATATGAACACAGTGACGAGGACAAACACAAATACCAGTACAACTGGACAATTTACGTAACTACTACGACGATTCAGTGAAGTCATTACAGTCTGAGACACGCCGGGATATCTACCTTCGGGTGGTCCGAGGGGGCAGGGACCCTAAGAGGTCCGTTCTTGTGGTCTCACCCAACGGTAAAGGAAGAGGTTACGTACTTTCACTTTTCACTTTCACTTCAGCGAGTCAACAAAGACTGAGAATCGCTGGGACACCTGACGTCGGGTGGTCCGAGGAGACAGGTACCCTAAAAGGTCCGTTCTCATGATCTCACCCCACGGTAGCGGAAGAGGTCAATTTACATAACCTCCAGTTTATTTCAACTAGGTTGGTCTAACGTCCTCGGAGCTTATTCTGTAATAAATCGCTTGTGAAAGACTAGAGGGTAACCCACGGTTCCGGGTACCACCTGTGGTCCTGGTGTCTCGTACTGTCATTGGGAATGGGTCACCTCGAGTGTTAAAACCATCGAATCAACGACAATTGAAAACTGTTAAAAAGTCTCAAGACTATTTCGACCAACACTGTTAAAGACGAACTCGAAAAACTATAAAGACTTCCAGATTTCTAAAAGAAAAATCCTTTAAAATTTTACACTGTAGGTAAAAGATTATCAACATCATGATATTTCTAATATGTAAAGTAGTCCCCACTCAACAAAGACCTAAAACTCATTAAAATTTTAAGGTGAATTCAAGAACTTAAATACATGTCATTTATCTAAAAAAGAATCACAAAGGAAAAATAGGAAGGTTGTAGAAATCACATCCTGAACATCTTAACATCACTATCATAAATTAAAGACTATAATCAGTAAACAGAAGAGAAAAAACTAAAACAAATAGACCGATCTCAAAATAGTTAAAACAACTAGAAAAGTTACTTGGTCAAAAAAAAAAGGATACTAAAAAAAAAGAAATGAAAACTAAAGTTAAAAAAAGAGAAGACAAAAACCACACAAACAAACGTCTAACGAGACCCATATGAAAAGGAAGAAAAAGATTGAATTACACCTTCGTATCTAATGACTAACTCCAGAAAGAAGAAANTGGTCCGAGGAGACAGGTACCCTAAAAGGTCCGTTCTCATGATCTCATCCCACGGTAACGGAAGAGGTCAATTTACATAACCTCCAGTTTATTTCAACTAGGTTGGTCGAACGTCCTCGACGCTCATTCTGTAATAAATCGCTTGTGAAAGACTAGAGGGTGACTCACGGTTCCGGGTACCACCTGTGGTCCTGGTGTCTCGTACTGTCATTGGGAATGGGTCACCTCGAGTGTTAGAACCATCGAATCAACGACAATTGAAAACTGTTAAAAAGTCTCAAGACTATTTCGACCAACACTGTTAAAGACGAACTCGAAAAACTATAAAGACTCCCAGATTTCTAAAAGAAAAATCTTTTAAAGTTTTACACTGTAGGTAAAAGATTATCAACATCATGATATTTCTAATGTGTAAAGTAGTCCCCACTCAACTCATCAAAGACCTAAAACTCATTAAAATTTTAAGGTGAATTCAAGAACTTAAATACATGTCATGTATCTAAAAAAAGAATCACAAAGGAAAAATAGGAAGGTTGTAGAAATCACATCCCGAACATCCTAACATCACTATCAGTCATAAAGTAAAGACTATAATCAGTAAACAGAAGAGAAAAAACTAAAACATATAGACCGATCTCAAAATAGTTAAAACAACTAGAAAAGTTACTTGGTCAAGAAAAAGGATACTAAAAAAAAGAAATGAAAACTAAAGTTAAAAAAAGAGAAGACAAAAACCACACAAACAAACGTCTAACGAAACCCATATCAAAAGGAAGAAAAAGATTCAATTGCACCTTCGTATCTAATAACTAACTCTAGAAAGAAGAAAGAATTAGATTTGTAATTTACGACAGTAAAAGGGAGAATTGTGACTAAATCTACGTAGGGTATTTAAGGTTATGTAACGGGAAAGTAAAATTAAGTAAGGTCACGTCAAAGATGAAGGAACTCTTAGAGAGAAAATGGACACCTACCAACAAATTAAAGGTTCACAAAACTCTAAAAAGAAGAGGAAGGTATAACAAACTAAAGATCAAACTAAGAAAAGAACAGTCTCTTGTATGAGGCGTAGTAAATTTAAAAAAATCAAACAAAACTCCTATATCCTAAGATAGAACCACTTACAAAGTGTACACGAACTTTGGTTACACGCAAAACGACACCAACTACGTCACTATAAATCTAGGGATCACGAACACTTAGTGCGCCCCGGGTCGGACGGGGAACCCGTGACCAAGTCAAGAGGTACGAAAACTATAAGACAGAGACCACTCTAAGGACGTACATGTCGAGTCCGCCTTGAGTCCTCAAGGACGTTGAGCGACCCTAGGGAACGAGTGTAAACGAGAAGGGGTGATGGACGGGAGTGAGACCGATGGTCCTCTGAGAGGAAGACCGGGAGAGTGTGTCTCACCGCCCATAAATCAAAGGAGTGAGACAATACATGAAGGGAACTTACCTAAGTGGATCTACTGGTTCATCAATCTATTATGTTATTGTCGTGTTGTCACACCCTAGAATGAAGGGATTGGTCCCTAGTTTAGGTACGAGGGACGTAACGTTCACGTCTCAGAATCGATGACCTGGTGGTCCTTCAGGGTGAAACAGGAAAAGTCTAAGGTGCACATTTACTATTGTTTGGCATGAATAGAAAAAGACAGAGTGAATAATATGAATCGTATTACGGGAGTTCGAGGAAGGTTCAACAACGTTTACCGTCCTAAAGGAAGAGAGTGTACCGACGTATGACTTATACAACGTAGAAGAAATAGGTAAGTAGGTGACTGCCTGCGAATCCAACATAGGTATAAAACCGATAACACTTGTTACAACACTATTTACATCCTTACGTCTATAGAAAAGCCATAGGATAAAAGTAAAGGAAAACTGATATGTGAGTTTTCACCTTAACGACCTAGTATACCATCGAAGGAACTAACACAAGAAACTACGTGTCTGTAAAAAAAAAAAAAATTACTCCAGGTTGAATTTGTGTAAAAAGAAAAAAACCGGACACAAAAACCACAGTATGGGTACTTTAGTAATGGTAAATTTTATAAAGATCTATATATTTATTTGTGTCCTATTCTTCATGTGTATATTAAGAAACGGGACAGTTGGTTGCCCACGGGTCTTCGTTACTGGGAAGTCATGGTTACTTGTGTGAATCACGTGTCTAGATCAAAACAGTTATGGTAAACTGTTATTTTCCTTGTTCCCGAGGTACCTTTTTAAATACTAAGATCTTAACCCTGTCCTTTATACCTTTTACTCTGACCTCGTAGAACATACTACACTTTTAAATTTTTTTTTTTCACGAGTTTTTTGAAAGTTTTCTCCTTCGTTGTAAAGGTCCCCATACTGTTTCCACATATGTTTCCCTATACTGTCCTTCTCGAGGGTTACCGGTTAGGCTCTTGTTAACCTTTTATTTTTATATATTTCAACATGACCTAAAATTGGGTTTCACATTATTTCTATGGTACTAAGGTATGACTCTTTGTTTTTTTATTAAAGAATTAATGTGTTTGTTCCTATCTCTTCACAAAGTGTGTCTTTTTAAGGTCAAATACGTCTGTGAGGGTGAACATCTTTCATCTCGTATTGAGGGGTGGGGACTTCGTACCTGACGTGTAGTAATGAAAGAAGGTTTCTCCTGTCCCACCTTTCCCCTGTATTTTGTTAGTGAAATAGTGTATGTGGACTGTTCGTGATGGAGTCGGTGTACTAGTTACTCCCGTAGTAGTCACTAGTTAACACGATTATTATATATGTGAACTATGTTACACTACTCTTATCCTAAAATGTAGACATTTTAAGGAGGGGGTTTGAACATTAGGGTCTGATCAGTACTCATTTTATAGTCTGTTTATGGTCAGTTCCCTGTACCATGTTTTGTAGATGGCTCATGAGGAGGTTTGACGGTTCTAGTAGGTTTTGTTTCTTTACAATTTCGATTCCCCTTGGGTTCCTCTGTAATGTTGATTTACAATCCCATCAAAGAAACGGTCCTAGGTCCTTGCCCATTCTGGATATCTTTAGACTCATTTCGTACCCGAAATCAACTATTGTTTATTACGTAGTTATGAAGCAGTAATTAACATAATTTACATAGTATAATGGCATCCTATAATCCTTATCCCCTCTGACCCACACCCCGCATTCTCTAAAGACGATAAAAGTGTCAAAAAAAAAAAAAAAGTTTAGAATTTCCAAATGTTCCCAATTTGCCCAATATTTCCTTTTCCACTTTTATTTCAGACAAAAGTTTTACTTTTTCCGTTCCTTTAAAACCCGTTTTGTACGACTCATGCAATTTTTTCCTTTATCTTTCCTTTGGTTTGTGTTCGTGTCTTTGATTCACACTTTGTGAACGATTTAATCGAAGCTGAAAGGGAGAGGGAATTGGAGGTTAGGGTATATTATATGATTGGTCCGGAGAAGGTGTGTCTTTGTAGAGACCTAGGTGAAAAACAGTTCAGGGTGTTTGCGACGGGACTAGGTTGGAGTATCTACAAAACGACCGATACCATTTTCGGTGGTTGGCTCCGGTCCATATCTGGACCTTGGGACATGAACGAGTTTTTGGTGAAATTCTGCAGACGGTCATAATAAACGGTGTCTTCAGACAGTTCTAGGTCCGTCCCCATTCACAGAACGGTTCCTATGTTCCCAGGTCTCGTTTGGAAATCAGCACGCATGTACACTCACGAGTCAGCTAGTCAGCACAGACTGAGAAACACTGTGGTACCTGACACCGTGTGGGGGCGATGGGGTCGAGGAGACAGGTACCCTAAAGGGTCCATTCTTATCACCTCACCCTACGGAAAAGGAGGAGCTCTCATAGAAGGGTGGGTCCCTAGCTTGAACGTAGAGGGTGTAACGTCCGTCTAAGAAATTGTGACTCGGAGGTCCCTTCGGTATTCCTTTGTGTCCCTGAAGAGTCTCCTCGTCTTGTAAGTGACTCTGAGGAATTCGGTCCCCTCCGCGGACAGGTTAGCGACTACGGGACCCGTTCTAGTCGACCCCTTGTCCCACCACACACAGGTGTGTCTCTGACGACGTCTTCTACGACCTAGGACTTTACTGGAGGTCTATTCAGCCACCCCCATCCCCCGTCAAACCCGGAGGATCGTTAGTTTCGGGACTCCAAGAATACATGGGTCTCGTTCTTGGGTAGGTGTGGATCGTCAGTATAGGTTATTCCGCGTACTCCTCATGGACAATACTCTCGACAGTGTATATGTAGGACCTCACGGGAGACTCCGACACCAGGGTCGGAACCGGGGTGTCGTGTCTACAGGAGTACCTCCGGTCCCACCGTCGAGTAGACGTCTCCGTAGACGAGGGGTGAGGGAGAGGACCGGTCGGGACCCTTCCAGACTACTCTAGAGGTCCCCGAACGACGAAGGTACAGAAACCCCGACAACTGGGAAAAACGTCGGACATGGGGACCCTGGGGTCTAAGGAGAGGACGGACCGAGGAAAGACTTAGGAGCAACCTCAGACCCCGGAGACCGCGGACCCACTCGCAGGAGGGTCCGTAGAAGATCTCGAACAGGAGACGAACTTCTCGGACGGACCCCTGTGGTTTCAGGATCGACCGAGACGGCCACCGACTGGTCTGTGGGGAGACGGAGAGTGTGAGTCCGAGTTTTCGGTCCTGAAGTATCAGTGTAAGTTTTCTAGGACTCAAATGAGGTTGTACAAGGTGTCCCTAAGGTGTCCCTTACCAGACTATGTGGAGTCCTAGAATCTCTACACGGGGCGTGAAGGTACCGTTACTAATGATGACTGGGTGGTACTCCTCTGAACGGGTCCCCGACGTAGTTCAGGACGACCGAGGTGGACTTCATGGCACCTTCCCCTACGACGAGACCCTAAAGGTTTATTTCAATGCGTGTGCTCCAGTAGTCCTGGTCCCGGATTAGGTGACGGTCACGTACCCCGTCCCATCCCCCCGTCCGTCCTGTTTTGGGTTCCGGTCCAAGGCCCCTCTCCCCTGTGACACCCGTCGTCCCCATCCCCCGGAGCCCCGACCCTGGGTACTCCTACGGGGGTTGGGGTTGTCCCCGGAAACCGTCGACCGACGACGGGAGGACTACCTCTGACTCGTTGTCGGGGCTCCCCCGACTGTCACGTCGAGTACCCCCCGTCCCCGTCCGACACCCAGAGACCCCCTCCACCCACCCTAAGGACTTCGGTCGAGGGACACCCCGTCGGAGAGAGTTCCCAGTCTCGACGTCCTGAAATCAGAGACCCTCTCCTTGGTGTGAGGCTCACCAGATACAGAGACACAACAGGACTGAACTCCTAGTTGGGGGTCCCCGGACACAGGGAAGTTTTGTTTACTAGGACTGTTTTTACGAAGACGACTTTTAAGTGACCGGGCCCAGTAGTGTACTGGGAAGGATTCACTTCTCCAGACCGTCCCAGCACAGGGGTACACACGTCCCTCTCGCTTTTTTTTCTCCACTGACTTGTGGACTGTAGAGAGGTTAACGTGTAACGGATCGTCTACGAGTTGTTTCTCGTGGCCAATTTTTAGAGGAAACAAAACCCCTCCTCTCAGACTCGTCCAGTGTACCCAGAACTTTAAGAGGTGGAAAAGGTTCTCAGGTGACTGATAGACCGTCGACGGTACATACACCCGTCTTAGTGTAGAGGACAAGGGCAACAAGAGACCGTGAGTCGTGTCTCGACGGGGGAGTCGGGGGACGTGGGTAGACGTGGGGGGTGACGTCACTGGAGTGGTGGAGGAATCCGGGTCTTCAGCGAGGACGGAAAACTACGGTCCGTGTCGGAATTGGACACAGAGACGACGGAGGTGTGAAGAGTTGGACGGACTTGGCCCCCTGCGACCGTCTACAACGTAGAAAGGACCGATGATGAATAAAGAGCACAATAAGCCTAAAGTCTGAGACAGGGAGAGAGGAGACCTTTAAAACAACAAAAGTTCTGTAGAGTCTCTTGACCGTCGAATTAACCTTTACCTTATCTTTTGGTGAGTCTTGACGACAAGACACAAAAGGAGGACCTCTTATATAATAAGTTAAAGTCACAAACACACACAAAGTCCCATCTCTCGTCACAGAGGTCGACCCGTGTCGAGTGAGTTTCTAGGGTTCTAAGATCAGTGTGTCGTCCAGGACAGGTGAAAACATCGAAGAGAGGTGAACAAAGTAGGTTTACTTTAGATCTGGTACGAGTGTTCACTTTTATTATTTCTGATCTATTGATTTATTTGACAATAAAGTTACATGAACCATTAGTCGAAGGGTCCCGTCTCTGTCCTCCCGGTCGTGTCCCTTATGACCCGGTATGTATTTTCTCGTTCTAAGTGTAAAGAGATCCTAAGGATCGTCTACCACCCATCTTTTGTGGATAAAGTAGAGACACCAGTTGTCGATACCCTGTTCTCGGTCCTGGGGAAGAAGGACAGGATCTTTCTCTACAGAGACCCGTTTTCCTGTGGAGTGTCGTTACTAGGTAAAGTCTCTAAGGGGAGTGGGGGTTCTGTCTGGAGTACACTGACGTCGAGATCTGGTAGCGACTTTCGCACCTCACAGGACGAAGAGGATCACAGAGGTGACGATTGTCGGAAAGTACCTCGTCTCTTAGACATGTCAGAAACCTTATTTACTCGGTCACTCGTCCCAGAGTCTAACAGTCGATGAAAGAAATTGTTGGTTCCTTTTAAGTTATTTGTCTATTAAATCAATAACACTTACTGTATGTTCTTCCTGTATTCGTACTTAAGTGATATTAATGAAAATAATAGATTAAGAAGAGGAAAGTTATGATAACGATGTATTCAAGTTCAAAAGTTTTTTCAAGATTAAGGATAAGGTAACATAAGACAAGTCCTAGTGTTTTGTTTTACCTTCTGAAGGGTTAGAGAAAATGTTTTGTCGTTTTGAGAACAAAAACTGGACTCATTGGTTTTTATGGGACCCTAGTTATAGTAAGTGTTTCGATTCTATGACTGCAAAGAAATCGGAAGAGACTTTGGTTTGAAACTTTTTAAAGATTTCTTTTGTCTCTACTTAGGGGTACAGTAGTGTCTCTTGTACTTGGTTTTCTACGATGTGTGACCAAGAGGGTTGACCGGGCCCGGGAGTGAAGACTGACTTCCGACTGATGAGGGAGAAGTTAGTGTCTCCCTTCCTAGTTGGACCGACGACGAGACCGAGTCCGGGGGATAAGGAGGAGAGAGCGTCGGAGACATCTGTCCTCACCCTTCCGGGAGTTTTGGGAAACAAACTGGGACTCGTGTTTACGGTACTGAACGAGAAACGACCAGAGGCGTATCCGGGCCCCTGGGGTGTCCTTGAGCATCGCTCGTCCCAGTGACAGTCCGTGGACGACCATGAGGTCCATGGAGAGGGTGTGGGTGTGAACACAGTTGTCGAGGGACCCGAGGGGTTTCTGTGTCACGAGTGAGGGTTGTATGTGGGGGTAGGACGACTCACGAGGGGTCTGACGGAGGAGTCCCCGGCCCAGAGGTGATGTGTACTAGTGCGACTCCTGGTCGTGGTCCTCCGGCCGGAACCCGTCCGGGACGGGTAGCGAGTCGTAGAGTAGTGTCCACTCCGGGTCCCACCCCTGGTTCTGCATCTACACGAGACACCCTAGGTGGAGGAAGTGGAGGTGTGGTTTCCGGTCGACGTCCATGAGATTCCGAACTGACTTCTGGTGGCCCTTCACGAGGACCAATAGGGACTTCTGTAATAAGTCGTAAAGACGGTCCCTCCAGTCGAAGAACCGAGCTATGAACTCCTCGTCCTTGAAGTATTCCAATCGGTAGTAGAGTAAGTCTTAAAGAGCCCCGTTCCCGAGGTGTCCTCACCTCGTCCTACGACCCCCCATCCTCCGGTTCAGTCTACCCCGGAGGGGGTGGAGTCGGCGGTTCTCGACGTGGAGATGTCCCGGGACCCGGAGAGGACCGAGGACTTCCAGAAGGAGCCCAGACGACTCGAGTGAGTAGAACTGGTGCTTGTGTTGCGGACTCCAGCTTGTTCTGTGCCTTCACTCCGTCTCCATGTTTACCCCTGGTTCCCGGAGCCCCTCTCTCCTCCACTCTCGCCGGAGCCGATTCTTTGCGTAGGACCTACCATACTGTGTCCGGTGAATGTCCAGAGGGGAACTCCCCACGAGAGTCTGGAGTGTCCTCGCGAGGAGGACCCTCCGGTCAGGGGACCGATGGGCTTTCTCCTTTACTCCACCGAGGGGTCCCACGCCAGTCGTGTCGGGTTCTAAAGACCCCGGTTGTTTCACCCTCCTTAACCCCGGAAGACCCCGGGGGGAGACAACACCCTATCCCTCGGAGACCAAGTGAAGTCCCGTGGGAGAGTGGAACTGAGGACTATGACGGACCTAGAGGAGACGAGAGACTTGAGTCTTTTGTCCGAAGTCTGAAGTCTGGAGACCGAAGTGGAGGACCAAGGACCTCGAGGACACTCTCTTTACCTCCACTGTCGATTCCCGACATGACACCGTGTCGGGACCCGGAAGACACGACCATCCTCCCCCACCTGAGACACTCATGTGGGTCAACACACCACCCAGGGAACGTCACGAGTGGAAAGGGGGTCGTACCAGACCTGGCAGGGGAAACCTCCTAATGTTCCTTTGAGTCTTGTTCTGTGTTCGGACTTGTCTTTCGCGACTCCCTGGGGTGTACGCCGGCGTGGACGGGTCCCGAAGCGCGCCCAGGATCCGATCCCTCTACGAGCCAGGAGTCGAGGAGGAGTGCAGGACTGACCGGAGGGTCGTGACTGGTGTCCCCTCCCCTAGACGAGTCAGGTCGGAGACGGTTGGACTTCGGAGGCGGGCATTTTGGAGTGGAGGGCTCCAGGGATTCGGTCTCTAGTTCTTTGACGAGTGGGACGAGTGGGGTGAGACCCGGGAGGTTCTGGGAGAACGTTCCTAGTTCTAGGGAGAGACAACCCCAGATTGGTGGAGTCAGGAAGGAGCGTACCTCGGACCTGAGGTCCGTCCTGGCCACTAACAGGGCAGGCGGTAAAACTCTGGAGCGGCGAAAGTGTTCCGGAGGTCAAGGAGACTTTGGGCGTACAATCCTTCAGTCTGTCCGGCTCACACGAGAAGAGTGGCGTTTCAGAGGGTCCCGGTTGATGTCCCCGCCCCTAGACACCCCAAGACAGCCAGGAGTGAGTCCCAGGGGGGTCAGGAGGAAGTCCGTGGAGTGGAACGGAGGCGCGTCCTGGACCTAAGAGCGGAGAGACCTTGACTTCGGGGCGGGGAATATGGTCCTGGGGTCAGAGAACTTCTGGGCCTACAGTCCTTCAGTCGTGTACGGACACCACGAGTAGGACGGGGGTGCCAACGGGACCTGACTGTTGTCTCTGCCCGAAGAGACTCCAGAGGAGACTAATCCCTAGACCCCAGGAGATCAGGGAGACGTCCCAGGAGTCCCAGAAGTTGGGGCGTCCTGGACCCTTAGCCGTGGGGGACTCCGGGGCGGGGTATACGCTCCAGGGGTCAGTCTCTGGGCCTACAGTCCTTCACGCTGGTACGTAAAACCCGAGTAGCATAGGGTCCCGACGGTTCCTGGTTGTCGTCGATGTCCGAAAAGACTCCAGAGGAGACTAACCCCAGGTCCCAGGGGAGTCAGCAGGGAGTCCCAGGAGTTAACTTTGGGACCTCCTCGACCCGAAGAAGGGAGACGAGTGGACTCCGGTGTGGGGGAAAGGGTCCAGGGGTGAAAGAGACTCTGTGTCTACAGTCCTTTACGTCGTACACGAGTAGGTGGGAGACACGAGGGACTCGGAACTACACTCCCAGGGCGGAGACCAGTTGTGTTCCCCGTAGGGGTCTAGACGGTCGCTAGTTCTACTCCAGGGACTCCCTCCTATATTCCTTGGGGTGTCTAGGGACTGGGACGACAGTCGGGACCCGGTGGGACCACCATCCTACTCGTGAACCGTTGGACAAGACTGAAGGCGTAGACACAGAGTCTCTGTAATCCGTTGACAATCTTCCCCGTCCCGGAGTCTACCCGTCACCCTTTCTAGAGTCAAGAAAACTCTCAGTTCCACTCCTGAGACTCCCTCCTGGCTCCCCTGGGACCTGGGGTCTCGTCTCACCCGAGATCCTCCTGTGTCCCGTCTTCTTGTGTACGACGTAAAGGACTGTAGACCCAGAGTCTCTCTGACCCCTTGGACCATGTCCCCAGACTGAAGGATTGTAGACCGAAAGTCTGACCACAGGATCATACCTCTTGCCTGAATGACTGTAGATTTAGAGTCTTTCTGACCCCAGGACATCCCCTCCCCTCTCCTTTCTGAGACTTCAGCATGGACCTCTATTCCACTCCAGGGACTCCCTTCTGACTTCCCTGGAGTTCACTTCTAAGATCCCTAAGGTTCCATTCTGACTACCTTGGGGTGTTTAGGGACAGGGACGGTAGCCGGGACCCTCGGGAGCCCCACTCTTCACGTGCGATCCAGACAGGACTAAAGGACCGTAGGTCAAGGCACTCTGACCCCTGGACCACACTCCTCGTCCCTGATGCCACCCCTCTCCTGTCTCGGATCCAGGATGACCTTCAGTTCCACTCCTGGGACTCCCTCCTGACTCGCATCGGTCTAGAGTCTTGTCTCCCTTGGGACCATCCGGGGCCCGTCCTGCTGGAACACGGCGTAACGGACTGTAGAGACAGTCTCTCTGGCCCCTGGACAACTTTCGTCGCCTTGGAGGTTTACCGTCTGTCATGTGAAGGTCCAGAACAGACCTCAGATCCGAGGTACGTTCCTTCCTGACTCCACCAATCTGGGGTTGTCCCTCCCTAGAACCGGGAATGTTCTCCCAGAACCTCCCGGGTCTCACCCCACTCGTCAAAGAACTGGCGACCGAATCCCTGGAGTCCTCCACCCCAAAAAGTCCGTCTCCCGTCTCTCCGAAGACCAGTCGTCTCCGACCTGAGGGGTTGGGGTTACCTTCTGACTCGTCTGGGCGCGGGGACACCAGTCACGACCCTCCGGTCCGTCCTGCACTCCTCCTCGTCTCCTGACTTCGTCGGATCTTCGACGTCCTCTGGGACCCGTCCACGACGGTGTACACCCCGGGGAGTCGCCAAAGACAAGTCAGAGTCCAGAACAAGACTCAAAGGGACGTCCGGGGATCTCCCCTCCCTGGTCCAACACGGTCCCCTTTCCACTCGTGATGTTCCCTCGGGGCTCCCCTGGAGGGTGGTGTGTTGACTCCCCTGGAGTGTCTCAGGAGGGGAGTATGGCAGTCTCTTACGAGTCCCGACCCGGTGTCCTATGGTGGTTCCAAGGGGGAGGTAAAGAGAGTGTCCTCGACGTCCTTGGTCCTCCGTTTCCGTCTGTAGACTCCGGGTCCAGGACTCAAGTCTCTCGTCTCCGCCAGGTCCGTCACGGCCCTCAGTTCCACTCTTCCCACGGGACTCACATGTGGTTCCCGAGGGGTAGGGTCTTGTCTCCCCTGGGGTGTTCCCGGATTAGAATGGAACAGTCAGGGTCTTTAGAGCCCGACACGACTGGTGTGGGATCCCTCGGTGGAGTGAAGGAGGAAGTCCATCGGTCCCCTGACCGGCGAGGTCTCCGTACGGGGACATTCCAGACTCTCGTGGAAAGTCCTCCTCTGGACGTTTACCGGACACCGACGGGTCCGGACACCAAGAGTCCACTCCGACAAGTGTCGGGGAGATAGGTGGTAGACCCGGGTACCAGGAGTAGACAGGGGTAAACGAGGGTACGGAGTGAGACACCAAACTAGCGTCCGTAGTGCGAACACCAGCTCTACTAACTCGACTCGTTCGAGCTCCTTCTGGAAGTCCTGGGTCCGTCCCGGGTCCCGGGACACCTCCGTGTCGAGAAACCCCGACTCCGCCCCCTCCGACGTAGGGGGAGTCGAAGGAGGGGGTGTCAGAGGACGAGGCGGGAACGTCTCCGGAACGGGGTCCTTCGAGACTTACTCTACCACCGATTGGACTACTTCAAGAAAGAGTGTTCATAGACCGGTTTGTCGACTGGAGGGTTCACCTTTACGACTTCTTCCAGGAGTCCCTATTGGTCCTCGTGAACAGTCACCAGAAGTGAGTTCGGAGTGTCACGGATGTCCACCAGTAACCGTACCTCTACTTCCTAAACTTGGGGTCCCTCGTGTAGATGTAGTACCAGGGGTGGGACCCGGAGTGGACACTACTCTACGACTCGTCACCCGTCTCGGACGGGTTCCGGCCGAAGGACCACGACCAGGAGTCGGACTAGTACGTCTTACTTCTGGACCGGGGACTCCTCCGTCAAAACCCTCGTGAGTCGTCCTACCCCGCCACACACAACTCTCACTCGTGACACAGAAACCCCTCGGGTCCCTCGACGACTGTGTTCACACCGACATTCTCCCTATGGACCTCATGGTCGTCCACGGACTGTCGGTGGGACGAGCGATACTCATGGACACCCCAGGGACCCGGATACACCTCTGGTCGTTCACCGTTCAGTACCACAAACACGAGTCCCAGTTTGTCTCCCGAAACTCCCGGAAGGGTGAGGACAGACGTCTCCGACGTTCCCTCCTCCTTATCCCCCGGACTCGGTCTCGTCGTCGGTCCAACTAGTAAGGGAGACACTCACTTCTCCCTCATCAGTCGGAAGAGTCTTCACTCCCGGGCCCGGTCAACCCCCTTGGTCAAGTATGGTAGAAACCCGAAGACAAGAGATACTACTGTACCTCTAAGTAGACAAAAGGAATCTTTTAAAAGTTCGAAACTAACAAAAGTGTTTTCCGATTTGCAGTCACACAATCGAACCACTTACTACAACTAGTGTTACACAAACACGAATGGGTCAAGTTCTTGTTCTCAAAACGACAAAACATTCTCTAACCTTTGAGAAGGTAAAACAAAACACTGGGACTTTCCCTGTGTTAGCTTAACCTTAGTCTTGACAAAACCTTTACACTCGAATGAATCGTCATTATAACTACCCCTTTCTTAATTTACTCTTTTCATTAACATCACTTAAGGAGGAGGACAGGAAGAACACACAGTAAGACTCTCCCATTGTCCGTCCTTCCGGTCCCCAGAGATTTGTCTCCTTTATTCGACGTTCACAGTCTGTAAAAAGAGAGAGATTTCTCCGTCTTCCTTTGTTTGATCACTATATAAAAAGGAAGAGATATGTTTAAATTTTCCTCCAAAGAGAATTTGATGACACAACGGTATTACTGTGGACCAAAGTGGACTTCAATTGATAAGAGTTTGGAATTCAATTGGTTACGTAAAAAGAATACCTTTACAAACAGAATTCGATACAATTACATGATACGTAAATGGGGTCTGAGACAGAAGTTTATCCAAGTGGATTACCGAGTCTTGGATGAACTGTTTGGTTATACAATATGAGTCTATAACAAGGGGATTAGATACATTTGCTTTGATAAACATACCATTAGACGGGAAGATGTTCTAAGTTCGGTTAGTAAAATACCGGGCCCTACTTAGTACACCACGGTTCTAATAGGGTTTTACGCAGAATACCCACTCCCCGGACCACGGTAAGACTCAAAATTCTGTAAAGGAAAGAAATTGTTTGACGATCACTGATATATTGTAGGTCGACTACGGATCGTCCCCCCATGAGAAAGACGGGGGAAGACTACGGATACAGTCTTCGAAAGAGATAGAGGAAATATGAAACCATTTTGAAATAATGTGTTTTCGAGACTCGTTAGTTCGGAGCAGAGACCGGGGCCTAACTTAAGAAGAACCTCCGGTTCTTAGGGTCGCAGAAAAGTAAGTCGTTGGTGGAAAGTTAAGCGTTTTTGATTTACTAGAAATAAACCTAAACGGACCTAATAAATTCCTTCATCGTCTGTTAAGTAGACTCCGGGGACGAGTGACCGAGTATACAAGACTTCTGGAAATGCCTCGTAGACGATGTCCTTTCCGACACAATCGTCACCCCTGTGATCCTCTTCGTCCTGTGGGGCTGTGGATCTCGTTTCCAGATCCTCGGCGTCAGTGTGTTCCTTCCACCTCTCTGCAGGGGATCAGCGTGACTTGTTCCGTTGTACCCCGGCCCACCACCCCGAGGTCCTCTTTGTGAACTCACAGTCACGGACTCGGATCCACCAAACGTCGAAACCCTTCGACCCAAGGAATACACCCTCCACTAGTAGTACTCCGACCGACCACCGTCGGGAGTCTGAACGTCTGTCACAGAAGTCCCACTACCGTTTTAGACTTTGTCTAGTAACGACATTCCACAGGAAAACGTAGAACCTATTTCGGGTCTCTCTAGAGAAAGACCCCTTCCTTCCTTCCCCAGTATTGAACAGCGTAACGACAACTAGTGTCCCCGTTTCCTCCACAAAAGATGGGGTATAGACGATCCTTAGGACGTCTTGAAACCAGCGTGAGGGAACTTCACCACGGGTTCTTTACGTGTCTTGATGGGAAAGAAAGGACCGGGACCCCCTAGGTCTTGGGTTCCACAATTAATCGAATGTTAATAGAACTAACATTAACCGGTAACATGAGTTCCTGAACCGGAAACAACCCCGACGTTACTTCCTTTCATTACAGAACCTACCTTCTGGTCGACCCCGTGTCTGTTTCTCACCAAGAACGAAGATAAAGGACCTCGTCGAACTCAGGACAACCTTGTGAGGAGGTGTGGGTTTAAATTGTCCAGAAGATACCTTTACCCCGAACGGGCCATCGAGTTTACTACTTCTAAGACGAACGTAACACCCTCTGGACCCGAGCTAAGGACCCAGTCCTTCTAGTGGACTTCTTCTCGTACTGTTGGGTGAGGTCGTAAGAACGGGCCTCTTAAGGTACCTGTCTCCTCTGCCCGTCCGATGTCAGGTACCTCATCGTTTCTCAGTTTGTGTTGACTCGATGATTGTAATACCAGGTGATACCAGATTCATCGTTTCAAAGAATCAAAATAAATACTTTGTAGGACAAACCGACTAATCGATAAGGTGTGGAATAACTTCACGTATAAGAGACTGTTCGGGACCTGGTGTTTCGTCGGTTAAGGAAGGGTGTCACCTCTCACCTCCTGTCAGAATC
The DNA here is from genome assembly GCA_006410555.1 of Capra ibex. Lineage (NCBI taxonomy): Eukaryota > Metazoa > Chordata > Mammalia > Artiodactyla > Bovidae > Capra > Capra ibex. Next base: position 1,860 of record SJYO01012976.1, on the reverse strand, counting down.
CCGTTGTAACCCTGTCTAAGGACGGGGTTGTAGTCTCTCCGTTACCGGTGGTTCGGGACCGTCGACGTAGGACAGGGAGTCCGCGTAGGACGTCGGGTTGTTTACCCGAGGAGTTTAGCCGCCCGAAGTGTCCCCTTGAATCCGGTACCCCGAACCCTGGAAGGTTCCTGGTGCACGTTCACTCCCGACACCCCTAGAGTCTCGTGACCAGAGTCAAAGAGACCTCGGGGTTGGGAAAGGTGTGTGGGGTCCGACGCCAGGTTGGAAGGTTGAAGAGTACGGTAAGAGAAGAGTCACGATGTGTTGCGGAGACTCCACTGTTTTTCGTCCAGACACCTTACTTCCCCTGTTCCTCTTAGTCTTCGTGACACCCCGACGAGACACCAAACGACTCTTGACTGAAACGGTCCCGGGACGTAGAGACAGGTCAGGGTCGCGGAGGGTGCACTCCCGCCACGGGACAGGGACGACGACGGTACCCCGGAGGACGGGTTTACTTGGACGGTCCGAACGGTCGAGGAGTGACTCGTCCTCCCTCCCTCCCAGACTGGAATACCGGGGTCACGGGTGACCCTATTTCGGGGATATCTTCGGAGGAGGTTATACCCTCCCTTCCATTGTACTGGGGGTGCCGAGGTCCAGAGGGGTCGGTGTCTCTCCCACCCCTCGTCGACATCCCGGAGACCCGACCCCTGTGGTCCCGTCCCCTGCGGTTCGTGTCCCCGTCCTCTCGCTCCGACTCTTTCCGTCCGGAACCGGTAGTACTCCCGAACACACACGTGTTGTCTCGACAGGACTCGGTGTCGACTGTTTTTGAGGAGTCACGGTGCTTTTGGGTGTCGGTTTCGGGTGTACCACGGACCTCCTCCCCCTGGTCTTTTCAGTCGAGGGAGTCCTGGGTCCCCCACTCCTCCCCGGGTCTCATCCCACCCCCACCCCCGTCCTTTCCGGTGTTATCGGTCCGACGGGTGTCTATCGTGTCAGAAGTCAGGGAAACCTCTTCGGTGGTCCCTGGGGGTGACTTCTAGTGTCGGAGGTCCCAGTACAGGGTCAGTCCACTTGGTTGGACTTCCTCGAAATAATTGGACAAATCCTCGTGTTTCCGGTCCCTCGTTCGAGTTCAGTTCCGGACACTCGAGGTAAGGTCGACGGTCAGGAGTCCGACTTCCCGGAGACCCTCTCGGAGAAGGTGTGGGAGAATCGACAGGGGAAAGTCTGTGGTCCGACACCGGGAGTGTGTCCCGTTTACTGGGACGACTCACCGTCTTGATCCACCTATCACGGGATCCCATGAGTTGTGTGTATGGAAAGGTTCCACGGCCAGACAGGGGATGTACCACTGAAACTTCTTGTCACCGGTTGTTTCCAGTCTCTTGTACGTGGAGCTTTGGGTAACGGGGTAGTAGGTATACGGCACTTGTGGTCACTAAGTGAGTCCAAAACAGGTCAGGGTATGGGTCTGAGAGTACGTAAAAGTTTATGTCCATCTACCCCCGAGGGAAACCAGTGTAGATAGAGTCATTCAGTCTGTACAGGGACCCTACTCACACACATTTCCTCCGGGAAACCTTTTACGGATTGGACACTCGGTCGTTTTGGTAAGCTACAAGGACGGTAGACCCATTCCCTCTTGACCAGGTGTTACCATCACCCCTGTCCCCTTACCCACCTCTTCTAGTCTCGACCGGAGCATCTCCTGGTCACTTCACGAACAAAAGTTGTCTTGTCCGATATAGAACTTGTGGGTTGGTTCAGGAACTTTACCGTCCCTTGGTGTCTATGGGTTCAACCTGTACCCTCCGGTCCTGGCCCCCATCGTCTTCGGATTGGTGGGGTGACAGTTTTCCTTTGTCCCGAAAA
>SJYO01012962.1:3396263-3460000 GCA_006410555.1 Capra ibex | reverse complement strand
GGTGTGCGTGTCCCGCGATCCGTTCCGTCTACTCGTCTCAGCAGAGACTAGGGCGCAGTGCGCGACTAGAGTCCACGACAAAAGACTTCTCTTCGCACACAGAGTCTCGTCTCCCAGAGGCCCCGAAGCACGACTTCCCGAGGAAAGACACGGCCGGTACGGTAGACGTGCCAGGAGCAAGGGGTCGGTCCCTGACTCTGGTCGAGACGACTTTGGACCGGGACAGAGGAGCCTCTCCAGCGAGTCAAGAGACTTGCGAACAAAAGTACACTGATTCTCTACGACCACATGTCGACGATCGTCACAGGGTCCGTGTGTGAGAAGGATGTGGCCCTTCACACTCGTGATACACACTAGTGTCACTTGTAGGTATCCCGTGTCAGGTCGCCCGACTCTCCTACTAGAGGGGCTCCTCTTATTGTCCGGAAGCACAGTGTTAGATCCCGTTCTATGTCCAACGCACAAGAGAATGTCAACTACTGAGAATCTCTGTGTCATGTTACGTAATCCGGAGTTCTTCGAGTGCAAATTGACTAGGGATTTGTGAGTTCCCCGAATTGACCACCGAGTCTACCATTTCTTAGACGGGTGTTGCGCTCTCTGGACCCAAGTTAGGACCCACTCTTTCTAGACGACCTCTTCCCTTACCGATGGGAGAGGTCATAAGAACGGACCCTTTAGGGTACCTGTCCTTTAGGGAACCGGTCGATGTCAGGTGCCCCAGTGTTTTGCAGTCTTTACTGACCCACTGGGTGTGTGTGTGTGTGTTTGTAAATGCTGTCACTTCTGCGTCGGGTTCTCACCTGCCACGGCGCGCACATCAAGTTTTCTCCTTTCTGACCTCAGGTAATCTCTTCGTTCTTTCCGATGGACTTTCCGACCTACATCCGAGTCTTCGTACAAGGGTCGGTTTCGGTGGTGTACGGTCCTTTCTTGTCGTCAGTAGGTGTCTTTTCGGTTTTAGGTCCATGACCAGTTCGTCTGAATACACCCACGTCATAAGTATAACAATCTCTTAGGTCACTCGAGTGAAAAACCACAAACTTCCAACTTTTGGGTCCTTCACAAGTAGTAGTGAAAGTTTTAGAAGACTACCTTAATTTCTTTAGGTGACTACGGATACTCGACTCCCAGCGGTTGTCCGAGATACCTCTTTTCCTGAAAGGCAAAGAGGTCCACTCAAAGGACCAGATAGTCCAGGGCCCAGGAGTCCGGGGTAGAGGATTACCTCCCCCTCCCCACGTCTCCTCGGCCCCCTGGGCGTGCCCTCGTAATGGGGGTCCCCGGCCCGAGGGGTCGGTGTTGGGGTGGGCGACCTCACAGGTCTCCGACTATCGTGTGGTCACTCCGCCCCGATCCGTACCCGAACACTTGAGACGAACTAGTCCTAAATTGTGTAACGTAAATTAAACCCTTATGGATGTATCAATGACTATTTAATTTGAAGTAAGAAGGAAAGAAGGACGAGTACAGTGTCCTTATGTACCTATTACAAGTCTTTATGATGGACCGGTCACACCTTAGACGACTAAAACAGTCGCGACGTCTCCTTTCAGCTTTCTACTAATTGACGACCCACCTCACACTTTGGTTACCATCCAATACTCTCTCAACGAGTAATTTTCAGTGGCGACTCAGGGGCGAAACACTTGTGTCACGACCTGGGACTGGGCCGAAGGTCCTCGCCCCCACTCTGCTCTAGCGCCTCCCACCCCTCAGGACGTCCCCCGCCTGCCGGGTGCAGTCACGCCTCTCTGGGCCCGCCCCCACGAGGGTCCTGGTCGGGGGACGTCCGTGTCGACTCAGACCTTCTGTCACAGAAACACCTAGGGTTCAGACGAGTTTGTAATCCAACTCAGTATTTAAAAGAAATTTTATCTCCGGATTGAAGACCTAATACTAGGGATTCTCTTTTATCCTTCTCAAGGGAAAACGAAAGAATTGACCCTTTGTTTGACGAGAGGAAATTTGGTGAGTAGAAGGTTTTACTGGGGGACGTCGTCCTCCACGGACCGGGTACAGGGGGAGGTTGTCCTAACAGTGCCCCCAGGAGGGGAGGGTCCCTCCCCCGACCTGTTGCAGGGGTAGGGTACTTGGCATAGGATGGAGGGAAGGCTTTATGTCTAGATTGGATGTCGTTGAGTTTCAACTCTTACTTCTGTTTATGTGGGGTCCCTTACCACAGACCCGTGCACAAGATCTAAAATCACAAGTATAGTAAACAGGATTTCTTGAAAGTCCGGGTAAAGGAGACTAACGATTCAAGTTTAAACTTTTATCGTTAGCTTCTTATTTCACTTCTTCTGGTCTCATCTTCCTTCCTAACTCATTTGTCTCTATTTCGAGAACTTCCTTGTCTTTCCCTCCTTTCCTTTCTTCTTTTGACTGGTCATTGTAGTTGACTTTGGTCACGCAGTCCCAACGAACACTCTACTGACTACAGGGGGGTGTGTGTCTGACTTGTGGAAGGGTCCGTCCTCGTCCCCGCAGAGGTGCTCCCGCTGAGGTAGTCCGACCCCGGCACTCGTTTCGGAGTGGACCACTTGGCGACCCGCACCTCAGGGAGCTCCCCACTAAACATACTTAGAAATTAGTAGTGAACATTGAAAGTCTCGTAGAATGTCTGTCTGCCGCACAAGGAAAGTATTAACTATTAAACAGAAACGTCCTTCTTAGTTCTTAGACAAAGGGGTTTTGAGAGAACTACCGAGACAAGACCAAGACCACTTACGACAGATAAAGTTTCCCGTCACCGTTCTCCTTAAATTCTTTCTTTTATGACACCTCCTTTTTAAAACCGACTTGTTCCATAACAGATATTCAATAGGTATATTGTATTGCATTGATGTATACGTGACACTTTACACTTATGCATAACTAATTATATATTGACGTCCATCTTCTATCTTAAGCAGTTCCGAATAAAAAAACAGAAAAAAAAAAAAAAGTGAAATAAATCAACCCTAGGGGACTTCCTTAAGAACAGAGATTAAGTGTTTTAAAGGTCTAGTAGAGAATCTTCCTCCTACACAAACCATAGACTTGTTCTAATAGAAAGAAATATTGAATCCGGGTAAATCGTAATAAACGTGTACTTAAATAACGTCCTATGTTCGTTTGGACACGTCTACTACTTTGTTTGGTTAGCGAAGTTACAGCACAGGGACCTCCTGCACGTTCGGTTCTAGGACCTTTAGGGCATGTTTCCGCCTCTCGACTCGTACGACCACGACGACGGGTCACTTCACCTGCCAGACGTCCTCCACTCCGGACCGGAAATGTCCCGACGTGCGACAACGAATGCAAGGACCACTGCGTCACGCCACGCCCGACGAGTGTCATACCGCCGTCACTAACCGTCTCGAGTTCGTGTACTGCCTTTGCACTTCAGTCACACGATTCACAGTGTCACATTATACTGTTCACGTGTTTTTAGACGTGTGGCGCCCAGTCTTATTATAAGACTACTTGGACAGCTTACAGTCAACTGTTTTGTTATATGGACCCATGTTCGTACTCCCAGAATGTTGACATTCTTAGAGGACACATCAGGTCCGGTGAGTAGACTTCTACTTCTTTAATTGTATACATTGACTGTGTACCTTTGTGGACGTTCAAATGAGTGTTTGTTTTGCTCTTTTAATTTCGTTGTCTCAAGGGCAGTGTGAGTACGGGTTCGAGGTAGCACAGGTTGAGAAACACTGGGGTATCTGACATCGGGTGGTCCGAGGAACAGGTACCATAAGAGGTCCGTTCTTATTACCCCGGGCAACGGTGAGGAGGAGGTCCCTTTGAAGGTTTGGGTTCCTAGTTTGAGCTCAGAGGACACAAAGGAAACGTCCGTCTAAGAAATGAACGACTCGGGGGCCCTATCGTTTCAAAGGAATATCGGGTGATTAAGTGTCTCCAAAAAATCTGACACTCGTTTACCTAAATAGAACTTAGGGTCAAAAATTAAACGTTCATAAATCAAAGATTCATGAGTTTTGAGGAAGTGTCAGAGTAAAGATCCTCAAGTTTCCACCCTCCTCCTCCTTAATATGTCAAAAGAAGAATCGTAACGATAGTATTTCGATTATATATTTTTGTGGTTATTCTGGTAGACAGTATCTTCCTGTAGGGCATTTTCTGGTAGATATCTCCGACATTGTCGGCTACTACCACGTCTTCTCCGGCATTTAACGGTGGGAGTCTTGCGTACGTGCCCTTGTGACCCTTAGTCCTGGAGTGTCCCTTTCAGTGTGGCGTCAGTCACACCGCTCAGGAGTCTCACGACAGAGGACGAGGTCTAAGGGGGAATAGTCACTGTGACCCTCATAGACAGGATCCTAAAATGGAATATCGTTGTTCAACTTTGTTGCCTTTTCGACAACCTGTATTCACTGAGTTTTAAAACTTTTTAAAATTTATTCTGTGTTACCATACATACATAAACATAATGGAATGGAAGCAAAACTTTGACTGTACATCACTTACGAATTTTCTATAATGAATTTATTTATATCTACATATGACTCATAGTTAAATTACTGTCATAATACACCGCTGTATTTGAACTAATCTCTTTATAAATAATTTTTTAAAACGTTTATCTAGTTCGTTCTTTTTCCTTATTTTAATCCTACATTCGACATTTACGTGATACCCTTTTTAAGACCTGTTTTCTCTAATTGTTCTCTTCAGATGACTTTCGTTCGTACGGTACCTATTTGTCGCACGCGTTGCCTGTCAAGTAGAGGATGTCTACCAAAATAAGTCGGTGGGACAACGGCGTACACACACGCGTGTACACGTGCAGACACAGAGATACGCGAAACGACACGACACGAATCGGCGAGTCGGTTCAGGCTGAGGAACGTTGGGGTGTCTGACATCGGACGGTCCGAGGAGACAGGTGCCCTAGGAGACTCGTTCTCATGTCCTCATCCATCGAATAGGGAAGAGTTCCCTTGAAAGGGTTGGGTCCTTAACTTGGTCCCAGGAGACGTACCGTCCACCTAAGAAGTGGTCGACTCGATGGTCCCTTCGGGACACATAAATATGTATACCTACGTAATACACATGTATTTATTTCCCCGAAGGGCCCATCGAGTCTGTCATTTCTTAGACGGACGTTACATGTTCTGTGCCCAAGCTAGGGACACAACCCTTCTATGGGACCTCTTCCTTTACCTTTGGGTGAGGTCACGAGAACGGACCTCTTAGGGCTCCTGTCTCCTCGGACCACCCGATGTCAGGTACCCCAGTGTCCCTCAGTCTGTGTTGACTCGCTGATTCGTGAGTTCGTGTGTACATGTATTTTTACCGTTTCAGTGTTCACATAGTCAAGTCAAGTCGGCGAGTCCGCACAGGCTGAGACACGTTGGGGTACCTGGCGTCGTGCGGTCCGGAGGGACAAGTAGTGGTTGAGGACCTCAAATGGGTTCGAGTACAGGTAACTCAGTCACTACGGTAGGTTGGTAGAGTAGGAGACAACAGGGGAAGAGGAGGACGGGAGTTAGAAAGGGTCGTAGTCCCAGAAAAGATCACTCAGTCGAGAAGCGTACTCCACCGGTTTAATAACCTCAAAGTCGAAGTTGTAGTCAGGAAGGTTACTTGTAGGTCCTGACTATAGGAAATCCTACCTGGGCAACCTAGAGGAACTTCAGGTTCCCTGAGAGTTCTCAGAAGAGGTTGTCGTGTCAAGTTTTCGTAGTTAAGAAGTCGCGAGTCGAAAAAAATATCAGGTTGAGAGTGTAGGTATGTACTGAGGACCTTTTTGGTATCTGAACTGATCTACCTGGAAACAACTGTTTCATTATAGAGACGAAAAATTATACGACAGATGACGACGATTCAGCGAAGTCAGCACAAATTGAGACACATTGGGGTATCTGCCATCGGGTGGTCCGAGGGGGTAGGGACCATAAGAGGTCCATTCTTATGACCTCACCCAACGGTAAAGGAAGAGGTCACGTACTTCACTTTTCACTTTCCCTTCAGCGAGTCAGCAAAGGATGAGAATCGTTGGGGTGCTAGATGTCGGATGGTCTGAGGAGGTAGGTACCCTAAAAGGTCCGTTCTCATGATCTCACCCCACGGTAACGGAAGAGGCTTATACGACAGACTCAACCAGTATTGAAAGGAAGGTTTCTCATTCGCAGAAAATTAAAGTACCGACGGCAGTGGTAGACGTCACTAAAACCTCGGATTTTTTTATTACAGACGGTGACAACGGTGACAAAGGGGTAGATAAAGGGTACTTCCCTACCCTGGCCTACGGTACTAGCAGTAAAAGACTTACAACTCGAAATTCGGCTGAAAAAGTGAGAGGAGAAAGTGAAAGTAGTTCTCCGAAAAATCGAGGAGAAGTGAAAGACGGTCTTCCCACCACAGTAGACGTATAGACTCCACTAACTACAAAGAGGGCCGTTAGAACTAAGGTCGCACACAAAGAAGGTCGGGTCACAAAGAGTACTACATGAGACGTATCTTCAATTTATTCGTCCCACTGTTATATGTCGGAACTGCGTGAGGAAAAGGATAAACCTTGGTCAGACAACAAGGTACAGATCAAGCTTGACAACGAAGGACTGGACGTGTCTCCAAAGAGTTCTCCGTCCAGTCCGCCAGACCATAAGGGTAGAGAGTTCTTTTGAATAAACTAATATATTATATATAGCTCCTGAGAATAAAAACGGAGGATCCTATTTTGGATTATTTGACTTAGAGGACATAAGTACAAGTGACACGTCTATTAACAAAAGGTCTGTAAAGTTAGGTTCCAATCCACCCGGGGTCCTGACGACTCTTAGGACTGTCAACAAGGAAAAGGTGACAAGGTCCAACTTCTGGTCGAGTGACGACTCTTCAATTATCGCACCTGTTCGGGTGTCTTATACCTCCTCTCTGTTCACCTGAATGTGGACGGAGCCAAATTTCACCTTCTCTCGATGCGGGAGCACGGGTGTGACGTTCGGGACCCCTACCACCTGCGGAAGGCACCACCCCGGCGGCTGAAGAGCCCGTACTGGCCCTCTGCGCTAGACCACCATAGTTTCCAGAAGGTGTTCACGAAGCACCTCCACTGGCTCCTCCCGTGCCTCCGGTGCCGACGATGGCCACACCAACCACCAAAGTGTAGAGATGGTAAAGTGCTCTCAAAGGCGACACTAGTGGGAAAGGACAAGGAGTAGTTCGTGTAGTTCTGGTTGTCGTAGGAGAAGACACCGGCTCAGAGAAGGGGAATCTACAGGAACCGGTCGCCGGTGTGAGTCCCTGTAAGTGTCTCGACAAAGGCCGCAAACTTCTGACCACATTGTCCAAGGGAAAAATAAAAGGAAAGGTTTGAATTTCAGTGGTGACTCTTACATAACCTAATTTATAATACAAATAGACAGAGAGAGAAAGATGTTTGTGTACATTGGATAAGATAAGGGGTACTTTTGAGGAACCTGTTTTACAAGTGACATAAAATTTTTCAATAAAGGTACGAGATAGAAGAGGATTCAAACTTTATAGTATCGAGGATAAAGTTTTCGATATAAATGAAAAGTTTGGATCTGAAAGTGTAAATGAACTCAAGTCCACCGCATACCCCGGGAACCCACAGATTTGCAAAATTGAAGGACTCTGCGCAGTAGTTATTTTGATGTCAAAGAAGGGCCGCAAACAACGAGTAAGAAAAGAAGAGAAAAGTTGTTTCACGTTCACTGCGGGGTGTGCATCTTTTCTAGTGTATCTTTCTACATGGGTGGTGTGCGTCTCTTCTAGTGTGTCCTTCTATAGTGGGTGGTGTGCGTCTCTTCTAGTGCATCCTTCTACATGGGTGGTGTGCGTCTCTTCTAGTGTGTCCTTCTATAGTGGGTGGTGTGCGTCTCTTCTAGTGCATCCTTCTACATGGGTGGTGTGCGTCTCTTCTAGTGTATCCTTACATGGGCGGTGTGCGTCTCTTCTAGTGTGTCCTTCTATAGTGGGTGGTGTGCGTCTCTTCTAGTGTGTCCTTCTATAGTGGGCGGTGTGCGTCTCTTCTAGTGCATCTTTTACATGGGTGGTGTGCGTCTCTTCTAGTGTGTCCTTCTATAGTAGTGTATGTCTTTTAGTTTTATCACGTCGTTCTACTCCGATTTTTCCATCTGACAATAGTCTTGAACTTTCTGAACACTGGGTACAATTCTCGAATTTATAGTCGCAGGTCTCGAGTCTGTGCCCTGGGCTTGACTCAGAGATTTCTCTACTCTGTCTACTACATATAAAATCTCGATGACTCTCTTTATACCGTTAACCTCGACTTCCGTTTCTACCCATTCCGACCCTCTCGTATGTCACGCATCTTCCCGACTGTCCACTGGGACTTCGGGTGGTTAGGTATTTGTGGTTCTTGACTGTTAAAAATAAAGGGTTTTGTATTGAAAAGAGTCCCGTTCTCCTTAGTAGACCTCCACTATACAAATAATGTATCTAACCGTACTACCAAAGTGTCTGTATGTGAGTGGAGTTTTGAGTACTGTAAGTATGTAATTTATACATGTCGAGAAATATGTAGTGAGCATGTTCTTCTTTCAATAAAAACTTGTCTTTCATTATTTTAGGTATACACTAAAATTCGTATTTCTATTATCTGCAAATTATTTCTTATACTACGTATATGTGGTGGCCTGTCCGAAGGGACCACCACGTCACCCTTCCTTAGACTGACGGTTCGTCCTCTGGACCCAAGTCGTTTCTCGACCTGTACCGCATCACTGATTTGCTGGGTGGAGGTGTCCTACGGTCGGACTCGGGTGACCGGCCCTCTTTCGCTTTGACTTTTCCGACCGGTCTGGGACACACCCCTCTTGCACCTAGTTGGTCTTGAGAGGGTGTGGTGACCATCCCTATGTTTTCGACGTTGGTGAGTCCTTCTGTCAGAACGTGAAAATAAAAAAGGTAGAAATAATTTTATAACAACCGGGCGTCGTAACTCATTCGACCTCCCCTTGTACGCCGTGCGAGTAAGGGATGTGCGTTTAGACTGTGTGAATAAAAGAGGTTCTACTGGTGGTCGAGTCGAACGTGGTCGCGACGAGAGAGTAATGCCATAACAGCAAAGAAAAAGCCCTCTACACAACAAGTTCTTGTCGACAGTGTGACAACTAGAGATTCCCTCTCCCCTTCGACCCCAGAGGAGACGACGGTAGACCCACTACAGAGGTCTTTTGGTATATAGAGGAACCGACTCGTTACGTGAAGATCTCTTTCAGAAAGAGTTCATATGTTTCACCGTGTATAGTCATAAAAGAATTTCAATTTTCGTACTGGTCTACTAACGACGACGACGATTCAGCGAAGTCAGCACGGGTTGAGACACGTTGGGGGGTCTGCCGTCGGGTGGTCCGAGGGGGCAGGGACCCTAAGAGGTCCATTTTTGTGACCTCACCCCACGGTAAAGGAAGAGGTTACGTACTTTCACTTTTCACTTTCACTTCAGTGAGTCAGTACAGACGGAGAATCGCTGGGGTACCTGACGCCGGGTGGTCCGAGGAGGCGGGTACCCTAAAGGGTCCGTTCTCACGACCTCACCCCGCGGTAACGGAAGAGGTCTGGTCTACTAATGGTCCGGTCATTAAGGTGTAGGACTAAAATGGGTTCTCTATACTTGTGTAGGTGCTGTTTGCCTGGTTCTGTGTTTACAAGTGACTTCGGAATAAGTATTACCGGTTTTTCGACCGTTTTGGAGTTTACAGATTGGCGACTTGTTTTGTCCACTTGCTTTTATGTTTGGGTTCTTATCATGAATCTCTGATTTTCCTTTTTTGACGACTTCGTCGTACCTCATTTGGGCACGTGCGATGCGACACGTTTGTTCTGTGACCTGTCTTACTCACGTACACACGTCGGGGGAGTGCACTGTCGAAGTGTGGTTCTTATTTGCGTCGACCGAAGGGGCCACCGAGACACCACCTCTTGGGCGGCCTGTTGTGTCCTCCGTACCTAACCTTTCCAGGGGACCTCTTCCGTTACCGACGAGAGAGGTCACCAGAACGGACCTCTTAGGGTACCTGTCTCTTTGGACCACCCGATGTCGGGTGCCCCAGCGTTTCTCAGTCTGTGCTGGCTCGTTGATTAGTTGTTGTTTACATCAATGTAGAGTTATGTTCCCTGGAAACTTTGTGAATCTTGTTATACTAGTATCCTTTATTATCATTTTTTATGTCTTTTCATTATCTGTTAATAATTTATACTTTCGATCATAAAATAACTTACTCTACCTAGTCTCGTATTAAAGAGACACGGTAAAGTGAATTCTATTTCTACATATGACGATTTGTGAGTAACCAACACACCGATTGCATCAGAACTCGAAACGATAACCGTCCAACTTAGCGATTTGTAAAGGTCTCTACTTTATTTACTCCTTAGTGGAAGTATTCTCTTCTATAAATACTAGCCTAATTATTGTTTCAAACATATAATTAACTTATGATGTGTTACATAAACCTCTTCCTTTACCGTTGGGTGAGGTCATGAGAACGGACCTTTTAGGGTACCTGCCTCCTCGGACCATCCGACGTCAGGTACCCCAGCGATTGTCAGCCTGTGCTGACTCACTAAGTGAAAGTGAAAAGTGAAAGTACGTAACCTCTTCCTTTACCGTTGGGTGAGGTCACAAGAACGGACCTCTTAGGGTCCCTGCTCCCTCGGACCACCCGACGGTAGATACCCCAGTGTGTCTCAGCCTGTGCTGACTTCGCTGAATCATCATCATCATCATGTGTGAAGTAACCGTTCTTTAAAATATTCAAAGTAAGTACCCAAATTGGGTTTCATAGAATTTTGATATATTGGTAATTTGTGAGGTCTCAAAACCATAAAGGAACACAAACTTATTCATAGTCCTTATTGTGTAGTGAAGTACCCTTTATCTACCCTTTTGTCACCTTTGTCACAGTCTGAAATAAAAAAGCCCGAGGTTCTAGTGACGTCTACCACAGACGTCGGTACTTTAATTTTCTGTGAATGAGGAACCTACTTTTCAATACTGGTTGGATCTATCGTATAAGTTTTCGTCTCTGTAATGAAACGGCTGATTCCAGGTAGATCAGTTCCGATACGAAAAAGGACACCAGTACATACCTACACTCTCAACCTGACACTTCTTCCGACTCGAGGTTTCTTAACTACGAAGACTTGACACCACAACCTCTTCTGAGAACTCTCAGGGAACCTGACGTTCCTCTAGGTTGGTCAGGTAGGATTTCCTCTAGTCGGGACCCTAAAGAAACCTTCCTTACTACGATTTCGACTTCGAGGTCATGAAACCGGTGGAGCACGCTTCTCGACTGAGTGACCTTTTCTGAGACTACGACCCTCCCTAACCCCCGTCCTCCTCTTCCCCTGCTGGCTCCTACTCTACCGATCTACCGTAGTGCCTGAGCTACCTGCACTCAGACTCACTAGAGACCCTCTACCACTACCTGTCCCTCCGGACCGCACGACGCTAAGTACCCCAGCGTTTCTCAGCCTGTGCTGACTCGCTGACTTGACTTGACTCGACTTGACTTGACACAGGCCACATTTGAGTATCCCTCTTTGTAGTGTACACCAAAGTCATCTAAAGGTCTACGAGGAGACCAACCCAGGGGTTTTCGTGGGTTAGACTTCTGTCGCTTTCTGACCTCTTCAATACAATAATCACTTTTCGACAGGAGTGAGGAAGATAGTGGAACGGAATAGAATAGAAGTCTTGTGTAGTAAGACCCGACTTGATGACGGGAAGCCTACGACGTGAGAAGTGTCGAATGTCCTTAGACATACTCTGTCCCTTCGTCTTCGGACACTCACCCGGACGTGCAGAACTAGGCAGTCATTTGCTCGAAACGGAAACAACGAGGGTCCGCAAAGAGTAGTCCTTCTAGACTCCCTCCGCTGTTCCAGTGACAAGAAAACACTGTACAACCGTCCGACCCTTTGGACGGGGAGACTTGCGTCCTCTGAGAGTCCATCGATTCTGACCTCTGTCTTGTGTCGGGCAGCTCTACGACTTCGAAGTATGTCACTATTGCGGAGGTCTCCGCGGAGGTCCGAACGAGGTCCCACACGCACGACCCCCGTCGGAAGGTCGGACGTCGTGAGTCGACACCGCCAAGGACCTGCGGGGGGGTGGGGGGCAGGCGGCGTCCCCGAGGAAGAGAGACGGGGGGAGACGTGGCGGGAGGGAAGGCGGAGCGAGGGAGAAAGGGGGAGAAAAGGAGAGGGACGGAGGGATGTTCGAAGGAGAGAGAGAGTGGTTTGTGTGTGTCGTAGATTTGTCCCCTCGAGACAGTCGTCCCGAGGTGGTAATTTGTGTCGAGCCGAAACCTTGATTGGGGGATCCCTCCGGAGTCCTTGTCGGGGAGGGCCCCGGCGGTCCAAGCGCACGACGGGAGGGTAGACGTGGGAACTTTGACCCTGAAATGGAGGACCCCGAGACTTGACGACGGCGCTCTTCGCGGGGCTTTGGCCCTCGGTCGGTCTCACGTAGGGAGGGAGTGGGAAGGCCCAAGACCCCTCCTCTTCGTGGCGTCCTCGGTGCTGCCCCGCGGGCCGTGGGAGTCCGGCCGGGACGCGCCGGCGACTCGGGCGGGGGACGCGCGCGGCGGCGGCCGGGCGACGAGGTCCCGGAGCCCAGGCGCCCGGGGGGCCACAGGCGCGCCGCGTCCGACCGAGTCCTAGCGGGGTCAGAGACGTACCTGGGGGCCACAGGCGCCGTGTGCGAACGAGTCCTGCGGGGCCACAGGCGCGCGCGCCCGACCGAGTCCTAGCGGCGTTAGAGGCGTAACATGGGGGTCACAGGCGTACCGTGGCGGGGGGTGGGAGGGGGGGAGAGGCGCCACAGGCGCCGAGTCCTAGCGTACCTATGTCTATTTCCGGAGCTCCAATGCCTTTTTATGGCGGTACCGAAGAGAGGTCTGAGAATTGCTCACAAATCAACCCGACCATCCTGACGACGAACATGACCTGACTTCTCTTGAAGGAGACGGGGGGGTGGGGGTGGGGGTTAAATAAAGATTAGTGTCACACTGGAGTAAACATTTATCTAGTATCTGTATTGATCATTGTATTCTAGTATGACTGAGTTCGACCCAGGAGTAGGTTACTGACCTGGGAATATACTTCTCTGTGTCTCCTCTGCCAGTACAGCTCTGTCTCCGTGTCCGGGGCTTGAGCTCCTTGGTGGTCCTCCATCTTTTCCATTTCTCTTAAGAGGGGCTCTCGGAGCGCTCGTTCACACCAGCACTCTTGTGTGGCTAAAATCGGGAGTTCGGAGGTCTTCACCCTCTCTTACTTACGGCCTACAAAGTTTGGAGTCACACCCGTCGAGTCCTGTCTCCAGGGTCCTAGGATTGTGTCACGGAGGTCTCGTTTCCTCTTCAGGACAGAGTGTGACGTCACGGATTTGACAATTCAATGTTATTAAATGATCTCGTTTTTTTAGTTGGTAAAGTCGTTAATTTTTATGTAAGTTTCTTCCTGTACTTGGAGTACTTTTTTGTAACATTTAGTTGTAAGTTACTCTATGGGACTTAAAGACCTTGTCTAGAAAATGGACTGCATGTCCATTAATCCTACAAAACAGTTCACCAGCAGTTTACGTTCCTCCTTTAGTGACCTTGTTCAATCTCAGTTCGTAAAGAACACGTTATTCTCTGTAAACGACCTCAGATACCCTCACCTGCAATAGAACGAACCTAGGGACTCTTTGACTTCCACGACTGTCGACAGGGACCGTCAGGACCCCTCTAGACGCGATTTCGGTCTTAGTACAGGCCCTTGTGTCCGACGAACGTCTTCAGCACCCCATCCCTTACCTACCACGATAGTACCAGAGTCTCAAACAGAGTCTCCTACTCCGAATCCTTCGGTTAACAGTGGTTTACATTTCCTCGGAACCGTTTGGAGGGAGTAGTAATTCAAGGACGAAGATCGTGACACCATCTCTGGGAAGTGATCCGAGTCATGGTTCAGTATCTTGTATTAATTCTTGAGTTACTTACCTCTTACTTAGTAACTCTTTAATATTTTTATCTATTACTTTGTGTAGTACTCTAGTGGGGATGTAAGTGTACCTTAGTTCTTCGGAAGTAAGTTTACACTCTCTGGTTCTCAGTCACTAGGGATCAAGTACGCGTTTCTTTTCAGAGAGAGAAAGACGCACGGTGGTTTTTTAATCCTCTGGGTATCTTACTTAGACCCTCCGTCACGCTAAAAAGACGATACTCTTCAATATCTTATTTTAAAACTGATTCCTGAATGAGGCAGGAAGGAATTATATACTATACTTAGTTAAGTTCCCCGAAGGGTCAACCGTGACCACCATTTCTTGGTCAAACGGTTGTGTCCTCTGTATTCTCTGGGTCCGAGTTCGGGACCTGACCCTTCTAGGGGACCTCCTCCTGTACCGTTGGGTGAGGTCTCAGGACGGACCCCTTAGGGGTCCCTGTCTCCGCGGCCCACCCGAGGTCGGGTAGCCCAGTGTTTCTCACCCTTTGCTGACGTCACTGAATCGTCTGTGTGTGCTTCAGTTAACCTTACAATTTGCAGTTAGCTTCTGGTGACTCTCCGTCCCGACATCTTTGCCAAGATCTCTGTCCTCTACACCCTCTCCCAACCTACCACGATTCGGACCTCATCCTACTGACAGGCTTACATCGACCTCCGGACCCTTACCCCTCTACCCACCACTGCTTCTTGACAGACAGACGGCACTGTATGGAAGTCTGTTCTGGCGAGGGGTTGATTCCCTGTAATTGCATTTAGACTAAGTAGGACAAGTCTACGATAAATGGAACATGTCTAGACATAGAGATACCCTTATAATTTTGTCAGTAACCGTCTATAGGATAATAACTTTCGAACTTCCTAAAAGAGTTCATTGGTCAAATGGACGTCTACCCATATTGGTGTACGCATTATCCTTTCTTCTCTATTTTACGCGGGATCCTACACGTGGAGTCATTTCGACTACTGGGAAGTGCGGGAAGTTCCTTCTTTTGCCATCCCTTTGTCTCCTCGAGAAAAACTTCGTTCGATATGTCCATAATCTTTCTCACCCTACCGGGGACCTGTGCAGCGAAGGAGAAGTCAAAATAACCTAAGGCCCTAAGTACTGCGGTCACTACAACCATATAAGTCTTTTACGGCTTTCTGCCCAACCGTTCATGACTGAACGTTTTACTAGACTCTTCGCGACTCACAGGACACTGTGACACACTGTAGCACCACAGAAGTGGAACAGATTATGTACGGTCCTCGTGAAAACTTTTCCTCCCCCTCTTCCTACACTATGCCAAAGAACAAACTTGATTGGTTTCAAGGGAGATTTAAGTTCGTTTTAGGGAACGAAAGGTATGCACGAGTCAGCACGGGGTGAGAAACGGTGGGATACCTGACTGACAACGGGCTCTCTGAGGAGACAGGCACCCTAAAGGGTCCGTTCGTGTGACCTCACCCGACGGCAAAGGAGGAGGTCTTGCTCTAGATCTGGAAGGAGTCGATCGCGGAGAAGGAGTTTCGGTCGGAGACGTGGCGTTCGGAGTCACTGAATCAGTGTCCACCTCAGTCGAGTCAGTCCCCAAGGGAACTCAGGAGCTGAGGACGAGACAGGGGACCCGGAGGAGGTCCGGGTCGGCCCCGAGGAACGAAGAAGAGACCCGAGTCTCGGGAAAGAGAAACTCGGGTCTCTGCAGGTGGGACGAGGCCGGGCCCCCGGAGGGACGAGAGACCGTCGCAGGCTCTGCGTCGGAACTGGCCCTCGCGAATAGGGAGTACAAACAGCAAAGAGTGGGACCCAGAAAAGAGGACGACAAAGGAAGAAGAAGTCTGAGTCGAGGGGGTCGTCTGAGGTCGTCTGAGGTAGGAGCGAGTCGGGTGGGTCAGAGTCGAGTCCCCAGAGACTGGAGGTCACAGTAAGCCCCCAGTCCTCGGGATTCTCGTCGCCCCGACTCGAGTCCTTAGTAGAAAGCCCAAATCTGTGCGCCCAGAGGGAAGGAGGTCGAGCACAGGGGTAGGGACACCACCCGCTCAGAAGGACACTCACCCACTACACGACCCTGACGCGTACACCTGGTTCGTGTCACGACTCGCGGCCCCACTCCTCCCTTGACGGTCGGGTGTGTGCGCGTGAAAGAGGGTCGGACGACCCTCATTTTGCCACGTCGACGACCCCTTCCGTCCGACCACCAAGAAGATTTAGCTAGTAGCTCATTTTTAACTGGATAGTCAGCTAATTCACATTTGAATGGCAACTGGGTGTCTAAAGTAAGAATTCATATACGGATTCTTGAATTTTGTATGAAGGTGTGACTTTAACGATTTAAAACGTGTTGGGACTTTCACAGACTTTGGGAAGGAAGGAGGGATTATTGACACCCCAGGAACCTCCTATTTAATCCCTGGGTAAGGGTGGGGAAGCCTAAAACACCCTCTTATACTAGAGATGACTCTCCCGTCTTCTGCGTCGAAGAAAAGTAGATTTGTGTTCCTCTAAACAGTCATTTCCAGGTCTCAGACAGATGTGGAGGGACACCCCTTACCTATGTGTGCGTCGGAGGACCTTGGTCGAGGGACGGACGTCTCGAGTGGACCCGTTAAGTGGTGGGTCCAAAGACAAGTCAGTGAGACACCGAGTAAAGACAATAGACACTTTACCCCTTTTGTTTGAACGGTTGGATTTATGCCATGATTTCTCCTTTTACCCACTTAAGTTTTGGGGGAGTCATTTTCCAGTCGCTTCACTTCAGCGAGTCAGTACAGGCTGAGAAACACTGGGGTACCTGACATCGGATGGTCCGAGGAGGTAGGCACCCTAAGAGGTCCGTTCTCATGACCTCACCCAACGGCAAAGGAAGAGGTCCTCTAGAAAGGTTGGGTCCCTAGCTTGGACCCAGAGGGCGTAACGTCCGTCTGCGAAATTGGAGACTCGGTGGTCCCTTCCTCAAAATTATAATAAGATAATGTCCTTGTGGTCTACGGACTTCTCTACTCTGAGGTCACTACTCTGAGTTGGTACGACAAGTTTCTTGTGTAAAAAAAGAAAAGAAAATAGAGTGTCTGTAAACTGAGCCAACAAGACCAGTACTTAGCCTTCACCCACACGACGTCTCGTCCTACTAACTCTTTACAACATCAAGACCTCGAGTTCGATGAATGAGAAGACTCTGTAACAGCGTGTTTTTGTGATCTTTTGACGGGAATTGTACCCAGGACAAACATGGGCAACGAGAAGAGTCACTCTCGTTCACTCACACGATCTTTTACTCGACGGGAGACTCGAATCGTTAGTCCCGTGTCGACCCTAATTGGCGCTCCTGTCACCCCAGTGCCCCTCCTGTCGCGGTCCCAGGGCGGAGCTCCCCTCCGTCGTGTATGGGCCAGAGGTGGATGTCGACTGTGTTAAACGGTCAGAGAGAAGATGACTCTGCGACTCGATAAAAGGGCCCATGTGTTTTATCAAAATTTCTTTGTTCGGAAACGTCTTGAATTTTTTACAGTCGAAAAGTTAACAAACACAATCTTCACCAGAATTTATGCTCAGTTGTACATAATTGTTCTCTTCTAAAAATTCCCACCAATAAAGGCCGGCCCGGGTCAAGGAGTCCCGTGCACTTCTTCGACCCTGTACTGACGCGACAGTGACCAGAGCCTTTCCGCGGACGCAAAGTGTACTCGGCGTCTACCGTCCGGCGTTCAAGAAGACGCCTTCCTTTCCTGGATGTCCTCAACCAGTCATTAGAACAGAACTGAGTATTTCTGAAGAAGGAGTACTTCAACTGTTATTGACCACCTCTTTAGTCTTCAACTAGAACTTTAGGGTCGACGGAACTCCGTGCCCTCCGCCGACCATCTCCATATATAAGTCCCGACTCGCGCGGGCCGAGTGTCTGCACGTCCGACGGACGGGTGGAGACGAAGGAGGTCCTTGTATCCATTCACGAAGGTCGTCGAGACTCAATGAGTCCTTAGGAAAGACTTTCATTATTACTTGTACTACAAAATAACACGTACACAATTTATAAAGTAAACCATACTGCCATAAAATGCATAAGACGGTGTCATTTTCTTGACAAAGAGGACTAAATCAGGTGTCCATTAAATGAATAAAGATTTTCTTTTGGGTGCGAGGAAGCCCTCGTGCACATAGTCCCCATCCGACAGGTCGTAGGTGTCTAGGAAGATCATTCCGTGCCTCCATGGACTACCCTCTACCGACCTACAATGGTGTAGTCAAAACGGAATATTAGACAATATTTGAGTGACCCTTTCTTGACCTCCAACCCTTTTTAACTTTCCTTTCTCTTTCCCCCATCGTCACCTACCCTACCAGTATGTCATAGTGCCTGTGTTACTTATACTTAAACTTGTTTGAGACCCTCCATCACCTCCTGTCTCCTCGAACAGGTACCTCACACTTCTTAACCTGTGATGAATCGTTGACTTGTTGTCGTTGTTTTGCACACAATATTTCGCTAAAAATGGGTGAGAACATGTCAGTCGATCCTCCTTCGTCATTTCTACGAGATAATGAAATATCTTTAAAAAGAAATGTATGATTAAAGTTATCAGCAGATTAATACTCTACCTACGTCCATGTAGAGGATTAATACTTTACATATTGTACTTCAAAGATAATATAAATTCTTGTCAAAGATACTTATTCCGAAGGGCCCGCCGTGACCACCATTTCTGGTTCGGAGGGTTAGGTCCTCGACATTCTCTACGCCCAAGTCAGGGACCCACCCCTTCTAGGGGACCTCCTTCCGTATTTTCGGGTGAGGTCATAAGGATGAAAGTCTTCAGAAGATTAATGATTTACATATGTTTCCTTTTTAGAATCAACGGTCTTTAGGTGTTGGGTGTGTATTCCGTAAAGAAAATCTTTAAGAGTAATGTCTGATCTGAAGGAAGTGATCTCACTACTACTTTACGTAGACTACGAGAAGGTCCTGAAGGTCTGGTGTAGGCCGGTGGTACTCAAGGGAGCCACTTCGTTAGTAGGTGGAACGTTAGCTAGACAAGGTGGTCTAGTCTGTTAGTTTCTTCCTTTTGTAGAAGGACAGGGGAAAGTCATAGAGCAGTCGGAATCGGTACTGAATGAATCCCCGGGCTCTTTTGTGGCGCAGTCTTTACCTCTTCCATCCACCGTCGACGGAAAGGCAGTGTCCAGACGTGCCGAACAGACGACCGACCACACGTCCACTGGTGTCCAGACGGACAGGGGCCAGGGTGCCCTTCGAGTTCGTCGGGGTGCTGAACCACCCGTGTCTCCCCCCGTGCGTGAGAGGGCGTCCCGAGGGGGGACGAGGACACGGACCAGAAGGAGACCCCCGACCCTACTGGGGGATGTTAACGTCTCCACTCCGAAATTACCTTCTCAAGTGACCTTCACTCCGCGACTGATTCTAGGTACCCGCTGTAGAAATGTGCAAAGGAGTTTCTACTTTGTTTTTGAACTGTACTAAGAAATTCCACCTGTCGTTAGTTCGTCGAAACACAAAAGGCGTGTGTCTGACACAAAAAATTCTTCGTTCACAAACGCGACTTATAAAGAAAGAAGACAAGAAACAAGGGACACCAAACCCTCAAAAACGAAAACCAAACCCTGAACCAAACGTAAAAGGAAGGAGAGAAGAAGGACTGAAAAAAGAAAGAACGAATAGCTGACACTACGTGTGTCTACATATCCCACTGTGAAGAGACGGGGTGATAGACAGAGGAGGTCCATGAAGTGAAGTCATTTTAGTGTCTCTTGCGTTCTCCTCCTCGGCGTTTTCTAGCGCACTCAGTGTCGCGTGGGCTGAATCTCCTAGTGCACAGGTTCTCCCAGTATCAAATTTGACCCTTAAAGTCTGTTTCACCCCTTCGGGTAACAATCCCCTAGAATTCACTTTGGCACCTGTCCCCACAGCGAGTAAAGTGCAGTGTACACACGAAGTGGAGGAACAATAGGACGCTCCTCTCATCGCAGACGAAGTGCCATTCCCGAGACTTTGGTTTCCCCGAAGTCTAACGCGAGACAACAAGTCCTTACTGTTTGCACCTTTTGCGTCGACGAGACTCGGCGTCACTGAAGCGGGGCTAATTGACCCCTGCTAGCTTACAGACGACGTTATGCACGTGTAGGTGCACTCCTTCTTGTCGTCACGGCCCTTTTACTTTTGAGACTGCACATAATACATAAAATAATAACAATAATCTCGTTTTATTATTAATATCTAAACCTTGTACAAAGTTTGTGACCTATCATAATCAATTGAGTATTATAATTGTAACCTATTATAATTTAGTACTACAATAAAGTGTAATAATTCTGGTTATCCATCCGTAGTTTTATATAATACCTTTCACTAATTGACTCTCGATAACAAATATCTGATCAGGTTTTGAGAATCCATCGTTCAAATTCCAAGACCTAACTCTGTCCGGACTCGACTTTTGGACCGAGACAGAGGAACCTCTTCGACGAATCGAGAGACGTGAGAGGACAATAGCACACTTACGTTCATTTCCGAGTCTCCACGACCACGTGTCGACGCTCGACACAGGGTCCAGTGTGTGCCGAGGATGGGACTCTTCACAACGGTAGCCTTACTTCTCGGCGTCCAGTCTCAGTTGTCCAGAATCGTCTGTTGGGGTGGTCCTCATTTTGTCCCGAAGTGCAGTATCAGGTCCTGTTATACGTCTAAAGTGAAGGAGTGTGGCAGCTACTGACAATCTCTGCGTGTCACGAGACCGGGAGCTCTTCGGATTCGAATCGACTCTGCAACTGGGACTGGTAACGTCTGTCGATTCTGTATTACGTCGCCTCCTCACCACGACGCACCCGTCAAGTCTTCTCTTTTCTCACCTGGCACAAACTCGTCCCTCTTTCTTAACGGATCTTCTGACTGATATTTGTAATCCTTCCGATATAGGTCATTTGTGTGGTTAATCCCCTTCATCGTTGTTGGTAGTAGGGGCCCCTATGGAGGGAGNNCGAATCGAGAGACGTGAGAGGACAATAGCACACTTACGTTCATTTCCGAGTCTCCACGACCACGTGTCGACGCTCGACACAGGGTCCAGTGTGTACCGAGGATGGGACTCTTCACACCGGTAGCCTTACTTCTCGGCGTCCAGTCTCAGTTGTCCAGAATCGTCTGTTGGGGTGGTCCTCATTTTGTCCCGAAGTGCAGTATCGGGTCCTGTTATACGTCTAAAGTGAAGGAGTGTGGCAGCTACTGACAATCTCTGCGTGTCACGAGACCGGGAGCTCTTCGGATTCGAATCGACTCTGCAACTGGGACTGGTAACGTCTGTCGATTCTGTATTACGTCGCCTCCTCACCACGACGCACCCGTCAAGTCTTCTCTTTTCTCACCTGGCACAAACTCGTCCCTCTTTCTTAACGGATCTTCTGACTGATATTTGTAATCCTTCCGATATAGGTCATTTGTGTGGTTAATCCCCTTCATTGTTGTTGGTAGTAGGGGCCCCTATGGAGGGAGATCTGTCCCTGGGTTGTCTGGGGACCCCCACATCTCAAGTGTGACTGTCTCTTAGGTCACTCGAGTGAAAAACCACAAACTTCCAACTTTTCGGTCCTTTACAAGTAGTAGTGAAAGTTTTCGAAGACTGCCTTAATTTCTTTAGGTGACTACGGATACTCGACTCCCAGCGGTTGTCCGAGATACCTCTTTTCCTGAAAGGCAAAGAGGTCCACTCAAAGGAGTAGACAGTGTGGAAATAAGACGTACGGCCCAGGAGCCCGGGGTCGAGGATTACCTCCCCCTCCCCACGTCTCCTCGGACCCTTGGGCGTGCCCCATAATGGGGGTCCCCGGCCCGAGGGGTCGGTGTTGGGGGGGGCGACCTCACAGGTCTCCGACTATCGTGTGGTCACTCCGCCGCGATCCGTACCCGAACACTTGAGACGAACTAGTCCTAGATTGTGTAGCGCAAATTAAACCCTTATGGATGTATCAATGACTATTTAATTTGAAGTAAGAAGGAAAGAAGGACGAATACAGTGTCCTTATGTACCTATTACAAGTCTTTATGATGGACCGGTCACACCTTAGACGACTAAAATTTTTACGACATCTCCTTTCAGCTTTCTACTAATTGAGGACCCACCTCTCGGTTTGGTTACCATCCAATACTCAGTGAGTAATTTTCAGTGGCGACTCAGGGGCGACACACACTTGTGTCACACCTGGGACGGGTCCGAAGGTCCTCGTCCCCACTCTGCTCTAGCGCCTCCCACCCCTCAGGACGTCCCCCCCTGCCAGGTCCAGTCACGCCTCTCTGGGCCCGCCCCCACGAGGGTCCTGGTCGGGGGACGTCCGTGTCGACTCAGACCTTCTGTCAAAGAACACCTAGAGTTCAGAGACGAGTCTGAATTCCAACTAAGTATTAAAAAAGAAAGTTAATTTCCGGATTGAAGACCTAATATTAGGGATTCTCTTTTATACTTCTCAGGTGAAAACGAAAGAATTGACCCTTTGTTTGACGAGAGGAAATTTGGTGGGAAAGACGTCTTTACTGGGGGACGTCATCCTCCACGGACCGGGTGCAGGGGGAGGGTGTCCTGACAGTATCCACAGGAGGGGTGGGTCCCTCCCCCGACCTGTTGCAGGGGTAGGGCACTTGGCATAGGATGGAGGGAAGGCTTTATGTCCGAATTGGATGTCGTTGAGTCACACGTCTTGCTCCTTCTGTCCCTTACCTTTGTTCTCTGTTTCGATGACTCTCTCGTCCCTCCCTCCTCTCCCTTCCTTCCTTTGACCGGTCATTTCCAGTCGACTTCAGTCAAGAAGTCTTAGCTACTGGACAAGTAGTCAAGGCTACTTGTTCCATAACAGTCTTAGCTACTGGGTCTTAAGAACCCAGTCCTTCTCGGGGACCTCCTCCCGTGTCGTTGGGTGAGGTCATAAGAACGGATCTCTCAGGGTACCTGTCTCCTCGGACCACCCGACGGTAGGCACCCGAGTGTCTGACTTCTCCGAATCGTGTCGACGACGACGACAACGACGACGACGACGATTCAGCGAAGTCAGCACAGGCTGAGACACGCTGGGGTATCTGCCGTCGGGTGGTCCGAGGGGGTAGGGACCCTAGGAGATCCGTTCTTGTGACCTCACCCCACGGTAACGGAAGAGGATCGTGTCGTACCGTAGAATTTATAGTATCTCTATAGTGTCGTAGAATTTTTAGTCTTTAGTCACGTAGTCCCAAGGAACACTGTACTGACGCCGGGGGTGTGTGTGTGTGTGACTTGTGGAAGGGTCCGTCCTCGTCCCCGCAGAGGCACTCCCGCTGAGGTACTCCGGCCTCGGCACTCGTTTCGGAGTGGACCACTTGGTGACCCGTACCCCAGGGAGTGCCCGACTGAACACGCTCATAAATTAGTAGTGAACGTTGAAAGTTTCGTAGACTGTCTGTTCGGTGAGCACGGAAAGTGCTGTCTGGAAACCAAAAGACAGAAACGTCTTTCTTAGTTCCCAGACAAAGGGTTTCTGAGAGAGCTGTCGTGGTGACAAGACCAAGACCACTTGCGGCAGATAAAGTTTCCCGTCACCTTGGTCTTTAAAGTCCTTCTTTCATGATGCCTCCTTTTCAAAACCGACTTGTTCCATAACAGATATTAAATACATACATTGTTTCACATCAATGTGTACGTGATACTTGAAATTTATGTATCACTAATTGTATATTGACGTATATCTTCTATCTTAAACAGTTCCGAATAACAGAACAGCAAAAAAATTTGAAATAAATGAACCCTAAGGAACTTCTTTGAGAATAGAGATTCTGTGTTTAAATGGTCTGGTAGAGAATCCTCCGACTCAAATTGTAGAGTTATTATAATAGAAAAAAAGACCTGATTACGAGTGAACCGTAAGAAAAACGTGTACTTAAATAACGTCCTATGTTCGTTTGGACACGTCTACTACTTTGTTTGGCTATCGAAGTTAAAGCACAGTGACCTCCTACACGTTCGGTTCTAGGACCTTTAGGGCATGTTTCCGCTTCTCGATTCGTACTACCAAGACGACGGGTTATTTCATCTGCCAGACGGCTTCCATTTTGGACCATAAGTGTCACGAAGTCCGGTAACAAATTTAAAGGTCACTACGGCACGAACACGCCCGACGAGTATCTGACCGACCGTCGTATCTCGTTTTTTTTTTTTTTTAGTTATAGAATTTATAGTCACCGAGTTACCAATTCTTAGGCGGATGTCACACACTCGGTGTCCTCTGTACCCAAGTTAGGGACCCAGTCCTTCTAGGGGACCTCCTGCTTTACTGTTGGGTGAGGTCACAAAGACGGCGGACCCTTTAGGGTACCTGTCTCCTCGGACCTCCCTATGTCTGGTACCCCAGTGTTTTTCTCAGTCTGCACTGAAAGTGTACTTTGTTTACAACAAAGTAATTACACACGTATAAATATGTGTGCGTGTATATATATATATATGTAATCTTATCTGTAAAGATATATACGTATATACACACATGTATGTATGTACTTTTATCGTTTCAATATTTATATATTTTTGTAAATAAACTAGATACTATATATAAGTCCTGACAATAAAAAAGGAGGAGTCTCTTTTAGATTATTTGACTTAGAGGACACAAGCACAAATGACAATTTTATTTCCAAAAGGTCTGTAAAGTTAGGTTCCAATCCACCCGGGGTACTGGTGACTCTTAGGACTGTCAACAAGGAAAAGGTGACAAGGTCGAACTTCTGGTCGAGTGACGACTCTTCGATTATCGCACCTGTTCGGGTGTCTTATACCCCTTCTCTGTTCACGTAAATATGGACGGAGCCAAATTTCACCTTCTCTCGATGCTGGAGCACAGGTGTGACGTTCGGGACCCCTACCACCTGCGGAAGGCACCATTCCACCGGCTGAAGAGCCCGTACTGGCCCTTTATACTAGACCACCATAGTTTCCAGAAGGTGTTCACGAAGCACCTCCACTGGCTCCTCCCGTGCCTCCGGCGCCGACGATGGCCACACCCACAGTCACACCAGTGCAGTGATGGCAAAGTGCTCTCAAAGGCGACACTAGTGGGAAAGGACAAGGAGTAGTTCGTGTAGTTCTGGTTGTCGTAGGAGAAGACACCGGCTCAGAGAAGGGGAATCTGCCGGAACCGGTCGCCGGTGTGAGCCCCCGTAAGTCTCTCGACAAGGGCCTCGAACTTACGACCACATTGTCCAAGGGAACCTAAGTAAAAGGAAAGGTTGGAGTGTCAGTGGTGACTCGCACATGACGACCTTCATACGTATGCCGCAGACGGAGAGAGAGAGGAAGATGTTTGTATACATTTGACTGAGAGAGAGAGGTACTATTGAGGAGAAACGTGTTTTACAAGTTGTATAAAATTCTCTAATCGACTAAGTACAGTTACATACCGTTTTTGGTGGTGTTATAACGTTTGATTAATCGGAGGTTAATTTTAATTAATTATTTTTTCTAATAAAGATATGAATAGAAGATGATTCGAACTTTATAGTATCGAGAATGAGTTTTTAATGTCCACGATTTAATATATATGATATTCAGTGTTATGAGAAGTGGATCCGTGAGTGTAAAGAAACTTAAATCGACCATACACCCTGTGAATGTACAGATTTCAAAACCAAAACACTTTTTGTAATAGTTATTTTGTCACCAAATAAGTACAGTGAGTAACGAAAGGGAAAAAAGAATATTTGTTTCACGTTCACTTGGTGGTGTGTATCGTTTCTATTAAATCTTTCTATAATAGTATATACTTTTAAGTTTCATCATCTTGTACTACTCCAACTTCTCCACCTGACAATGGTCTTGCACTTTCCGAAATACTGGGTGCAATTCTTGAATTTATACTCAGGTCTTGAGTCTCCACCCTATTCTTGACTTAGAGATTTGTCCATTCCGTCTGTTATGGCTATTATCTGTCTATTATCTCAATGACTCTCTTGATACCATTAGTAACGACTTCCGTTTTTACCCTAGTCTGACCCCCTCATATATCATTCTTCTTCCCGTCCGGATGTGCACTGGGACTTTATGTGTTTATGAATTTACAGTTCATAGTTGTCAAAGATAAAGGATTTTGTATCGAGAGGAATCCCGTCCTCCTTAGAAAACCTCGACTGTCTGTACAAATGATGTATCTAACCTCACTACCAAAGTGTTTACATAGGAGTAGAGTTTTGAGTACTTCAACATATGCAATTTGTGCATGTCGCGAAAGATGTAGTCAGTATGTAGTTATTCCAATAAAAACTTACCTTGTATCGCTTTTAGTTATAAAATACACCAAATTTTTTACTTTTATTTCCATTATCTCAAATTATTTCTTAGAGTATAAGTATGTTTTATGGAGAGGGGTCCTATGGTGGACCAGGGGTAACCCACCCGGTTTCGATTTTTCTGACAAGTTTGGGGTACACCTCTCTTGCACCTAGTCAGTCTTGAGAGGGTATATAGACCATCCCTATGTTTTCGACGTTGGTGAAACCTTTGGTCAGAACATTAAAATTAAAAAGGTAGAAATAATTCTATATTAACTGGGCATTGTGACTCGTTCTTCTTCCACCTGGTGCACACCTAGACTGGGTGAATAAAAGACGGTTTACTAGTGGTAGGGGCGAGTGTGACTACGGAGGCGGTGTAGTGTAGCAGTGGTAAAGAAACACTCGACAAAACAAGTTCTCCCCACCAGAGGAAGAACCAGAGAAGCCCCCTGTCCTCCGATCCCACGGGATTGTGACGACAGACCCACTGCACAAGGAGGTCTTTTGAGATTTTAGGGGTACCAACTCGTCGCAGGAAGATCTCTTTCGGAAAGAGTTCACACGTTCTACGAGTACAACCGTGAAAGAACATTTCAGTTTACACATGACTGGTCTGTTAGATCATTAAGGTACCGAACTAAAATGGGTTCTCTACACTTATGTTGGCGGTGTTTTCCTGACCGCATGTCTACAGGTGACTTCAAGACAAGTGTGACCGACTTTTCGACCGTTTCGGAGTTTGAAAATAGCCTTGAAAATATCTTTGTTTTCTTGTCTTTAGAGACCAAGGATACCGCTGTATCTATTTTGAGATGTGTGATGTGACACGCTTTCTTTGTCAGCTCGTCTTTCTCACGCACAACAGAGTAAAGCGGGTACACGGTCAGAAAATTTCCTCATTTACATGAATGTAGAGCTATGTTCTCTGGAAACTTTGTGGATCTCGTTATACTAGTGCCCTTTATTTTTGTGGTTTTTTTCTATTTGCGAGTGATTTGTACTTTCGATTATAAAATAGTTATAGCAGACAATGACTCTACTTAGTCTCGAATTAATCCCGAAGGGACCTTCAAGTCTGCCCCTTCTTAGACGGGCGTTACGCCCCCGGAACCCTACCTAGGGACCTACCTCTTCTCGGGGACCTCTTCCCTTACCGTGGGTGAGGTCAGAGGAACGGACTCTTTACAGTACCTGTCTCTTCGGACCGTCGGGTGCCAGGTACCCCGACGTTCAGTCTGTGCTGACTCGTTGATTGTGAAGGTTTCGTATTAAAGAGACACGAAAAAGTAAATTCCATTTCTACATATGAGGATTTGTGAATGAACAAGACGTAGATTGTATCTTATAACTTGAAACAATTGTCGTCAAAAATTTAATTTTATTGTAAAAATTGTGAAAAATAAAACATGACACTATATTGGTTATTTGTTACAACACTATCTAAGTCCACTTGTCACTTCCCTGAGTCGGTGTGTGTGCAAAGGTAAGAGGGGGTTTGAGGGGAGGGTAGGTCCGACGGCCCACTGTCACTCGTCTCCAAGACTCGATAGTTCATTGTCAGTCGACAAAGGGTAAAATCTACGCCGCCACACACGGAGAGAGGGTTGAGAGACTGATAGGGAGGGGTGTGGAAGGGCGGACCCCGGTATTCAAGCAAGAGACTCAGACAAAGACAAAACATTTATTCGAATAAACACAACAGAGAATCCAAGACGTATACTCTACAGTATGTTATAAAGAGGAGGAAACAGACTGAATGAAGTGGGTTACGCTATTAGAGATCCAGGTAAGTACACCGACGATTACCGTACTAAAGTAAGAAAAATTCTTAGTAATTTGCAAAGATCTCTATGTGATTTACTTCCAAACCTCTTCCTTTGCCGTCGGGCGAAGTCACAAGAATGGACCTCTTAGGGTACCTGTCTTCTCGGACCGCCCGACGTCAGGCGTCCCAGTGTTCTCAGTCTGTCTTGAATCACTCATTTGGTGGTGGTGGGGGTTTGCCTCTCAGACAGATAGTGTCCTTTTTTACAAGTACTGGTCTGACAACCTTATGTAAAATGAGTAATTAACTTATTATGTGTGGTTTTAATGAGGGTACGGAAGAGAGGTTCGAGTATTGTCAAAAACCAAACGGAATATCCTAACGACTAACATGACCTAACTTCTTTTGAAGGGGGAAGGTGTATTCTTTAAAGTACAGATTAGTATCCAACACTGGAATCAACCTTTATTGAGTGTCTGTATTGATGAAGTGTGTTCTAGCATGACTGAGCCCCACCTGGGATTGGGTTACTGATCCTAGGAGTCTTCTTCTCTTCTCTGTAAGTCTCTTCTCAGTCCATTTCTGTCTTCGAGTTCGGGTCTCGAGATCCCTGGTCGCATGGACCTTCTCCACGTCGAAAGAGGAGATCTCGGAAATCCTTCGCACACGACTCCTGTCCAACCAAAATCCGGGGTCCGGAGGCCTTAGCTCCCTGTTACTCGTGGTCGCCAAAATTCGGAGTCGAAGTCCGTGTGGCGCCGTAGGCAGGGCCCTCAGGCTGTTCGACGAACTCTCGCCTCCCCGCGGGGAGGGTGAGGCGACGGATTTAAGACCTACTGGAATTAATCGATCTCGTTTTGAGTTCGTACAGTCGTTAAATTTTTATATACAAAAGTTTGTTAGTGTATGTATATTTATTATAATATTTAGTTTTAAGTTCCTTTAAGAAACCTAAACTCGTCATTCAGAAAATGTACTTCGTGTCTTTTAAACCGACAAGACAGTTCGCTGGTAGTGCGTGCCTCCCTTCGTGACGTTACTCAATCGCAGTCCGTAAAGAACACGTTATTGTCTATAAATGACCTGAGATGCCCTCAACCACGACAGAACGAAGCGGGTGACTCTTTGCCTTCCACCACGACTGTCGACAGGGACGTCCAGGACCACTCTAGACACGATTTCGGTCTTAGCACAGGCCCTTGTGTCTCCGACGAAGGTCTTACTTCTCCCTTTACGCACCACGACAGTACCAGAGACTAAGACCGAGTGCCCTACTCTGAGCCCTTCAGACGACAGTGGATTACGGTTCGTCGGAACGTTTGGAGGGAACAGTGAACCGGGGACGAAGATGGTGGCACCAGGTGTGGGAAGTCATTCGGGTCACGGTTCAGGGTCTTTCCGACTCCTGGGAAAGATGTGTCTTACTTAGTGATCGTTCGGTATTTTTACGCTACTAATTTGTGTAGCACACTGTTAGGGATGTAAGTTTGCCTTAGTTCTCGGAAGCAGGTTTACACTCTCCGGTCGTCAGTCACCAGGGATCGACCACGTGTTTCTTTTCCGAGAGAAAGACAAGGTTTCTATGTGAGGACGATCACTTTGTAATCGTCTCTGGGTACTTTCGACTCCGTTCTCCGTCACGGTAAAAAGACTATTCCGTTCTTCGATATGTTATTTTAAATTTGATTTTACCGTTGGGTGAGACCATAAGAACGGACCTCTTAGGGTACTTACACCTTCGGAACCCCCGGTATCAGGTACCCCACCGTTTCTCAGCCTGTGCTGACTCCCTGATTGAGATTCCCACCGGTGTCTGTCACTCAAACTCTGTCTTTCAGTCTCCACACCTCCTGTCGTCTTCTATCCTAAGGTTCTTTCTCCTGAGTTGTTCACTGCTCAGAAAGTCTTTTAAGAGAGATTTCTGACTCGCCCCTGGGTAGTCCTCCACTGCTCCAGTGACAACCCGAGGTCTTCCTTGCGAAGTCTCCACACTAACCAATCTGATGTCCCCTGTCTCCCCGTGTGCTCCCAGACGAGGGTGGACCCATTCGGAGTCGGACCTTCTGTTTCGTGTCTGCAACAGTCACAGAGTCACAAAGACCTCTGTTTGGTGTGTATTTCGTCTACTAAGAGTTACGTTTAGTAGATAGTGTTATCCGCAAGATCTCGTGGGTCGGGTACAGATGTAAAGAGGTCGTTCGTGCAGGGGACGCAAGGGTCTTAATGTCAAGTCACTAGTCGACAGGGAGAAAGGGTGGGTGTTCGTTTTACTATTGACGAGTAGTGAAACGTTGCACGGAAAGGAAGTGACCTGAGAGACAAACTCCTACATAGGAAAAACCGTGTACTCATAGACTGTGTAAATACAAGTAAAGTAAATACTTGTATTTACTTGTCAATATAAGTCCAATTAAAAACGGGAAAGGAAGAGGTCCCCTAGAAGGGTTGGCTTCCTAGTTTGGGCTCAGAAAGCGTAACGTCCGGTTCAGATGACAGACGCGGCGGTCCCTTCGGGTACACACAGGTGTCGACGGCCTATGAGGCAACACCTCGGAAATAAAGGGAGGAAGAGATTATCCGTATAGAGGGGACGACAGCACGAGTTGTCCAGACGTCAGGTAGAGGAGTTGACTTCCCAATTACGCCGGTGTTATCCCTTTCAGCTCTACATGACGGACGTTTGTTCTACAAGACGGTTCTTCTGCCTGTGTCGGAACTCTAATTACCAGGGAACGTTTATTCCCTTGTAAGGGAAGAACACTATTCCCGAGACCTGTCTGAGACGTCACCCGGCCTTAAAGTGAGGGAAAACGACATGCTATTGTAAATACGTGTACGTAACATGACTTGTTCAAACCAGTACGTCAGACCTTAAGACGGGTCCCCCCATATATTTTTATTTGGCGCTCGGACGAACGAACGTGTCAATAAAAAGGAGACCGGTCTCACACAGACAGAGAACATACGCACAGAACAACAAAATGTAGTAAAGTGAGTATTAGAGGTCTTTAGAGGATGTGAGTTGATACAGAGGAAGTCGTGTCACACACCCAATAGGTCACACGTATAAATTTATCTCTGAGTCACTTAGAATTAGTATGACGGTCCTCTTTATAGTTGTTGGAGTCTACACGTCTACTGTGGTGGGAATGTCGTCTTTGATTTCTCGGAGAACTACTTTCACTTTCTCCTCTCACTTTTTCAACCGACTTTCAAGTTGTAAGTCTTTTGATTCTAGTAACGTAGGTCAGGGTAGTGAAGTACCGTTTATTTACCCCTTTGTCACCTTTATCACCGACTGAAATAAAACCCCCGAGGTTTTAGTGACGTCTACCACTGACGTCGGCACTTTAATTTTCTGCGAATGAGGAAGTTTCCTTTCAACACTGGTTGGATCTACCGTATAATTTTTCGTCTCTGCAATGAAACAGTTGTTTCCAGGCAGATCAGTTCTGATACCAAAAAGGTCACCAGTACATACCTACACTCTCAACCTGACACTTCTTTCGACTCGTGGCTTCTCAACTACGAAAACTTGACACCACAACCTCTTCTGAAACTCTCAGGGAACCTGACGTTCCTCTAGGTTGGTCGGGTAGGATTTCCTCTAGTCAGGACCCACAAGTAACCTTCCTGAATACAACTTCGACTTTGAGGTTATGAAACCGGTGGAGTACGCTTCTCGACTGAGTAAACTTTTCTGGGACTACGACCCTCCCTAACACCCGTCCTCCTCTTCCCCTGCTGGCTCCTACTCCACTTGCCTACCGTAGTGCCTGAGTTACCTGTACTCAAACTCGTTCAGAACTACTGACATCGAAATATCATTTTAGACTTCAGTCCTTCCAACTAAGGAGGTCGAGGTAAGAAAGAGTTCTGACGAAACCGATAAGTCCAAGAAAACACAAAGGTATACTTAACACTTTAAAAAACAAGATCAAGACACTTTTTACAGTAACCGTTAAACTATCCCTAGTGTGACTTAGACTTCTAACACAAACCATCATACGAGCAAAAGTGTTATAACTAAGAAGGATGGGTCCTCGTACCTTATAGATAGGTAGACAAATACAGTGGGAACTAAAGAAAGTTATCACAGAATCTAAAAGATACATGTCAAGAAAAAAGACGAATCTATTCAAATAAGGATCTATAAATTAAGTAAACACCGTTACCATTTACCCTAACTAAGGAATTAAAGAGAAAGACTAAAAAATAACAATCATGTATCTTTACGTTCGCTAAAGACACACAACTAAAACATAGGACGTTGAAACAATTCAAGTGACTAATCGAGATCATTAAAAGACTATGATGGAAATGCCAAAATATGTATATCGTAGTAGAGTAGACGTTTGTCACTCTCGAAATGAAGAAGAAAAGGTTAGACCTAGGGAAAATAAAGAAAAAGAAGAGACTAACGACATCGATCCTTAAGGTCTGGATACAACTTATTATCGCTACTTTCACCTGTGGGAACAGAACAAGGACTAGGATTCCTCTTACGAAAGTCAAAAAGTAGTAACTCTTATTTCAAACGACATCCGAATAGTATATGCCGGAAAAGATACAACTGTATCCAAGGAAGATACGGGTATAAAAATTCTTAAAATTAGTATTTACCACGACTTAAAACAGTTTGCAAAAAGGACGTAGAAAACACTGATAGTATAACAAAAATAGAAAGTTAAACAATTAACCACATAGTGTAACTAACTAAACATATATAACTTCTTAGGAACGTAGGGACCTTATTTAGGTTGAACTAGTTCCACATGTTCGAGAAACTACACGACGACTTAAGATAAACGATTTTAAAACGACTCCTAAAAACGTAGATGTAAGTAGTCACTATAACCGGACATCAAAAGAAAAACACACAACAGAAACAGGCCAAAACCATAGTCCCAGTACCACCGGAGCATCTTACTCAAACCTTTACAGGGAAGGAGCCGTTAAAAAAACCTTCTCAAAATTTTCCTATCCGTAATCGAGAAGAGATTTACAAACTATCTTAAGAGGACACTTCGGCAGACCAGGACCCGAAAACAAAAAACCCTCTAAAAACTAGTGTCGAAGCTAAAGTCACCCAACAAGTATTAAAGACAAAGAAGGACCAGGTCAGAACCTTCCCACCCGAAAAGATTCTCAGACAGGTAAAGGTAAAATAACGGTGCATCGACACGTACTGTCAGAGAAGGTTAGGAACACAAAGACGGAGCGGACAACACTTGAGAAAGAAGTAAAGAGCAAAACAACTAAACTAAGAAGAGAGAAAAAACTACTCGGACCGCTTTCGAAACAGTTAAAACAAATAGAAGAGTTTCTTGGTCGAAAACCCAAATAAGTAGAAATGTTGACAAAGAAAGTAAAGAAAAAGTCAATAAAGACGAGTCTAGAAATACTAAAAAAGGAAAATGATTAAAACCCCCCAAAAACAAAGAGAAGAAGGTCCACAGAAGCCACATTTCGATCCGACAGATAAGCTACAAAAAGGACCAAGAACTCCGTCCCAACATTTCAATTCGACAGATAAACTACAAAAAGAACCAAGAACCCCATCCCAACTTTCGATTCGACAGATAAACTACAAAAAGGACCAAGAACTCCGTCCCGCCACGACGACATTTGAGGGGAGACTCTTGACGAAACCGACGTAGGGTATCCAAAACTCAGCGGCACAAAAGTGACAGTAAACAAAGATCCTTGAAAAAATAAAGGGAAATCTAGAGAAGTCATTGGACAACCAATAAATCTTTACATAACAAATTAGAGGTGTACAAACACAAAGAATGTCAAAAAAAGAACATTATCTATCGATCAGTGTATCGTAACGCCAACCTCTTCTACGAACTATGGCAGAGTTAAAAGAATTTAAATGACTTAAACTAAACACTGGGATCTACACCAGGTAGGACCTCTTACGAGGTACACGTGAACTCTTCTTCCATATAAGAAGACGTAAACCTACCTTACAGGACTTCTGTAGTTACTCTAGGTAGAGTAGATTACAATAGTGAATTCTGAACACAAAGGAATAATGAAAGGACGAAACTACTAGACAGGTAACCACTCACACCCCACAATTTCAGAGGCTGATAATAACACAATGCCAGCTAGAGAGGAAAGTACAGACGGTCACAGACAGAATCCATAACTCCACGAGGACACAACCCACGTATCTATAAATGTCAACCATGCAGAAGGAGAACCCGACCAGGGAACTAGTAATGCATTACAGGAAGGAATAGAGAACATTAGAAATTCCAGACAAAATAGACTGTATTCCTAACGATGAGGTCTCAAGAAAACGCAGAGTAAAAGTACCTTATATAAAAAGATAGGAGAGCGAAAGTCAGATATACACAGAAACCCAGACTTCACCCAAAGAACATCTGTCGTATATATACCCAGTACAAAAACATAGGTAAGTCGGTCAGACACAGAAAACCAATCTCGTAAATTAGGTAAATGTAAATTTCATTAATAACTACATATACGAGGATAACGGTAAAAGAATTAACAAACCCCAACTAAAAAGTCTAGAAAAAAGAAGACAACATAAAGAACTGATATATTCAGGGAAATTGTAAACAACATTTCGACCAACCCACCATGACTTAAGAGAATTGAAAAAGAACAGACTTTTCGAAAAATAAAGAGGTAATTAAAACTTACTCTAGGAACGACCAGTGTCATTAGAACCAACATCTAAAAAGGGAAAGTCATGAAACTTATATAGGACGGTAAGGGAAGGTCGGACATCTCGAAGACGACTTTCTGGTCGACAATTTACACACCCCAGAGGGAACGACGAAAGTGACAAGACAGAGTCACGAGTCAGAAGCACTCAAACCGACCACACACAGAGCCGCGCAAAGAGGAACCCAAATAGGACACACCCTGAGAAGCACGGAGAACCTGAACTAACTGAGAAAGGAAAAGGTACAACCCCTTTAAAAGTTGATATTAGAGAAGTTTTTAAAAGAGTTTACAAAAGTAAAAGAGAAGAAGACCCTGGGGATAATACACTTATAACCACGCAAACTATAACAGGGTCTCCAGAGACTCTGATAGGAGTCAAGGAAAGTAAGAAAAATGAAGTAAGACGAGAGGTCTTCAATAAAGGTGGCAAAATAGAGGTCGAGTGGCTAAGCGAGAAGACGAAGTCTGTGACACGACAGCTAAGAAAGATCTCGCAAAAGTCACAGTCACCAACGCAACGAACAGAGACATACAGACAAGAAATTAAGAAGATCCAGAAATAATTAACTCAGAACGTAAAAGTGGTAAAACAAAAGATCTAAAAACTAGTAGAAATGATAATAATAAGATTTAAGAAAAAGTCCATCAAACGGATAAAGGAGAAGTAAATAAACCTGTAGACACAAAGATCAAACAAGGAATTAAACACACCATAAAGAGATGTCAAAGTAATAATAAAAAAATTGAATAACACAGACTCCAGAGGAAAAGGGTCCGAAGTGTCAACTTGCGAAAGAGGGAAAACCAAAGACGGGAGGACGCTGACGAGGCCGCCGGACACACTCGAAGTACCCCACTCCAACCACGACTCGACAAAACAAACGAAGAAAAAGGAGACTGCCCTTCCGACTCACTCCACCCTTAGGACAGACGACTACTGACCCAAACATAAAAACAAAAGAAAGAACTAATCTACTCCAAAGGACGTGTTCTACGATGACCACCAACCCACTACGACCCAGAGTAAAAGTCCACCAAAGGAAACGTACTCAAGAGTGATAAACTATGAGGGACCCCAATCAAGAGACCACCAGATATCTAACCTCAGTCACGAGGGTGAGGTTTCCAAGTCCCGAACCAGAGATCAGTCCTCGTTTCTAAGGTGTTCACCAAACAATACCGTAATTCACTCTAAGTTTGTTTATGGGTTTTTGCTCTTTCGTTTCTACTTGGGGTCTGTTTACCGTCAATGTTTTAGTCTGTTTATTTTTGATTTTACTGCCTTATACGTGCTGTGTATATTTTAGTCTGTTTATTTTCAATTTTACTACCCTATGCGTGTTATGTATATTTTAGTCTGTTTATTTTCAATTTTACTGCCCTATACGTGCTGTGTATATTTTAGTCTGTTTATTTTCGATCTTACTGCCCTATACGTGCTGTGTATATGCGGGTGTTCGTTTCAGTTCTGTCAGGTCGTCTATATTTCATGTCCCTCGACCGGACGACTCGGTCGTGGACAGGGGTGGTCGTTTCGCGCCTGGCGTCTGGTTCGACGTCGTGCCACGGGTCACCCCCTGTCTCGTCGCTCCTGTTTGGTCGTTTATGCGACTCTCCTTTCCGTTCTTTCTCGTCTATGCGTTTCCATGCGTCTCCACCTACTTCTTCTAAACATATACAGTTTCTAATTGACGTTCCCCTTTTCTTGTCATCTTTTCCGTTCGTTTCTTTATTTATATCTTCTTTATATTATCCAAATTTTAAAAATTAAATATATTTTTCTTTTCTTTTTTCTCTTCTTTCTTTTTTTTTCCTTTTGAGGTGTCTTGACGTTTTCGGGTTGTATCTCCGTCTCCATATGTTGTTGTTATTTCTCACACCCGACTCAGGTGTGTACATGTATGTGTGGGTATTCGTTTTAGTTTTGTCAGGTTGTCTTTCCTGTTATCTAACTGGGTCGCTTGTTTCCTTTGGTTTTTAATATAGGTGGTCAATTCTTGTTTTGACTGGTTTCGTGTTTGCCCCTTTGTTTTGACTTCGTTCCACGGTTGACCCCTTATTCGTCACTTTTATTTAGTCGTTTATGCAACTCTCCTTTCCTTTCTTTCTTTTTTATCTATACGTTTCAATTTATCTCCATCCATTCTAAATATATGTCACTTCTAATTGACGTTCCCCTCTTCTTGTCATCCTTTTCGGTTGGTTCCTTATTTACATACTTTTATTCTTCTCATTATAATTTAAATTTTTTTTTCTCCTTTCTTTTTTTTTACTCCCACTCCCCTTGAGGTGCCTTGACGTTTTCGGGTTACATCTCCGTCTCCAAATATTGTCGTTATTTTTCACACTAACTCCTTGTTTTTGTGAGTTTTCGAATTAATCTAAAGTACCACGGTTATTTTGGTTGTTGTCTCCCACTTTTGTTTTTTTCTTAGGCTTTCTTAGATGTCTTGTTCAGTTTTGTCTTAGATGTCTTGTTCAGTTTGTATTTTCATTATCTGCAAAAGGAACTGAGTGACGACAGTCTCAGGAAAGGGAACGACTCTCAGTGTCAGGTTGAGTGGAGGGATCCTGCGGGAGGTTATGACATGACTAGAGATCTGGACGACACCCCCGTCGATTCTAAGATTAGACCGGGATGAGGACACACAAGAACGGAGGTTACAGGTGTCGATAGTCTTTGTCATGCAAAAGAAAGTGACCTCGAGAGTTTTAGGAAAATATATCAGGTATCTGTGTCTCAGACGGATCAACTAGTACACCTAAATTAGACGTCGAACATGTCGACCACCCTCCAAAACCCCAGAAGAAGGAATCAGTGTGCTAGGGACACCAGAAGT
Organism: Capra ibex; assembly: GCA_006410555.1. Taxonomy (NCBI): domain Eukaryota; kingdom Metazoa; phylum Chordata; class Mammalia; order Artiodactyla; family Bovidae; genus Capra; species Capra ibex. The sequence continues at coordinate 3,422,420 of SJYO01012962.1, read as the reverse complement.
TTACACCCCAAACGGGGACTCCGACGGGACCTCCCGAACCCAAACGGGGACACTCCTGGTGCACACCCCCACCACGTCGACGAACCCAACGTCCCAAAGACCGGCGTGGTCCATAAGTCCCCTCAAACGTCGATCTCGTCGTCCTTTATCTCACGAGCTCTTCCCATACCGTTGGTCATAACCGGTTATGTGAGGTCACAAGAACGGACCTCTTGGGAGGACTGTCTCCTCGGACCGTCCGGTGTCAGATGTCCCAGCGTTTCTCGACCTGTGCTACGTTGGGACGTGCGTATCTACGTTCTGCAAAAACGGACACAGGCGAGACGACTCTCGACTCGCACTTCCACCGTGACGACGAACCGAAAGCCTCGGGGCCCGTCGCGGTTCACAAGTCCCTGTGTCTGACGGAGTCGGTGTCCTCAATACCGGGAGTTTCACTTTCACTTTCAACGGGTCAACACGGGCTGAGAAACGTTGAGGTACTTGATATCTTAGGTATCTTAAGAGGTCCGGTCTTATGACCTCACCCATCGGAAAGGGAAGAGGTCCCCTAGAAGGGTTGGGTCCCCTAGAAGGGTTGGTCCTTAGCTTGGGTTCAGAGGACGTAATGTCCGTCTAAGAAATGGTTGACTCGATAGTCCCTTCGGGATAGTCTCAGGAAGTCTCAGAAAAAAGTTCGGAGAACATCGACCGCTAGTCTTCTGGAGAAACCGGTCAGAAAGAAGTATCGAGGTGGGACGTCCGTGAATCGAGGGACCGACCCCAGGAAGAGATATCAAGTCGCGTAGTCCGTGAATGTCCCCGTGGGACCCACCCCAGGATGAGACATCAAGTCACTCAGTCCGTAACCTGTCCGGCCGGAGAGATGACAAGTCCTCGGTTGACACCTCTCTCTCTCCGACACCACGACCGAGGTGGGGGATGCACACTGAGTCGTCGTAGCGGAACGAAGGTACCGACGGACCGAAAGGAGGTGTCCGTAAAAGGTGGCGCTAGAGGAGGGAGTGTAGGGGAGCCAGGCAGAGAGGTGTCAGTTGTCGTCGGGAGCGAGACCCTAACGAGGGGTTAGGGATTTGAGGTCGAGGGTCGACGACGCGGAAGGTTCCCGAGACGTAGGGACAGACCCCGCACACACCGACACCGTTCCTGACTCAGAGGAAGGTAAATCCGACAGGGTCTAGGCGGCGAAGTGAGAGCGGAATTTACACAGAGGAGACTGACTGTTAGCGGGGCTACACCCCTAGCCTGGGGACGAAGTCAGGGGGGTGGACGGCTCTAGGTCCGCCCACGTCATGATGACTTGAAGGCAGGGGGGAGCGGGGGCAAGGAAGGAGGACGACTCAAGACGCACCCAGATACATAAGAAAAGGTGACTGGTCCCGGAGGGCCGGCGAGAGTCGACCACAAGACGCACGTGAAGACACAGACTTCCACATAGGGACTACACAGGCACCTCTCTCTGCATCAGGTACAAGTGGGTGAGGAGGTGGTAGAACGAGAGGGAGGTTGTTAGTGTATAGTACTTTAAAAGGGTTTAATGAACACGATAGGTCGGAAAAATAGTCGTGACATAGTCATTGAGAGGAGATGTAGTGTGACAAAGGATACACTATCGTTCTGAATCTTAAATAAAGTTACAGTCAAAATAACGACAATTGGAGAGACAGTATCCTTCACATAAAACGACTGGATCTTTCTGATTCTTAGGATGGCGACATTTGTATAGATACATAAAATCCTAAAGGACCAGTTCTCGGTACTTTTTGCAGAAAGTCTAAAGACAACCTACCGAAAGGATAGGGTAGTATTCTTTCGTCGACTAGGGTGCAACAGTGTCATCGCTCATTCGTGGTGTCAGCGACTCCGGGGTCGCGGACAGAGGGGGAACGGGGAGTGCGGGACGGAGGCAGTCACTATTGCACTACGGGTACACGGGGTGCGGGCCCGGGATCACGGAGAGTCGTGCTCGGAGAGTCCCACCCCGTCGACAGCGACAACGATACAGGTGTTCAGTACAGACTGAGAAACACTGGGGTACCTGACGTCGTGCGGTCCAAAAGGACGGGAAGTCATTAAGTGTCCCAAACGAGTGTGAGTACAGGTAACTCAGCCACTACGGCAGGTTGGTAGAGTGGGAGGCAGCAGGAGAAGGGGAGGACGGGAGTTAGAAAGGGTCATAGTCCCCGAAAAGGTTGCTCAGTCGACAAAGGACTGAGTTATGCCCTGTTTAGGTTAGTGGTTTAGGGATAGTTTATACACAGAAGATTTCGGTAGACGAGTGACATGATGAGTTCACAGATCGTCTTTTGTTTGCCGAGGTCGGTTTCACCCACTAGTTCCCGCCAACTTATCCCCCTGATGTGTATCATACGAGCCCCGAGGGGTCCGCTGTGATCGCCACTTCTCGGTCAGACGATTACGTCCTCGGCATTCTCTGCACCCGAGTCAGGGCCCTGGTCCTCCTAAGACCTCCTCTCGTACCGGTGGGTGGGGTCGTAAGAACGGACCTGTCGGGACATCTGTCTCCCCGAACCGCTCGATGTTAGGTTCCTCAGTGTTTCTTAGTCAGTGTTGGTTTCGTTGAGTCGTGCGTGCGTGCGTGCGTGCGTGTCTCGCGGTCCCGACTTTCGTTGGTTCTTTCTCACGCCACGTGCGTCCCTGTCGCGGCCCCTCCCCTAGGACGGTGCGGATCTGGACGTAGTTCCCGTCCTTACCACTGTTCCAGTCTTCCATCGACAGCGACGTCCTTTCGACGGGTCATTCCAAGGGCCCGAAACCGTTTCTTTACGTCGGCAGAGAACTGTCGGGTCGACTCTCCTCGCCCCACTGACTCGTCGGGGTGGAGTGGGTCGACGTCCGGATGGGAACCACGGAGGACGTCTGGTCTCCGTTGTAGGGGTCTCCTGGTCTTGGGACTAATACAGAGGGACGTAGAGACGGAGGACCCCTGTGTCCTCCAACCCTGTCACTTTGTACTTTGACCTCTTCGTTTTATTTTAGGATTCGTATGGGTACTAAAGGGTTCATTAGTTTTAAATAAGAAGGGAGTCCTTGAAATGGGGAAATAATTTCCAAGTCATTGTCCTTAATCGTTATTAATCGTAACGAAATTTATTTCTTGTATAAATTTATCTATTCCTTCTGGTACCTAGGTTTATTTTCTTGATTTCTGTACTGATCTAAAAGTGTTTGTTCCTCTAACTTGACCTTGTCTCGACCTTGTAACTCCTTCGTACCCAAGGTGCGCAATGGACACCTCATGTTCGAGTCTTCTGCGACTTTTTCGACTTGCGTGACTCCTACTTCTCGTTTGAGTATTTGCTCCCTCTCCGCTAGTTAATCACTGATAATTTATTCGACGCACGGCTTCTTAAGTACGAAGACTTGACACCACAACCTCTTCTGAGAACTCTCAGGGAACCTGACGTTCCTCTAGGTTGGTCAGGTAGGATTTCCTCTAGTCAGGACCCTAAAGAAACCTTCCTTACTACGATTTCGACTTCGAGGTCATGAAACCGGTGGAGTACGCTTCTCAACTGAGCAACCTTTTCTGAGACTACGACCCTCCCTAACCCCCGTCCTCCTCTTCCCCTACTGTCCCCTACTCTACCGACCTACCGTAGTGACTGAGGTACCTGCACTCACACTCACTTGAGGCCCTCAACCACTACCTGTCCCTCCGGACCGCACGACGCCAAGTACCCCAGCGTTTCTCAGTCTGTACGGACTCGCTGACGTGCCTTCCTCATTATGCGCTCGACTGTCCACCCGCGCACCATTCTGTGGACGTACAGTCTTTGAACTGTTTCCTGTAGTTCTGTTTCTTTCTTGTTACCGACCTTTGCTCGCCTTTGTTCTCTTTTTCTTCTGGCACAAAAGACCGAAGTGTCATACTTCATCCTCTTACTCATCCGCGGTGATTCTTTTCTAGTCCCCTGTACGTTAGGACCCCTTTTAGGTGTAAAGTCTATGTCGTTCCTCCTTCTCCCTGTCAGGATCCTTTTGCCTCGTGGAGCGTCTAAGGGACCGTTGTCTTGCCCTTTCGGCTCCACCTCGTCTCGTCCCGGACACTCTCTAGGCGGTCACTGTCCCACCTCACCACTCTTCGTCTCTCATCTTACTGACAGAACCCGCCTTGACCTAAGTACCCTCAACTCCCTTGTCACCACTACTTACTTGACAGAGTTAGAAGGTACCGCGTGGATGTATACTCTCGTTAGGGATTGATCCCCTTTCGACGTTAGCCGTCTATCGGAAAATAACCTACGAACCTCCGAGAAGAGTTCATTGGTTGAATTGGACGTCCATCCGTGTTGACGTATGAACGGGGGACTGAACTGCACGTTGAGTCTTTCCGACTGTTTGGTGGCGTGTGGAGTGTTCCTTCATCTTTGTTATCCCTTTGTCCTCGATGAGAATTGATTGGATGTGTCCGTAATCTTTATCACCCTACCCAGGAGTTTCACAGTAAAGGAGAAGTCGAAATAACCCAAGGACCTGAGTACTACGGTCACTGCAATCGCATAAATCTTTTATGGGTTTCTGTCCAACCGTTCAGGACTGAACGTTTTAGGAGACTCTTAACGACTCAGAGGACACTGTGACATACTATAGTGTCACAGAATTGGAACAGATAATGTGGGGTCCTCGTAAAAAGTTTTCCTCCCTCTCTTTCCATAGTGTACCGAAGAATAAACTTGATTGAGTCCAAGTGAGATTTTAAAATCGTTTTGGGACCAGGAATAGTCAATCGCGGAGAAGGAGTTTCGGTCGGAGACGTGGCGTTCGGAGTCACTGAATCAGTGTCCACCTCAGTCGAGTCAGTCCCCAAGGGAACTCAGGAGCTGAGGACGAGACAGGGGACCCGAAGGAGGTCCGGGTCGGCCCCGAGGAACGAAGAAGAGACCCGAGTCTCGGGAAAGAGAAACTCGGGTCTCTGCAGGTGGGACGAGACCGGGCCCCCGGAGGGACGAGAGACCGTCGCAGGTTCTGCGTCGGAACTGGCCCTCGAGAATAGGGAGTACAAACAGCAAAGAGTGGGACCCAGAAAAGAGGACGACAAAGGAAGAAGAAGTCTGAGTCGAGGGGGTAGTCTGAGGTCGTCTGAGGTAGGAGCGAGTCGGGTGGGTCAGAGTCGAGTCCCCAGAGACTGGAGGTCACAGTAAGCCCCCAGTCCTCCTCGGGATTCTCGTCGTCCCGACTCGAGTCCTTAGTAGAAAGGCCAAATCTGTGTGCCCAGACGGGAAGAAGGTCGAGCACAGGGGTAGGGACACGAAGGCCCTGCGACACCACCCACTCAGAAGGACACTCACTCACTACACGACCCTGACGTCCGAGACGAGCACCGTCTCCAATTTTTCCTCGTCCCTGTCATAGTTCGGACCTCTACTCGTCTCTTAGTCATGGGGTGTGTGCACGAAGGTAGTGTCCGACCACCCTTTTACTTGCCTCGTCGAAGACCCCTCCCGTCAGGTCACCGAGATTTAGTAGTTGAAAGGTACACTGGGTCTACAAAGTGACAACCCATTTACGGACTCTATAATTTTGTTTACAGGTGTCACTTCAAAGATTTAAAATACGTCAGGTTCTCTCGTAGACTTTAGGTCGGAAGTGAGGATCACTGACACTCCGAGTGCTCCTCTTAGACCCCGGGGTGAAGGTGGGGAGGTCTAAAACACCTTCCTGCACTAGAGAGAACTCTTCCGTCTTCTACATCCAAGAAAAGTAGATTTGTGTTCCTCTAAACAGTCATTTCCGGGTCTCAGACAGAGGTGTGGAGGGAGACCCCTCACCTATGTGTGCATCAGAGGACTCGGTCCATGGACGGACCTCTCGAGTGGACCCGGTAAGTGACGGAATCTGTGGACCCGCAGAGGAGGGGTGGTGTGACACGGAGTAAGTACAGAAAGACTTTACCCCCTTTGTTGCCTAGACGGACTTATACCGCAATTTCCCCTTTTACCCACTTATGTATTGGGGGGAATCATTTTCAGTCGTCAAATGCCGTAGCAAGACGATCACCTTGCGACTTGTGTACTTCTCTTGCACCGAGGTCGTCATTCTCTGAATTGGCACTGTAAGTTTCTCGTGCTAAGAGACAGAGAAGAGAGAATGTCCGTAAACTGAGACAGGAGGACTCGTGCTCAGTCCTCGACCGTACACTGTCTCGTACTACCGGCTCTTTACAGAAGTGGTCAAGTCGAGTCAAGTCCAGTCGAGTCGAGTCGAGTCAAGTCAAGTCAAGTCGAGTCAAGTCAAGTCACGTCAAGTCAGGTCAAGTCCGCGAGTAGGCACAGGCTGAGATCACTGGGGTACTTGGCGTCGTGCGGTCCGGAGGGACAGGTAGTGGTTGAGGGCCTCAAGTGAGTGTGAGTGTAGGTAGCTCAGTCACTGCGGTAGGTCGGTAGAGTAGGGGACAGCAGGGGAAGAGGAGGACGGGTGTTAGGGAGGGTCGTAGTCTCAGAAAAGGTTGCTCAGTTGAGAAGTGCATTCCACCGGTTTCATGACCTCAAAGTCGAAATCGTAGTAAGTAAGGTTTCTTGTGGGTCCTGACTAGAGGAAATCCTACCTGTCCAACCTAGAGGAACGTCAGGTTCCCTGAGAGTTCTCAGAAGAGGTTGTGGTGTCAAGTTTTCGTAGTTAAGAAACCGTGAGTCGACGACCCTCGGTCGCACTCCTTAAGGTGGGCACTGTTCCAGTACACCGTCTCGAGACTACCGTTCCGATTAGTCTGGAGTCCAAAAGGGGGACCTTAAAGGACTCGTAGGTGGTTGGGGGGGGGTTTTTTTATTCTTAGACGGACGAAAAGGTGAGAAGACTATAAGAGACCTNGTTAAGAAACCGCGAGTCGACGGCCCTCGGTCGCACTCCTTAAGGTGGGCACTGTTCCAGTACACCGTCTCGAGACAACCGTTCCGATTAGTCTGGAGTCCAAAAGGGGGACCTTAAAGGACTCGTAGGTGGTTGGGGGGGGGTTTTTTTATTCTTAGACGGACGAAAAGGTGAGAAGACTATAAGAGACCTTTTTTCAGTTGAGTCCCGAAATCAGAAGACGTAAACTTTCCCTACAAAGTCAATTTGGGGGAGACTATCGAGAGATCGAACGGATTGTCCAAGAGGACCTGGAGAATGTCGAACACTTAACGAATGTCGGGGGGTTGACTCTCTCCGTGTTTCGAATTTTCGTAGAATTTCTATGTCTCGGAAAAGATTTCTCAATTTTTAATATAACCACCTCCCAAAAGTGACAACTGAGTTACTGACGACGGTCCAGAGGTATAAGAAATAGAAAATCCGTGGACCCTCCTACAATTAGTTACATTTGCCCTATACCTTTTTCTATATATCATCACAACTACAATCGTTGTGATCTGAAAACTCAATTAATGAAAAGAGAAACAATATATAGTGACGTGAGGAGAACACAGGAACGATACATTCTTACATTGAAATAAATCACGAAAGACTCTTACCGTGGTCTGAAACCTTTCTAGTTGTGTTTATTCAGAAGACCAACTGTTTGGGAATAGTCTTTTTTCCGACATTTTACAATTAACCGGGAAAACCGGTCTTCTACTACATTTAGTGGATTCTGAACACATATGTTAATCCATACGTCTCTCTTTTCGGACCAAAACTATTCTCAGACCTGACGATTGCGATGTATTGAAACACAATGGGTAACTAGAGGTACAAAATAGTTTTCATATTTACCGGAAGACTTGTTGTCTCCTGCCTCGGTCAGCGACCTGACCAAAGGGGGCACAGAGAGAGAGGAAAAGAGGGAAAGGGAGGGAGAGGAGAAATGAAATTAAAGTCCGACTTAAGGGTAGACCACGCACCTCCGAGTGGTTCAGACGAAAGAACGGGACCGACATATCTGGGCGCGTTTTCCCTCGGATTCCACTCCGTGGGAATCTATAAGTTCGCTCGCGGCCACCGGGTTGCATCTACCACGTTTAAGGAACAGACCTTAAAATAACCAGAAGGTACATTAGGTTCAATAAGTCGGGAGAAAGAGGTGAATTAAAAGGATGATGTGATAAAGAAGGATTAGATTAGAATATAATTATTTATTTATTCAAAAGGAGCGGTTGCGGTAGGAGTGAAGCTTAAGGGACCTAGGTGGCCCCGACCTGGGACCGTGAGTCGAAAGAAGTGTCAGGTTGAGAGTGTAGGTGTGTACTGGCGACCTTTTTGTTATCGGAACTGATCTACCTGAAAACAATCGTTTTATTACAGAGACGAAAACTTATACGATAGATCCAACCAGTATTGAAAGGAAGGTTCCTCATTCGCAGAAAATTAAAGTACCGACATTAATGGTAGACGTCACTAAAACCTCGGGTTTTTTATTTCAGACTATGACAAAGGTGACAAAGGGGTAGATAAAGGGTACTTCACTACCCTGGTCTACGGCACTAGAAGTAAAAGACTTACAACTCGAAATTCGGTTGGAAAAGAGACAGGAGAAAGTGAAAGTAGTTCTCCGAAAAATCGAGGAGAAGTGAAAGACGGTATTCCCACCACAGTAGACGTATAGACTCGAATAACTATAAAGAGGGCCGTTAGAACTAAGGTAGAACACGAAGAAGGTCAGGTCACAAAGAGTACTACATGAGACGTATATTCAATTTATACGTTCCACTGTTATATATCGAACTACATGAGGAAAAGGATAAATCTTGGTCAGACGACAAGGTACAGGTCAAGATTCACAACGAAGGACTGGACGTATATCCAAAGAGTTCTCCGTCCAATCCACCAGACCATAAGGGTAGAGAAGTATTACCTGGAGTTAAATAAAAAGACCATGTAGAAACATATTCTTACTCTTTTGACGGGGGATCTACCGGGGACTCTCGTCCGCTGAGACGTCCTTTTTCTCAAAGGGAAACTGGAATCTCGAGTCCCGGGTCGACCCACCGACAGTCCTCCTACCCCAGTGTCCCTCCTGGGGTCGGTTCCAGTGTGAAAAACCCCTTCCGTTGACTGTGGATAAGAGACGTGTACCGACTCTGTGANTTATCAGGAGATTAATACTTTACGTATGACAAGTAAAATTTTCCGAACTTTTCATTCTTCTGTTCTTTACGACTAACGGTCTTAGTGCGTTGGGGGTATATGCCGTAATTTTTTTTAATAATGTCATAATGTCTGATCGGAAGGAAGTGATCTCACTACTACTTTACGTAGACTACGAGAAGGTCCTGAAGGTCTGGAGTAGACCGGTGGTACTCAAGGGAGCCACTTCACTATTGGGTGGAACGTTAGCTAGACAAGGTGGTCTAGTCTGTTAGTCTCTTCCTTTTGTAGAAGGACAGGGGAAAGTCATAGAGCAGTCGGAATCGGTACTGAATGAATCCCCGGGCTCTTTTGTGGCGCAGTCTTTACGTCTTCCATCCACGTCGACGGAAAGGCAGTGTCCAGACGTGCCGAACAGACGACCGACCACACGTCCACTGGTGTCCAGACGGACAGGGGCCAGGGTGCCCTTCGAGTTCGTCGGGGTGCTGAACCACCCGTGTCTCGCCCCGTGCGTGAGAGGACGTCCCGAGGGGGGACGAGGACACGGACCAGAAGAAGACCCCCGACCCTACTGGGGGATGTTAACGGGTCCTTGGTCTCCTCCGAAATTACCTTCTCAAGTGACCTTCACTCCGGGACTGATTCTAGGTGCCCTCTGTAGAAATGTACAAAGGAGTTTTTAATTACATTTTGCTCTGTGCTAGGAAACTTCACCTGTCGCGAGTTCGTCGAAACACGAAAGGTGTGTGTCTGACACAAAATTCCTACTTCGAAAGTGACCTGTCAAGGCACACGAAAAAGAAACAAAGGAGAACTCAAACAGAGACACTCCCCGTAAGTGAACCGTGTGTCAAAACAAACACCCGTAAGAAACCAGGAAGACAAGAAAGAAAAAGTGAAGGAGACTACACATGTCTAGCAACGTCAGAGGAACAGGGTGAGGGACAGAAGAGGTCCAGGAAGTGAAGTCACTTTAGCGTCTCTTGGGTTCTCCTGTTCGACGTCCTTTAGGGCACTCAGTCTCTCGAAACCTACACCTCCTCCAGTAGACAGGTTCTCCCAGTATCGAATTTGACCCCTAAAGTCTATTTGACCCTCTTCAGGTAAAAATCTCCAGTACGATCCGTTCGACCTCTCTTAACAAAGAGTCAAGTGTACACGCGCACACACTTTAGTAAAGTCAATACAGGATGAGAGACACTGGGGTACCTGACATCGGGAGGTCCGAGGAGACAGGTACCCTAAGAGGTCTGTTCTTATGACGTCACCCAACGCACGGGCGGGAGTCCTCTGGAAGGGCGGGGGACCCCTGGAAGGGCGGGGTCCCTAGCTTGGTCGTAGAGAGTACAGAGGACGTAGTCGTCTGTCCAAGAAATGGTGACCGTGGTAGACCTTTCGGGAGAGTAAAGTGTAATGTATGAGTAAATGAAGGGACCATCGAGTTTGCCGTTTCGTAGACGGACGTCACTCCCTCTGGACCCAAACTAGGGACCCAGTCCTTCTAGGGGACCTCTTCCTTTACCTTTGGGTGAGGTCTTGAGAACGGACCTTTTGGGGTACCTACCTCCTCGGACCACCCGATGTCAGGCACCCTAGTGTTCCTCAGTCTGTACTGACTCGCTGAAGTGAAGTGAAGGGAAGTGAATAAATGGAGTATAGAAACAAAAAGACTTTCATCTCTTCGTATACGAATTTTAGTCCCTGAGTCTTTGGACTTCCTCGAAGTTTATCACTAGACGACAAGTCCTTACTCCTTGTGCCGTTTTTATGTTACCGAGAGTCGGTGTCACTGCAGTAGGGGTAATCGGTCCCCGTTATTTTCCGAACGATGTAGCGTACGTTTATGAAAGTCTATCCTGTCGTCCTGGTCCCATACCTTTGAGACTAATTCCAATATATAACAATATATCCTATTTTTATTCATCTGATTAGTGTCATACAACGACATACACGTATCAAAATTAATTGAGAGTCTAATTCTCGTTATTCGTATACTAGTTCACATAATACCTCACAAAACCTTTTACTTACTCTCAATGCCAAATAGATTTCTCAGATTTTGAGAATCGGTTTTCACTCTCTAAGACTTAACTCTGTTCGGATGTAACTTTTTTAATAGACATAGAGGAACCTCTTCAAAGATTCGAGAGGCTCGAGAGGACAGAAGCACACTTACCGTGACTTCTGAATCTCGACGACTCCATGTCGACAAGGGTCCGAGAGACCGTGGGTGACAAGGATGTGACCCTTCACACCGGCAGTGTCACTTCTTGGTGTCTAGTGTCAGTTGTCCAGAATCTTCCATTAGGGAGTTTCCTGACATTGTCCCGTAGCTTGGTGCTGTATCCTGTTGTATGTCTAAAGTACGAGAGTGTGTCGACTACTGACAATCCTCGGGAGACGCCGAGATCGGGAAGTCCTCGAAGACACGTCGACTCTGGAAGTGGGATTGACAACCGCTATTGACTCCCTGTCACGTGACTACCTTGCGACTGCGAAGAGACTCGCTGACTTGACTCGACTCGACTCGACTACGTAGAGATCAAGTCGTCTCCTTTCCGACCTCGCACAATCTCGTCCCTCCCTCTCGATGGACCTTCTAAATTACATTTCTGACCCTTTCGATTAAGGTCATTGTGCGCGGTTAATCCCCTTCATTGTTGTTGGTAGTAGGGGCCCCTATGGAGGGAGATCTGTCCCTAGGTTTTCTGGGACCCCCACATCTCTTAGTGACTGTCTCTTAGGTCACTCGAGTGAAAAACCACAAACTTCCAACTTTTCGGTCCTTTACAAGTAGTAGTGAAAGTTTTCGAAGACTGCCTTAATTTCTTTAGGTGACTACGGATACTCGACTCCCNAAACCACAAACTTCCAACTTTTCGGTCCTTTACAAGTAGTAGTGAAAGTTTTCGAAGACTACCTTAATTTCTTTAGGTGACTACGGATACTCGACTCCCAGCGGTTGTCCGAGATACCTCTTTTCCTGAAAGGCAAAGAGGTCCACTCAAAGGAGTAGACAGTGTGGAAATAAGACGTACGGCCCAGGAGCCCGGGGTCGAGGATTACCTCCCCCTCCCCACGTCTCCTCGGACCCTTGGGCGTGCCCCATAATGGGGGTCCCCGGCCCGAGGGGTCGGTGTTGGGGTGGGCGACCTCACAGGTCTCCGACTATCGTGTGGTCACTCCGCCCCGATCCGTACCCGAACACTTGAGACGAACTAGTCCTAAATCGTGTAGCGTAAATTAAGTCCTTAGGGCTGTACCAATGACTATTTCGTGAAAGATAAGGACGAAAGGAGGACGAGTACAGTGTCCTTATGTACCTATTACAATTCTTTAAAATAGACCGGTCACACCTTAGACGGCTAAAATTTTTACGACGTCTCCTTTCAGCTTTCTAATAATTGAGGACCCACCTCTCGGTTTGGTTACCATCCAATACTCAGTGAGTAATTTTCAGTGGTGACTCAGGGGCGACATACACTTGTGTCACGTCCTGGGATTGGTCCGAAGGTCCTCGTCCCCACTCTGCTCTAGCGCCTCCCACCCCTCCGGGACGTCCCCCGCCTGCCAGGTCCAGTCACGCCTCTCTGGGCCCGCCCCCACGAGGGTCCTGGTCGGGGGACGTCCGTGTCGACTCAGACCTTCTGTCAAAGAACACCTAGGGTTCAAAGACGAGCCTGAAGTCCCACTAAGTGTTCAAAAGGAAAGTTAATCTCCGAATTGAAGACCTAATACTAAGGGGCTCTCTTCTATAATCTTTCGCAGGGAAACAATTAGCCCTTTGTTAGAAGAGAGGGGGTTTAGTGGGAAAGACGTCTTTACTGGGGGACGTCATCCTCCACAGACCGGGTGCAGGGGGAGGGTGTCCTAACAGTATCCACAGGAGGGGAGTGCCCCGTCCACCGACCTGTTTCAGAGGGACGAGTTTTGTCTCCCGATTGGACGTCGTTGAGTTGCACCTCTTACTTCTGCTTCTGAGGAGTCCCTTACGACAGACGGTGCACGAGATCTAATGACGCACGTACAACTAACAGGTCTTCTTATAAGACCGATGAAGAAGTCTTACAACTCGAGTTCAAACTTTTCTGTCTCTCCCTCCTTCCCTCCTTCTTGTCCTCTTACGCGTGTCCGACCTCCTTCGTCCTCTCCTGCGTCCCCCCGTCACCCCCCCACGTCTTTGCACTGAACACCTTTGGCATAGATCTTAGTCACGTAGTCCCAAGGAACACTGTACTGACGCCGGGGGTGTGTGTGTGACTTGCGGAAGGGTCCGTCCTCGTCCCCGCAGAGGCACTCCCGCCGAGGTACTCCGACCCCGGCACTCGTTTCGGAGTGGACCACTTGGCGACCCGTACGACAGGGAGTGCCCGACTGAACACGCTTATAAATTAGTAGTGAACGTTGAAAGTTTCGTAGACTGTCTGTTCGGTGAGCACGGAAAGTGCTGTCTGGAAACCAAAAGACAGAAACGTCTTTCTTAGTTCCCAGACAAAGGGTTTCTGAGAGAGCTGTCGTGGTAACAAGACCAAGACCACTTGCGGCAGATAAAGTTTCCCGTCACCTTGGTCTTTAAAGTCCTTCTTTCATGACGTCTCCTTTTCAAAACCGACTTGTTCCATAACAGGCATTAATCAAATATTATTACATTGTATCGAGACACATGTCACACTTTCAATTTAGGTATAAACTAGCAAGGAAGATATTGACGATTATCTTCATCTTAGAAAGTTCCGAGAAACAAGTGGAAATAAATCAACCATTATCAACTTCTTTGAGAACAGAGATTAAGTCTAAAGGGTCTGGTAGAGAATCTTCCTTCTACTCAAACCATAGAGTTATTCTAATAGAAAAAAAAGAGAAAACCTGATTACGGGTAAATCGTAAAAAAACGGTGTACTTAAATAACGTCCTATGTTCGTTTGGACACGTCTACTACTTTGTTTGGTCAGTGAAGTTAAAGCACAGGGACCTCCTGCACGTTCGGTTCTAGGACCTTTAGGGCATGTTTCCGCCTCTCGACTCGTACGACCACGACGACGGGTCACTTCGCCTGCCAGACGTCCTCCACTCCGGACCGGAAATGTCCCGACGTGCGGCAACGAATGCGACGACCGCCGTGTCCCGGGGACACCCGACGAGTGTCTCCGTCACGAGTGTCTTACGACCGCTACGCGGTCCTCTCGTTTTGTGATCGCGCCCAGCAAAGAAGAGACGGCTCAGATTACCTTACAGCACTTCCTCTTTGAACCGTAGGACACTGAAAGGTTTTTGTATCGGGAAGGTCACACTACACCTTCTTACACATCTTTTGGAATTGAAGGGCCCTGGGTCATTCTAAGACTCTTTTGATCTTATAGTGAAGCTTTTTATTACGCGAACCGAGTGTGCAATTATGAAACGTCGGTGGTCTGAGGTGGACGAGGTCAGACAAGTGAACCCCTGTCCCCTCTGATTTTCAGTTTACGTCTACCGAGTGCCTTTTATACGCGTTTAGGTGAGTGTCCGTCTTAGTTTGCTTCACGTTGTCGCGACTCGAGGTAAGACGTCTGACTTGGGGTACGAAGCATCTCTCCTTTGTTTGGTTGGGTAGGACTACGAGTGAAGGATAAATCTTCATAAGAGAGTCTCAATAACCTCGGAGTGACGACCCTTAATTTTTCTTCGCTTAGAAGGAAAGTCGTAACAATATAACCAAGTTCTATTAAACATTTCTTTGGCTATTGTTATAGACCGTATATTTGCAGTAAGGTGTTTACCGGTAGACGTTGATGAGATTATCGGTCACTACGACTTAAACGTCACTTAAACAGTGTGTTTTTTATATGTACGCCGTCGAATCCCTGATTGTGTGTTCCGAATTTTCATAACTAATTCATTTGTGTGTGTGACTTAGAGATGAATTACCACCAAAGTACGTTGTTAAATTTGAACTAATCTCTTTGTACAGATATGTCCTTTTCAAAAGTTTATTCAGTTCGTTCAATTTCCTTATTATTACCCAACATGTGATATTAATATAGTACGTTTTTGACGTGTCTTTCTGTAATTGTTCTGTTGTGATAAGCTTTTACTTTGTACATCACTAGACCGTTGAATTCTTCGCTTCTATATATCAAGTAGAAAATGTTTTATTTAAATAAATTACCAAGACGACAATACATACCCATATATATGTGTATATATATGTCTTCCGAGTCAAATAGTGTATTTATAATGTTTTATAAGTCGAATATGTTACTCTAATGTACGTTATATATTTATAATATACATATATCATATCACTCAAATATACATATTATGTTGACTTGGAGGACATAAGTACAAATGACACTTCTATTAACAAAAGGTCTGTAAAGTTAGGTTCCAATCCACCCGGGGTACTGGCGACTCTTAGGACTGTCAACAAGGAAAAGGTGACAAGGTCGAACTTCTGGTCGAGTGACGACTCTTCGATTATCGCACCTGCTCGGGTGTCTTATACCCCTTCTCTGTTCACCTGAATGTGGACGGAGCCAAATTTCACCTTCTCTCGATGCTGGAGCACGGGTGTGACGTTCGGGACCCCTACCACCTGCGGAAGGCACTACCCCGGCGGCTGAAGAGCCCGTACTGGCCCTCTGCGCTAGACCACCATAGTTTCCAGCAGGTGTTCACGAAGCACCTCCACTGGCTTCTCCCGTGTCTCCGGCGCCGACGATGACTACATCTTTAATAATGTTCTCGTCCTTCTTCGAGACTCTCAAAGGCGACACTAGTGGGAAAGGACAAGGAGTAGTTCGTGTAGTCCTGGTTGTCGTAGGAGAAGACGCCGTCTCAGAGAAGGGGAATCTGCCGGAACCGGTCGCCGGTGTGAACCCCCGTAAGTCTCTCGACAAGGACCTCGAGCTTACGACCACATTGTCCAAGGGAACCTAAGTAAGAGGAAAGGTTGGAGTGTCAGTGGAGATTCTTATATTAGTGACTTTCTCGTACAGACAGGAGGGAGAGAAAGGTGTTTGTGTACATTTGGATGAGATAAAGGCGTACCTTCGAGGGTAAACCTGTTTTACAAGTTGAATACTATTTTCCTATATAGTTATAAGATAGAAGTGAATTGAAACTTTATTATATAGACGACAAAGTTTTTAGTGTAGATAATCAGTTTAGATGAGTCGATCTAGAGGTGTTAATAAAATCAAATTCACTGTACCCCCTGTGAGTGTTCGACTTTTACAGACGAGAATACTTCGTCCACCAGTTATTTTGTCACGAAAAATTCAAATGAACCACGAAAAGAAAAAGAAGGAAGAAGGAAAAGTTGCTTCACGTTCACCGGACGGTGTGTGACCTTTCTATTAAACCTTTGTATACTTAACTATTCTTTTCAAGTTTTGGTCTCATCTCGTGCTATGCGGACTTCTTTTTCCGACCTTGGTCTTTCCCTCTCCTAGTGCCGGGCACAATTCCAGACCGGGGGAGTTTATAACCTTCCTTTCGCCTCGTTCCTTTCGAGAGGACGGAATGACCACCCCTGTGTTCTCCCACACTGAAACCCGAAGGGTCCACCCCGTCGTCATTTCTTAGATGGACGTCTACGTCCTCTGCGTTCCCTGCACCCAAACTAGGGACCCAGTCCTTCTAGGGGACTTCTTCCTTTACCGTTAGGTGAGGTCACAAGAACGGGCCTCTTGGGGCACCTGTCTCCTCGGACCGCCCGATGTCGGGCACCCCAGTGTCTCTCAGCCTGTGCCGACTCACGGACTCGTACGTGAGCATTGAACCTTCACTTGTGTTTGTTGACTCACCCTGGAAGGACCAGTGTTTCAGGAAAAGACCAGGGTCAACAATAAGCATTCTTTTTCCAAAATCGGAGGATCCAAAAGGACTCATGGTTTCACTTTCAGCGAGTCAACACAGACTGACAAACACTGGGGTGCTTGGTACGTCACAATCCTGGTTTGACTTCGGTCCTGTCCGAGATTCCCCGTCCGATCCGGACTCTTTTCGACTCCGAGACCCTTAAGGGCGTCCGTCACATCGAGCTGGTTAGTCTTTTTTGGGGGCATCGGGGGGCGGGCGCGGTCTGGACTCGGTTAGGCCTATCCCTACGCTCCAAAGTTTCAGGGCGCGCACGGATGCCAAATTGGTTAGTCGATACGACAATGTCTTTGTTTCTTGGCAGACATATTTTCATCTACACTAAGTCTCGAACCCCGGAAACAGACTAAGGGGACACGACCTACTTTGCACCCAGGACCGAGCTCGACCATTATTTGGGGAAATACGAAAACGTAACGACGCCTGTAGAATAAGAGAGTCGAAACCCCTGAGCCTGAAGCCCGTGTTGTAAACCCCCGAGCAGGCCCTAGGGAAATTGACCCTTCTTATTGTGAGGGGGCCATCTCCCCCAAAGGAGTGAACCTCCTTTCGATAGACTTGTGGCCACAATTCAAACCAATCGGTCGTATTCTGGCTCCGGGTCGAATGCACGACCTTCCGTCGACCGAGACCACTCTTCTCTCGCGAACAGTCCGAATTAGCCCACTTAATCAGCAGAATCGGCCGCATTCCGGCTCCGGGCCGTTACACGACCCTTCCGTCGACCGAGACACTTGCGGAACAACCATTCTATTGGATCTCCCTACCCTCCCAAGTCCCCCGGGTCCTTCTGGATCGTGACACAAGAGCCGGCTCCAGACAGAGACAAGCAGAGTAGGAACACACACGGCCGTAACGGTGACGAGAGACCCACAAGCAGAACAGAGGACACAAGATAGGACATTAGTACCCCGTTCTCTGAAGGTGAGGCAACAGGGAATCCTGACTGGTAAAAAGACTAAAATTCAGATCTCGTGTCTTAGATAGCGACGACCACTTCTTCTTGTTTAATTATTGAAAAACGTCACGTCTTACCGGCTGGAAGGTACATCCGACCGGGAGTCTTCCGTGGAAACTGAACCCTTGACATGTGGTTCAGACTCTATAGTAGAAGGCTGGCGCCTAGCCTGTGGGACTGGTTCGGGGGAGGAACCCATTTTAGAAAAACGGAGTTGTCCCTAAAAGATGGGGAGTCCACAACCGCTGTGTACATTCTTTCTTGGGGTTTTTAGAGTTCCTCGGACTTGGTTGCCGCGACGATATATGGGGCAGAACGTCCCCTTAACAATCCCCTTCGTGTGACTAACCTTGGCGGGGTGGGACCGGTCCGTGGTATCATTGGTAAGCGTACTCAACAAAATACTGTCCTCTAGGACTAATCCTTATGCCTTGATTATTCGGAGGTGGTTGGCCTTCTCAAGACCTTTCCAAATTTCCTCTGTGGCGGACATGTAACACTCGGTGCGCCGTCTCGTCAAGAGGACCCAAAGGAATGGGACGACGGGAGGTGGGCCCACGGGAAAGGGTTATTTTAGAGAACGAAACAGTCGTGTATGCAGAGGAACCTGTTAAGTAAAGACTCACAATCCGTTCTCGGGTCAAAGCCCGGGACCTTCCCCAGGCAGAAGGACGTTGTTTACCACTGAGACCACCCTAAGAAGAAACGGCTCTGTCTGTAGGACTGGTGAGCCCCATGAGTCCCCGGTCGAACGGACGGTTACCTGGTCTGGGTCCCCGGCGTTGACCCTGGGAAAACAGGGACCAGAGGAGGACTGTGCCTGTTGACCGGTCTCATGGGACTGGCCATTCCTTGTTCTCCGAAATAACTGGAGAGAGGGGAAGGGAGAGACAGAGGAGAGGACTTGGGAAGGATAGGAAGGGACAAAAAGGTCAGGAGACCAGGATCTGCGTCCTTAGACCAGCTTCCCGGGAGTCGGACTCGACTCCTGACCTCTGACTAGTGGAGGAGAACCGTCCTTTGAGTTTAAGACCAAGACTAAAAACCATCCCGGCTCAAGGTCAGGAGGGAAGAGACCTTCGGGTCCCTTTTCAGGGCATTCCGGACCCATAGACATCCACCGTCCTCTGCAGACATTCCGGTGGGGAAAACGGGGGAGAGGGCGGAGGAGGGGGAAGAAGAAAGTTGGACCGAAGGAAAGGAGGGAATTTTAGAAACTACAATGTCTTTCCGAACCACCCGATGTCAGGTGTCCAGCGTTTGTCAGACTATCCTGACTCACTAAAGTGGAAGTGAGACTACTTCTGACGGCCCAAATATACACACACAAAATTGAGACACTGGACTTCTAAAAACTACCGGTAAAACGAAACAGACCGGTGGTACACCAAATCTGGACGGCGGTAAACAATCTGGAACTAAAAGAAAGGGACACGGAACTCTGGTCCCGAGAATTCTTGTGGATAGATCTGGTAGAGATTGAGGACTGTGACTCTTCTTTTTTTTTTTCTGAATTTCGATTTAGGACGTGACACAGACAGATTTATACAGAACCATACAGAGACAGAGACCTATTATAAAAACTCCAATTAAACATATACTCTAGATAAATAAACCGAATTTTTTTCCATTCACGAATGTTTAGTTCATTAAGATTTAACTTGTTATTTAAGGTCCAAGTACATTTGACCCTTTATAAGTTACAATTTATGGATTATAATTACAAACAAACAACCGGATAAATTATATCTGTACAGAATCTCATGAATTGCAATTTATATAAAAAAAATAACATGGATCCAAATTATACAATTTATAATATAGACAATGTTCAAACAGTTGTTCTTTTAATGGAGTTCATTTTTTGAAGTTTTTTTTACAGTCACTCTATACTCGAAAATCTGTCTGAGATAATTCTTATTAATACGAAATCCTTACAGACAGACTTTATCAGACAGGTTTAACCCCATTGAACTTAACCCAACACGATTTGATTCACTACCTTTAAGTGACTGATCGATCGAGTAAAGGTTTATCTCATTTTAAAACTTTGTAAATAATGACTTGTAATCAAAGGAGAATGTTTCTTCGATTTCTTTAAACCCTGACAATTACTGATTTTTATTCGANTTCTTTAAATCCTGACAATTACTGATTTTTATTCGACCGCGTTTTTGAACTTAAACCGAAAAGAGAGACAATTTTCCTGTGTGAAAGAAGTCTACAGCTTGACGTAAACTGTTATCTAAATTCAAGTAAACGGAGAATTTACCAGACAAGACATAAACGGAGACTTTAGGGTATAACAATGAAACCGACTCACTTATCGATAACAAAGTGTCACTGGATATTAGGGTAGACTGGCTCACGAGCTTTGGAAAGACTATAAACAACTGTTTTGAAGGATGTAGTAAGATACTTCGTGAAAACCGAAGATCGATTGAAACCCCACGAAGTCTCCCGGGGACTTCGTAAGGTTTCTCTCTATAATTTGACACAAATAAACCAACCAATTTACTGTATTTTTTCTAATAGTTTACTCATTATGTAGACGAGTATAATATTACATCCCATTTTAATGATTATGTCTATAGGATTTTTAATATACCTCAAGAATTGTAAGACTATACAGGACCATAAAATTACCTTTTGGACTACTGAAGTGTTTTCAATCGTTTTCCTGATTTACTTGGTCACTTATACGAATATTGAAAATACCAAAGATAGACTTTTTAATACCCCAACTTAGAATACAAAAGTCCTTCATCCCCTTTAGAAGGAGAGTTTGATTAATACTGTTATGAAACCATTTTATTTGTAATATTTGTTTTGTTAATATAAAAGATAGACTGAGGAGGTTTTTAACCTTCGAGAATCCAAAGGTCATTCAAATAGTTTACTCAATCCTTCCAATAGAGTGCCTATGTTTTTAGAGTTCTTTAAAAACTCTGGAATTTTTCCCTTTTTAAGTGGATCTAAACAATCCGTTTTAGACACTATTCGGAAACCACACTCAAAGGGTCGGGACAAAATAAAATTTTCAAGTCAGACTCTGAGATATTTACAAAGTCGTTTTATTTTTCGAATATTAGTTAATACCAATATTTTTAGTAGTCTGGTTTTAGTCACTTTTGTCTGGATAAAACGTTTGTTTGATCGGAATTAAACCAATATAAATTATTTTTATTCTCATTGAAATTCCTTTTTTTCTATAAAACTTTACAATTTATGGTCAAACAATTACCTCCAGACGTAGATCATTCTGAGTAGAGAAGCTATCAAGAAACGACAATACACTACAATGACATTTTAAATTAACTTAAGAATTTCTTGTGACATTCAAACAAACACTTCGAATAGAGTCATTAGACAGAAACCTACTTCTAGTCTCCGGAGTACTGGACGTTGGTCCTGACCTTTTTCTGAATTAAATTCCCTGACAGAGGTTGTACTTATCTTCCTGAAAAAATAGTCCTCTTTGATGTCATGTGGTCCTACTTTTCTGCTACTGTAGTCTCCCTCTGTCGAAGGGGCTCTACGCCCTGGACTAAGCATACTAGTAAATATAAAAGAACTGAAGAATCCGGAAACGTATATTCAGTTTACGAAAAGATAGTATCCGGACTAGGATACGATCAAAATTTTTAGTTAGGTTAACAACCCAAACACCGGTTAATGGACACAGATCAAGACCCAATGGAACCATTTAAAGAGACAATGGTCTGAGATTGACCAACCGGGACTCTTTTAAATGAATTTTTAATATCAGTATAAGTCCAGTGATACCATAATGATCTATCCTAGGGGAGTGGCCCGGTTAATTATTACGGACGAGACTGAGACCGATATTTAAACTCGAAAAAAGATGATGGGTTCGAGTTAGTCTTGTTCTTTTCAAAGGTGTTTCTTCTTTTTTTAGAGGGTGTTAATACCCTACTTAAATATATCTATTATGGTCCGATATTATTAAATCCAAATTTCAGAGGAGACAACCTTTTTTATTTATTTATTCATTTGGTATGATTTCTATTAGTCAGATCATTGTGATTTTTTGACCCGATACACGGAATATCTACCACGGTTATATATTAAAGGGAATTTCTTTCTAAGATGTTCTGTCTGATTCAGTCTACTGGATTTCTATATGACCCGATGTAGATTACCTTCAAGAATTGTATTCAGAATGAACACTGAAATGATTATGACGACCGATACAATAAACACAAAGGGGACAAAATGTTTTAACGACAAAGAATGTGACAGGTTATACATACACTCCGGAGATTATCTTGTTATATATCAGGGTATACTCTAGCTACTACCATTGTCACATTGAGATCTATACCGTTCTTCGTCGTTCTGCCTTATAAAAGGACCTGGTTTTTCGATCAGTCTGTCCACCAGGTCTCTTAAAATATATGACAAAATACCGGATCAGGTCATTCTCGTGTAACTCACCGGACAAATGGACTCTTACCTGTGAGAGTCGTGGTACCCTATTTTACCAGTACTTCACGGGGGGAGTATTAGTACCAGTTCAAATACTCGTTTTTCCCCGAGACGGTTGACTTCTGACTGTGAGCGGTAGACGTAGATGTTTCTAATTTAGTACCGGCGACGTTGACGACTGAAAGTTTCGGGGACTTTCCTCAAGTCCCACTTTTAGTCCNGAATTTACCAGACAAGACATAAGCGGAGACTTTAGGGTATGACAATGAAACCGACTCACTTATCGATAACGAAGTGTCACTGGATATCAGGGTAGACTGACTCTCGAGCTTTGGAAAGACTATAAACAACTGTTTTGAATGATTTAGTAAGATACTTCGTGAAAACCGAAGATCGACTGAAACCCCACGAAGTCTCCCGGGGACTTCGTAGGGTTTCTCTCTATAATTTGACACAAATAAACCAACCAATTTAATGTATTTTTTTCTCATAGTTTACTCATTATTTAGACGAGTATAATATTACATCCCATTTTAATGATTATGTCCATAGGATTTTTAATATACCTCAAAAATTGTAAGACTATACAGGACCATAAAATTACCTTTTGGACTACTGAAGTGTTTTCAATCGTTTTTCTGACTTACTTGGTCACTTATACGAATATTGAAAATACCAAAGATAGACTTTTTAATACCCCAATTTAGAATACAAAAGTCCCTCATCCCTTTTAGAAGGAGAGTTTGATTAATACTGTTATGCAACCATTTTAATTTGCAATATTTGTTTTGTTAATATAAAAGATAGACTGAGGAGGTTTTTAACCTTCAAGAATTCAAGGGTCATTCAAATAGTTTACTCAATCCTTCAAATAGAGTACCTATGTTTTTAGAGTTCTTTCAAAACTCTGGAATTTTTCCCTTTTTAAGTGGATCTAAAAAATCCGTTTTAGACACTATTCGGAAACCATACTCAAAGAGTCGGGACAAAATAAAATTTTCAAGTCAGACTCTGAGATATTTATAAAGTCGTTTTATTTTTCGGATATTAGTTCATACCAATATTTTTAGTAGTCTGGTTTTAGTCACTCTTGTCTGGATAAAACGTTTGTTTGATCGGAATTAAACCAATATAAATTATTTTTATTCCCATTGAAATTCCTCTTTTTTTATAAAGTTTTACAATTTAGGGTCAAACAATTACCTCCAGACGTAGATCATTCTGAGTAGAGAATCTATCAAGAAACGACAATACACTACAATTACATTTTAAATTAGTCTAAGAACTTCTTGTGGGATTCAAACAAAGACTTCGCATAGAGTCATTAGATAGAAACCTACTTCTAGTGTACGGAGTACTGGACGTTGGTCCTGACCCTTTTCTGTATTAAATTCCCTGACAGAGGTTGTACCTACCTTCCTGAAAAAAATAGTCCTTTTTGATACGATGTGGTCCTACTCTTCTGCTGCTGTAGTCTCCCTCTGTCGAAGGGGCTCTACGACCTGGACTCAGCATACTAGTAAATACAAAAGAACTGAAGAATCTGGAAACGTATATTCAGTTTACGAAAAGATAGTATCCGGACTAGGATACGATCAAAATTTTTTAGTTAGGTTAACAACCCAAACACCGGTTATTGGACACAGATCAAGACCCAGTGGAACCATTTAAAGAGATAATGGTCTGAGATTGACCAACCGGGACTCTTTTAAATGAACTTTTTAATTTAGTATGATTTCTATTAGTCAGATCACTGTGATCTTTTGACCCGATACAAGGAATATCTACCACGGTTATATATTAAAGGGACCTTCTATTTCTAAGACGTCCCGTCTGATTCAGTCTACTGGACTTCTATCTGACCCGATGTAGATTACCTTCAAGAATTGTATTCAGAATGAACACTGAAATGATTATGACGACCGATACAACAAACATAAAGTGGACAAAATGTTTTAACGACAAAGAATGTGACATACACACACTCCGGAGATTATCTTATTATATATCAGGGTATACTCTAGCTACTACCATTGTCACATTGAGATCTATACCGTTCTTCGTTGTTCTCCCTTATAAGAGGACCTGGTTTTTCGATCATTCTGTCAACCAGGTCTCTTAAAACCTATGACAAAGTACCGGATCAGGTCATTGTCGTGTAACTCACCGGACAAATGGACTCTTACCTGTGAGAGTCGTGGGACCCTATTTTACCAGTACTTCACGGGGGGAGTATTAGTACCAGTTCAAATACTCGTTTTTCCCCGAGACGGTTGACTTCTGACTGCGAGTGGTAGACGTAGGTGTTTCTAACTTAGTGCCGGCGACGTTGACGACTGAAAGTTGCGGGGACTTTCTCAAGTCCCACTTTTAGTCCTTACTCCGTAAGACACGAGACCTTTTTTTTTTTTTTGTTTGTTTGACCGGTAGTCTATCTAGAAAAGTCCTTTTCTAAAATACTCAGGGTTAAGAATGTAGAAGAGTATAGATCTTTTTGTGACAGTAATTACCATTTTAGACGAACCGACAATTTTTTATCAAATGTTAATTTTCAGTTTTATCTCATCGATGCCAAGTCTATAGGACCTTTTATTGATCCACTACGATACCCACATGAAAGTCTAATCTCGAACATAACAAGGTTCGACCCCGTCAGGATCCGGGGTAAACCTGTCCTTCAATAGTATCAGTAACAACGGATCAAGGGATTTTAATTTGGACTCGCCCTGAGACACCCCGAGACCTCATGTCTAGACGAGACACAAGAGGTAAAGAATAGACCTTCTATATCTGAAACAAGTCGGAGGAACCGGAAGGGACTTAAGGTTTCGCATCTAAGTTTGTTAACAATTAGTCCCTTCCCTCCCCTATGTTTTTGTTTTTGATAGTTTCCAACCATGTCGGAGGTCTGTTTCAGGACCAAGGATGAGTTTCTTTATACGTATTGTTACAGAGACTCGGGGGTGGGTCCATCTTCTACCATTGAAGTCTGACTTGTGTTCTAAGAACCTCGTGTCGAGACAACGGAGTGGTGGTTGGGTAGTCTTCCCCAGTGTTTGGGACATTCGGAGTGGGGTTTACAACGGAAGACAAAGGCCCCTGGTCTCTACTGGTAGGACAATCCAGAGGACAAACCGGGAACAGATAAAGTAGAGACTCTCCCCGGTTGATTTAACGACGTTGATGCTCCCATTTTCGACCAAAGTCTACACCTTTTGGGGTTGAATCTAGTCCATCTCTCTGAAGACGAGACGATCCGTCCGGATGTGGGCACGTGTCGTCCTTCTTTAATGTCTTCTTTCTCTGGAGGCGGGGCTAAGGGTTCCTCATAGAACTCATACTTCAGAGAGTCCCCCGGGTACACGACACAATCCCCTTCTTGCAACTAAAATATATTTAGTGAGTCCCCATTAGTCCCTCAGGGACCGGTTCTATTCTTTTACCGATTTAGTTTTTTTTTTTTTTCTCTCTCTCTCTTTTTTTTCAGAGCTTTAATTAAACTCAGGACCAAGGTTGTCAGGGACACCAATGGTTGTGACTAAGGATGGGACGAGCCGGGCGAGTAATACAAGGATGAGTAAGATTGAAAAACAATAATTTATTTTATATAAATTTACATAAAATTTATTTAACTATTAGAAACATTTTTTGTTTAGTCATGGCAAGTGCATTACCATGACTCCGTTGTTATAGTCCGTCACAGAGTCTTACCTCTCCTTCTAAGGAGAGTTCCTATTTTTCTGTCCCCCCTTACAATCCTGGTTTGACTTCGGTCCTGTCCGAGATTCCCCGTCCGATCCGGACTCTTTTCGACTCCGAGACCCTTAAGGGCGTCCGTCACATCGAGCTGGTTAGTCTTTTTT
>SJYO01012962.1:3377737-3396232 GCA_006410555.1 Capra ibex | reverse complement strand
GGGGGGGGGGCGGGCGTGGTCTGGACTCGGTTAGGTATCCCTACGCTCCGAATTTTCAGGGCGTGCGCGCGCGTGTCAAATTGGTTAGTCGATACGACAATGTCTTTGTTTCTTGGTAGACATATTTTCATATACACTAAGTCTCGAGCCCGGAAACAGACTAAGGTGACACGACCTACTTTGTCCGCAGGACCGAACTCGATCATTATTTGGGGAAATACGAAAACGTAACGACGCCTACAGAATAAGAGAGTCAACACCCCTGAACCTGAGACCCGTATTGTATGTCAGGTACCTTAAGAGGTCCGGTCTTGTGACCTCACCCATCGGAAAGGGAAGAGGTCCCCTAGAAGGGTCGGGTTCCTGACTTGACCCCAGAGGTCGTAACGTCCGTCTTAAAACTGGTTGACTCGATACTCTCTTCGGGAACTCATTGTTTCCCGCCTAAGTAAGTCGACGACTGGTCCGTTCCCTCCTTCACGTCTTTGTTTCTCCCGTTAATTCTCTGATCTCACGTTGTAATTTCACCCTAGGACCAAGGGGGAGTTCACTGTATGTGTGTCTTGCACAAACTCGAAAAAACGTCCTTGATTCGAGGGTGGGGTTCGCCTCCTACCATTGAAGGAAGACCGACTCGTTTTAAAAGGATCTCGTGGTGGGACGATGGTTTACCTTCTCTTAGTATACGGGACGTCGCGAGCGGGGTTTAAAACGAATGTTTTTCAAGAGGGAGGTTTAATAACCCCTCAAGTCTCAAAAAACCAAAAACCAAAAAATCGGGTTCGGTAAGTAAGAGGAACGAATCAGGAAGTTATTTGGAAAGAGACGAGGTTTGAGACTGCAAAGTCAAACTGGAGAGAGACTACCCCGTGTGTTTGAACAAACTGAGTCTGTCATTTCTTAGGTGGAAGTTACGTCCTTTGAGCCCAAGTTTGGGACTCAGCCCTTCTAGGGGACCTCGTCCTTCACCGTTGGGTGAGGTCGTGAGAAGGTACTTTTCAAAGAACCTGTCTTCTCGGACCGCCACACGGTAACTACCCCAACCTGACTCGCTGACCACGTGTTTGTGTGGGTTCCTATCTTTGACAGTCTGATATAAATTTTTCGTTCTTGGTCATATTATTTCTCAGACTGAGTAAAAACTGTTAACTGATAACTGTTGCAAGACACCAAATCAGTGACTCAGCACAGGCTGAGAAACGCTGGGTACCTGATATCGGGTCGTGAGGAGACAGGTGCCCTAAGAGGTCCGTTCTGACCCCACCCCAACGGTAACGGAAGAGGAGTGTTGCAAGATCAGGGTGGGGACAAACAAAGGCAGATTGGTGGCGGTGGGATGTGTGTGTGTGTGTGTGTGCGTGTGTGTGAGTGCGTGTGTGTGTGAGTGCGTGTGTGTGTGTGTGCGTGTGTGTGTGCGCGCGCGTGTGTGTGTGTTGATTCGGTCGACCGTTCTTTTCCGGACCTCGAGGGAGGGGGCCATGGACGTCCTTCACGTTCGGTCCGCTGGACTGGCACGGGTCCTCGGGAGGGGGTCCGGTCGAGGATTGGCACCAATTCGGGAGGTCCGAGAGCCGTCGGTCCTTGGGACGGTGTCCGAGGGGTCTTTGGAGTAGTGTGCTCCTTGATTGTAAGAACCCCGCCNCATCGGGTCGTGAGGAGACAGGTGCCCTAAGAGGTCCGTTCTGACCCCACCCCAACGGTAACGGAAGAGGAGTGTTGCAAGATCAGGGTGGGGATAAACAAAGGCAGATTGGTGGGGGTGGGATGTGTGTGTGTGTGTGTGTGCGTGTGTGTGAGTGCGTGTGTGTGTGTGTGTGTGTGCGCGCGTGTGTGTGTGTTGATTCGGTCGACCGTTCCTTTCCGGACCTCGAGGGAGGGGGCCATGGACGTCCTTCACGTTCGGTCCGCTGGACTGGCACGGGTCCTCGGGAGGGGGTCCGGTCGAGGATTGGCACCAATTCGGGAGGTCCGAGAGCCGTCGGTCCTTGGGACGGTGTCCGAGGGGTCTTTGGAGTAGTGTGCTCCTTGATTGTAAGAACCCCGCCCACACCTTAGTGATTAGAGGTGTAGGTTGGAAAGAGAAAAAACCTACCCCTCAGGTAGAACGTAGGTACCCTCCCGGTGTCGTAGGGTCAGATGCCACAGACGAACAGTGCGCTCACACGCAAGGAGCTCAGAAGCAGAGCAGTGTTGTTTCTAAACCTCACTGCCTGTAATCTCGGGGGAGCCGCACAGTGTCGAGAGCCCAGAACCTGTCTGGCACAATCTCGAGAGTCCAGAGGTTACCTGGCACAATATCGAGAGTCTGTTTAGTCACAATGCCGAGTCACAATCCCGAGATAAAATAAATCTTCTACCGTCCTTTTAAGTAGAAAGTCCGCACTCCCGTGCAGCTAGATTTCTCTGCTCCTCTTCTCGCGGGGTCGCGCGCCCTCTCGTGCTCTCGCCCGAGGCCGAGGAGACACACACGGAGAGAGGGACCCGGACAGGAGACATTTGACCCGGTCGGGCCGCGCCGCGAACGAAGGGGACTCCAGGAACGAGGACACCGGTCGGGCCGCGCCGCGAGCAGAGGGACGCCGGGAGCGGGGAGCCCGGAAGAGAGCGAAGTAAAGCGCGCGAAGAGGGAAGGCACAGACGTCGGCGGTTGTAAAACCTGAGGAGAAGGGACAAGACGGGCGGACCGTCTGACTTTCGCTTTGCGTCCCGAAGGGACACCAGGTCACCAGTTCTTAGAAGGACGGTCACGTCTCCTGTGCCGAGGCTGGGGACCAGGTCCTTCTGGGGCGTCCGACTCCTCGGCGTCGGCGACTCGGGGCCGGGGCCCTCGGACGCGGGGGCGGCCTCTCTCGGCGCACTCCTCGGCTCCCGCCGTCGCTCTCTTTCGGGCGCGTCGTTCTCTGGGTCCCGTCGGCCTCGTCTTGCTCAGCCACTCAGAAAAATTTT
Organism: Capra ibex; assembly: GCA_006410555.1. Classification (NCBI taxonomy): domain Eukaryota; kingdom Metazoa; phylum Chordata; class Mammalia; order Artiodactyla; family Bovidae; genus Capra; species Capra ibex. Next base: position 3,393,286 of record SJYO01012962.1, on the reverse strand, counting down.
TGGGGTGAACTCTCGCGTACGTCCAGCTGGCTTTCCTACCGTCTTCCGTGTCGGACGGCTGTGACCGGTGTACTGTCGGACTACCAATGTAACCATAGTCTGTTTGATTCGACGTCCTCCCCGACAATAGTCCCCACCTCTCCGCCGCTGGGCGCTACCTTTGTCTAGTCCCCGGTCTTCTCCCAGATCTTTGTCCGGGTCGTACACGTGCCCAGTGTTTCTGAGGTTCCGGGAATTCAGTGGACTCCCACTTGCGTCAGAAAAGTCTTAGGTTCACTACGACCTCGCTAACTTGCAGGTGTAATTCTCATTACTCGGTGGCTTCTCCTTTTCAATTTAAAAATGTATTGGAGGCAGAGGAAGACGGAGACATTGAGTCGAACGGGCAACGTCTCAGACCTAGTGCGTCCGGCGTGTCAGAGTCTTTCACCCCTGAACGTTACGATCCTGGGCCTCAAAGAGAGCGAGTGGGACAGGACGAGAAACATTAGCGGGTCGGGGACGTTTGGACGAATGAGCACGGACAGGTACATTTCTGGTCTGTAGGGGGAGGGGTAGAACTGGTGACAGGGGTGCGCACTTTGGGGATTCAAATTTGGTCGGACAATTGTCGATCACAACGGGTGATGTTAGACAGACATTTTGGAGACATCAGGGAAACAAGTCCCGAGTCTCGAACCTCACAACTGAGGAGGCCCGGGCCGTCGTATTATTTGGACTCAAGAGGTTGAGAGGCTCGCACCACGAACCAAGGAACTCGTGACCAAAGACGTTGTGGTGTTACGTATAAAGTGTTTTTAATTAAGTTTTATTTAGTATCTTGACGGTATGCTGGGTCGTTAGGGTGATGACCCGTCTGTGTGGCTCCTTTGGTCTTGACTTTCTCTGTGTACATGGGGTTACAAGTAGCGTCGTGACAAATATTCTCGGTCCTGTACCTTCGTTGGATCTATTGTCGGACTATTGTGGACTATTGTAAGCAGGTAGTCGTCTGCTTACCTATTCTTTCGACACCATGTATATGTGTTACCTCATAATGAGTCGGTAATTTTTCTTATGTAAACTTAGTCAAGATTACTCCACCTACTTTGACCTCGGCTAATATGTCTCACTTCATTCGGTCTTTCTTTTTGTGGTTATGTCATATGATTGTGTATATATACCTTAAATCCTTCTACCATTGCTATTGGGACATACGCTCTGTCGTTTTCTCTGTCTCTACATATCTTGTCCGAAAACCTGAGACTCCCTCTCCCGCTCCCCCCTACTAAGCTCTCTCATCGTGACCTTGTACGTATACTAGTATACACTTTGTCCAACGGCCAGGTCCAAGTCACGTGCTCTGTCCCACGAGTCCCGACCACGTGACCCTACTGGGACTCCCTACCCCACCCCTCCCTCCCCCCTCTCCCCACGTCCTACCCCTTGTGAACATGTGGGTACCACCTAAGTACAGGTACATACCGTTTTGGTGATGTTATAACATTTCATTCATCGGAGGTTAATTTTATTTATTTATTTTGTTTCTGATAACCCATATGGTTTTTTTTATTTTATTTAGTATCTAGATTTACGTTTTCGATTATAGTATTTTGAAGGTCCTCTTTCAGAATCGTCTGAACTCTACCTGTTTCTAAAGAGTTTATTCTGTCTTTTTATCTTTGATATTTTCTTTTTTAATTACTTAACCTAGGGTAATTTCAAATTTTGACGAAAAGTTACTGTGGTAATTCTTTTTATATGGACTGTCTTTAAAAAATAAATCTTATATAATTTTCGTTGATGTGTAGTTATTACTCTTTCGTTTGTTAGATTATTTTTACCCGTTTTCTAAACTTGTCTGTAAAGTGTTTTCTTATACATACGTCCCAGTCGTACGTATACTTTCCTACGAGTTGTAATAATCAGTTTTCCTTTTACGGATCGATGTTACTCTACGGTGGAGGGTAGGTACTCTTTGCCGACATTACTTCTTCTGGCCGGTGTGGTGGGTGACCACACAGAAGTCCTGCGGACGTTGCGAGTGAGTAACGAACATCGTCTTTTACCATACCGGCAAAACCTCTTGTACGACCGACAAAGGATATGTTAATTTGTACATAAATAGTAGACTGAGTCATTAAAGCGAGGATCAGTAGATGCGTCTCTCTTCACCTTTGCATACAAGTGTGTCTGAATACCCGTATCGTTGTGATAAGTGCCCGAAGGGACCTCTGAGTCACCATTTCTTAGGTGGGCGTCACGTCTTCACTCAAGTGGGACACTCAACCCCGCTAGGGGACCCCTTCCTTTACCGATGGGTGAGGTCATAAGAACAGACCTCTTAGGGTCCCTGACCCCTCAGACCGTCCGATGTCAGGTACCCCAGTGTTTTCTAAACCTGTGTTGACTCGTTGAGTTGTTGTCAATAATACATATCGACGGTATGGGACCTTCGTTGTTTTTACGGACAGTTACTCATTTACCTATTTGTTTACACCAAATAGGTCTACTACCCTGTGACGAACAGTCTTTCGTTAGTTGATGGCTATAGGGTTGATCGGAGGACTTAGACTTTTGTGTCGCGGCCCGCCGCCTTCGATCCGTCCTCTCTCCTGTGTCAGACTCGGGTCTAGGCGGGACCTCGCTGCCCTCCGTCCAGTCGACAACCGCCTCGTCCCAGACAAGTCCCTGTCGACTGAGTCTTCGTCTCGTTTCTTGGAACCTCCTACTACGTTCACAAGACATAAGACCCACACTATCACAAAAGTACACGCGTAAATAGTTTTAAACAGTTCAAGATCCGGATTTTACCACACAAAATACTAGTGTAAATAAAGTGTTATAGTTTTACGAGTACTTTAACTGTTCCTTATTAGGTGACAACCTCGACTCCTGCTTGTATGCCCTTAGGAGAGACGGACCGTCTAACAAAATAAAACAAACCGCAAAACTCAAAATTAAATACAAAACGATTGCACAAAGAGATAAGAGAAAGGATCCAAGTCAAACGGCGTGATATACGATTCTTTATTTTTTCGGTGTGTACTTGACTTATATTTAAAAACAAAAGAAAATGAGGCCATAATATTAGATGGTTTTATAATCTTGCCACCCGCAGAGTTTTGGGGATCAGGTGTCAGAAGTGGTTTCTCCGACGAGGAGAGGTAATCGCGTGGTTTCGTGTTCCGCAACTGAAGGATGTCCTTCTGCCACCTTCCAGTAATTCCTCGGAACTAAACTGGACGATAGACGTGTAGTGTTCGTTTTGTAAAGGCAAAGTCCTTTTCGACATTTATATACGTGATAACGTCAGTAATTAGTAACCAAAACTACCATTCCGACCTTAAGTTCATTTTGTTAAAAAATTTCTCGCCCATAAAGGTATTCGGACGCTTGTGGGGCCGTCGCCACCACCACCAACGAAATGCGGTTCCGTCCCTGACATGATTCCTCTTCTTTTAGCCGGTTTCTTTTCCTGCGACAGCCTGAGCAACACGGACTACTTCTTGTCCTTTCCCACTAACGTCACCTTTGCAAGGGTCAGGACCCGGCCGCACTGCCGCTTCGGGTGTCGCCACCGCCGGCGTCGGAGGCACGGGCGGAGCCAGTCGAGGTCGTGGCTGGACACGTCGTCGGAGACCCGTGCGTCGGACCGCGGGAGCCCCGAGGGGCTCTCCGGCCGTCGCGCGTCGGGGCGCCTCCACCGAAGGTCCAGCATTCACGGGCGGTGGGCTTTGGCCCCGTTCACGTTCAGGTGCCGGGAGAGAAGGTATGCGGGGTGCGATCAGGTGAGATAATTGAAGAGTCCTCAATAAAATAGATATTAGACAATTCCTTTTTTTTCTCCCTTCTTGTCGAACTAGTAGTCATGTTTAAGTTTTGTCACGTTATGATTAATAATTATAATCGAAATCATTGTTCACTCTGGCTTTAAAATAAAGTGAGTTGACGATAAATATATATATATATGTATATATACGTGGTCGGTGAACAGAATATAAAGATATAAATTTAATAGACAGACATACTTTTGAGATAGCGTACATTTATTTAAAAATTTCAGTAAAGAATAAGATAGTTAAATTATAGATAATAAAGTAAAAAATGATAAGGGGAAATTAGAAAAAGATGTATACATAATATATTAAATATATGATAGAATATATTACTCATAATAGTATATCAAATAGATAAATATATATAGATATATAGATAATATATATTTTAATATTACTTATATTAAATATATATATTAAATATTAATGATATTATATCATTAATATTAATGATATTATATATTAATGATATATATTAAATATTAAATATATATTAAATATAATGATACTTAAATATGTCAACGTTGATGTAACTCATAGATGAAAAGAACAGTATTTCATTTATATGAAAGTGTCGTGACGTATAGAGATTCATCGAAGTTTGACTATCTATAGAGGTGGTTCGACTGTTTGAGGTGGGTTGTGAGCAGGGAAGTAAGTAAAACGAAATGACAGACTCGGGGGTCCCTTCGGGAAGTGAGTAAGATGGTAGTAGATTTATGCATCGTTCACCTGCGACTATCTATGACACCCACGCCATAGATAATTATTTTTTTAATACTGATAATAATATATTTAAAGTTCGGCTCGTAGGATCACAGACTGAGAAACGTTGGGGCACCTGAGACGGACGGTTCGAGAAGACCGGTACCTGAAGAGGTCTGTCGTTATGACCTCAGTGAAAGGTGAGGGAAGAGGTCCCCTAGAAAGGATGGGTCCCTACCTTGGACCCAGAGGACATAACGTCCGTCTAAGAAATGGTCGACTCGGTGGTACATAAATTGCTTCTACAACGACTAAACCGAGTCTTTCATTTAAAATAAGAACTTTATAAAGGGATGTCATTAAGGGTGTTGACCTCGAAAACTCAGTCTAATACTTATGAAAATTTCGAACGTCTATTCACGAACAATCTTGTCATTCGTCACACAGTTAGAGTATTTCGAACGTGGGTAGGACAGTAAAACGAAAGGGTTGTATAAACGGTTGTATATTACGACGATTACCTTTTCCGTTACCGTGGGACGAGGTCAGGAGAACGGACCTTTTAGGGTCCCTGTCCCCTCAGACCACCCGACGTCAGGTACCCCAGAGCTTCTCAGTCTGTGTTGACTCGCTGAAGAGAAAGTGAAAAGTGAAAGTACGCAACCTCTTCCTTTACCGTTGGGTGAGGTCACAAGAACGGATCTCTTAGGGTCCCTGCCCCCTCGGACCACCCGAAGACAGATACCCCAGTGTCTCAGCCTGTGCTGACTCCGCTGAGTCGTCGTCGTCGTTACGACGATTTGTGTAAAGTGTCTTCGGCTCACCGTAGATCATAGAATTATTATGTCGTGGGTAGTTAAGTGACTCGTGAAAGGTTCTTGACCTTCGTAAGATCCGCTCACAAAAAGTACAGGATGTAGGTAAGACCTGCAAGGATCACCGAGTCTGTCATTTCGCAGACGGACGTTACACCCTCTGGGTGCAAGTTAGGGACCCAGCCCTTCTAGAGGACCTCTTCCTTTACCGTTGGGTGAGGTCATGAGAACGGACCTTTTAGGGTACCTACCTCCTTGGACCATCCGATATCAGGTGTCCCAGCGTTTCTCAGCCTGTGCTGACTCGTTGAAGTGAAAAGTCTAGGTAAGATCCCAATCCCAATCCCAATCCCAATCAGGTCCTACATATACATATACATACACACACACACACACACACATATATAATTAGTAATGTTGTGTGTAATTCTCGATACCTTGAGTAAAATATTTACTCTTTTATAACTCCAAGTTTCTTTAATTCTTTGAAGTTTCCCATCTTTCGATGATTCATCTTCTTGTCCCTAAATTTTGTTGGGAGGACAAGAGGTTTCATGTCCGATGAGTGGTGTAGTTATAAAATTGATGTTTCATCGAGATCAAATTCACAATCAGTGAGTCAACACAAACTGAAAAAAGCTGGGGTACCTGATATCGAACGGTCCGAGGACACAGGGACCCTAAAAGGTCCGTTGTTAGGACCTCGTCCAACGGTAAGGGAGAAGGTCCCCTGACAGGGTGGGGTCCTTAGTTCGGGTCCAGAGGACGTCATGTTCGTCTAAGAAATGACAGACTCGTTGGTCACCCGTCCTGATGTAGTTCCCTAAATACTAATTCCCAGGTTACCTGAAAATAATACTCAGCTCCATCCAAATAAACCTCAATTTTTTTTTTTTGTGTGACCACTCACTACGGCTAATACCCCTCCGATGCCATGCACCCCGTGTTCCACATAACCTTTAGAGACATGGACGGAGATTCAAAACGACATTTGTATTTTAACGGGATTTTTTCAGAAAAATTTTTACTTTACAGACTTTTTCCTTGAGTCCTTCAGGTTATCGGACACTGATCTTAAGTTTTAACGACAGATACACGTATCCACTAAAAAAAGGGACCCTTTCTCCCAGGTGTCTCTAGTTGGTGAAGCCTCTTACCACCCACTAGAAATCTTGAGGACATACTGGAGTTTACAAGTACAATAGAGTAGGGGTTTACAAAATCGCAACCAAGAAGAGCTGTTTGGACCGTGGTAAATTACGAGGAGAAATCTATGGGTAGAAATGGACGACGTCTCTCTCTGTCTTTATAAAAGATAAAGTGGTCGAGGTCTACTCTCGGGATTGAGGTCTGAGTGGGTCTTTGTTCGAGACTCTGTCTCTCGGAGCCCTCTACTTCCGTCTTGTTCCTTCTCCGTTCCGAAATGGAAGAGGTCTGGCAGCTACAGTAACCCGTCGTCGTTCTTGTACGACTCCAGTACCAAAGCTATGCCTTCCGGGTCTTAAAACCGACCGTGCAGGAGGTCCCAGAACTTCGATTTTCTGACCGCGACACAGTAGTAGTCGTGTCTGAACGAGCACGAGACGTTACTCAGTCGTCTCGAGCTCCACAGTTCCCCGCCTTCCGGTGGTTCCCCCGAGGGGTTTCATTAACCGACTTGGATTCTGGTACGATTTCTTGTCTCGGATCCTTAGTCGTAATATATATATACATAGAGTGTGACAACAACAAATCACCGATTCAACACAGACTGAGAAACACTGGGAAACCTGACATCGGACGGTCCGAGGAGACAGGTAGTCTAAAAAGTCCGTTCTTATGACCTTACCCAACAGTAAAGGAGGAGGTCCCCTAGAAGGACTAGGTCCCTAACTTGGACACAGAGGATGTAATCGTCCGTCTAAGAAATGGTGACTTGGTGGACCCTTCAGTATATGGTACATGTAAACGAGTTTATACTGAAGTCTAAGATGTAAAATAGACATTCGTATAGTGTGCTTAATTAATTTCTTGTATGGAATAAGTCGGTTTTAAGGAGGAGGAACCATAAAAGAAAGAATTTGAGGGACAGGGTAACGGGAAATTTTATTTAATGCAAGTGGTGGTGGTCGAACTACCTCGACGAATTTCTCGGCAGACCTTCGTCCAGGAACTAAAAAAGACGTTTACTTGTCGTTGTTCTTGTTTTACCCAGGTACAAGTTTTAATGTTCACGATGTGCAGTCTATGCCACTTGTACCTGAACTGGCTAGCAAGTTTGGAGTCGGTCCAGTCGTGGACTTCCGAATCGACTGTTTCTCAAGCGACCGTCTTTAGTATCCTCCAAGAGTGAAACGGGTAGCGGTTAAATAGGGTGTCCTATTTGACTCCACATTCCCGATTCTCGAGTCCGAGACCTCAGTCTAACGGAGACGACCGTAGGTCGAAACGGAGAGTAGTCGACTCCCCAGGACCCATTCAATGAATTCGAGAGACTCGGAGTCAAAGGTGTGGACATTTTGTCCTTATTTTGGAGGGAGTGTCTCGACGACTTTCCTCAGTTACTAAGGGACACATCTCTTTGTGAATCTTATAATAGGTCGAGTATAATTCATGAGCCTCAATCGATAATAATAAAAATTGGGTAAGTAATATCGATGGACTCCAAATCTCTAGAGAATAAAATAACGTTTCCTCGACTACAAAATAGAGACCCAAGTCGGGTAAGGTGACTTCAAGACTTCTGATGACGGAAGTTGGTTGGGAAACTGTCCAGGAGAAAATAGGGAAAATTTTAAAAGTAAAGGAAACTTGACTCATACTTCTTTTTGATGTTAGATTTTATTGTCTACAGAGAGACTATTGGCCTTAAAAACAGAAAAAATTACATAAGAGGGGCCAGTCCCTCGAGCTAGGTTCTCCAACGCACGACGTCAATTTCTGGAGCGCACGGAGGTGACTTCTAAGGTGTCGGTTTTGATTCTGGACCGTGTCGGTTTAGGTATTTATTTAGAAAAAATTTTCACATAAGACTTTATGATTGTGATTTCATAGTCGTGACGAGACGTTTTAGAATTGTAACGAGAGACGATGAAGGACGCTCAAACCGAGCATGACCCCGCACTCCGCCCCGCCTCCTCCGCCCCGAAGGAGCTCAGGGACGACGGCTGTTCCGAGTTCCGACAGGCACGTCCTCCGGGTCGGCGTTCCCCGGTCCGCGCAGAAATAACTCGACTACGAAGAGTGACTGGCTCTCTTTCCTCGGGAGACTGTAAAAATGAATACCTGGGTCTGAGTCTTTCTTTCCACGAGTGCATTTTCAGTTTATACTGGAGTGCTGTCTGTATTCGGTCCATAGTCCTCGGGGTTTCAGTGACGCTAGGGGTCGATACGCGTTTACTAAGAGGTGATGAGCAGAGGTGCTCAACCGAAGGACACCAGGACACGGGTCAGGGGAACCGAGCGAGGTGTAGACGACTCCGGTAAGGTGACAGCCGTCACCCAAGGGGGTGAGGAACCGAGGTCGGGACGGGGAGGTTGGACTTTATGGGTAGAGTCCAGGGGCGGGTTTCGAACACATGGGAATATGGGATACGTCGCGGGTCGTGTCCCGAAGTGAGTGTCGTCCACGAGTCTTCACAAAAATACTACTTGCTGAGTAGGTATGTGATGGTAAACAAACCGAAAGTTGGGTCCTTAATTAGAAGAAAGCTGAAAGTAGACGACGCAAATGTTTTAGTTGTCCAAGGTCTCTTCGTACCATTACAAAAAGTTGTATTAGATTCATAAAGAAATCCTCTTTGTCCCTTCCTTATCTTTATCGAAATTTTAAGTCAAATAGGTAACGGTAGTAAAGATTTATTCAAGTAGACATGTACTTCTACCGATTATAGTATTCTTCTCTAGAAAAACCCCAGACCCACTTAGCGAAACTCGTGAAGTACGTATAAAAACACGTCCAAGTTGTCCCAATTCCGTTTTTAGTCTGACACTTCTACTTTTTCTTCGAGGGTTTTCCAGACCCATAGACCTCTTGTCCAGCCCTCCACCCACCCCACCTCCCACTCTCCCTCTCCACCCTCCCTGTGGGGGTCACTACACCCGACTCAGTCCGCGAGTTTAATCCGTCGAACGGGGTTTCTAGGGTCAGAATCGTCTCAGTAAACCGGTAAGGACTCATGGCGAGTGTCTGCAACACTTGAGTCGTTTTGAGTGAACTTCCTTCTCCATACAGAAAAGAGGTTTGTCGGCCAACCGATAAAAGTCAAGTATTAGTAGCGACCCGAACGAATAGAGTGAGTTTTGGGAAACCTCGACCGCTACGTAGAGAAGACAGCGGAGGTTGAAGTTTCAGTTTCGTTTCTGAGTCACTCAGTAGAGCCGTTGTCATTTGGGCCTCAGTGGCGGGAGGGGCGTTGGCCTTCTGTGCCGTCGGACCCCCCAGCAGGTACTCGAGCCACATCCAAGACCTGCGGCAAGAAAGGGGTGACCTTTGTGGTCAATTGCTGTTGTGTTCTTTGGGTCCTTGGTCGAGTCTCTAAGGACATCGGGCCTCTTCGTACTTGGGTCCTCCTCTGACGTAGTTTCGGGTCGTCCTGTTAAGTACTGCCAGTGTGTGGTCAAAGAGGGACGGTGTGGAGTACCACACTAATCCCCTTTTGAGAGTTGGGATTGAGGGACTCCTCTCTTCGCACACCTCCCACACAGGTTGTGAGACTGAAAAGTCTCCGACAGACTCCCTGACCAAACACAGAACGGACTTAGATTCGCAGTTCTCCTTGTCCGTGGTCCAACCAGGGACTCGTGTTTCCGGTAGTTGTGTGTGGGGTCAGACGTCGTGATGTTTGTCTGTGGTCCCCCGCGAGGACTCATCTTCGATCGTTTCGGCACGCCAGTAGTGACGCGGAGGCGCCACCCAGTCGCCATTTCGTGTGCGGACGGCCGCGTTCTGTGGTCTCTCTGAGCCAACCTAGGGACCCAGTCCTTCTAGGGCACCTCCTCCCGTACCGTTAGGTGAGGTCATAAGAACGGACCTCTTAGGGTGCCTGTCTTACGGTATACACTTTTCGGGCGTCCATTGTGGTGTGAGTTACCGCCTTCTAACTTTCGCGAAGTGGATCCTCGTCCGTAGACGGTGGGTTCCACTCGGAAAAAGATCGAACGTTTCTGAGACGACCCTGGTACGAACCCTCTCCTTCACGGACTGAAGTCGACACTCGCGACTATCTGACTGACGTGTTGCCTCGTCGACAACCTGGGCGGAAACGACATGTATGAGGCGTTCCTTCGGACTGAGGAGCATATACTTGGGTCACAGTATGAGGCGTTCCTTCGGACTGAGGAGGACATACTTGGGTCGGCGCGTCTGTCGGACCGGTACACCCTAGCACTTTGCTTACCGAGTGTGGCAACGCCCTGAACTCGGTGTCAGATACGCCCGCCCTTTTCCCGACACTCTCGCCAGGACCGTCTGCGCCGGAGGGTCCCTCGAGATGAGCAGAGACCTACGGTCGGGACTGGGTGCCTGAGAGAGGGCACAAACGTGTCTGACAGGGCACTCACTCCTTACGATATCGGGATCTCGACCTTCTTAGGCCCTTGCCCCCGCGGAGCGACCGACGGCAGAGACCCAGCGTGTCTCAGCCTGTGCTAACTTCGCTGAGTCGTCGTCGTCGTCGTCTCGGCCTTCCCTGGAGTCCTTCAGCAACCAGGACCGGATTGTCAAAAGCTATTTTGTAGTTGTCTCATCCTTTTCCAGGAATTTTATTCTTTTCTTGCACTATTTTCACAATCAGTGACTCAACACAGACTGAGACACTGGGGTACCTGACATCGGGTGGTCCGAGGAGACAGGTACCTTAAGAGGTCCGTCCTTATGACTTCACCCAACGGTCAAGGAAGAGGTCCCCTAGAAGGACTAGGTCTCTAGTTTGGACCCAGAGGACGTGACGTCCGTCTAAGAAATGGTAGACTCGGTGGTCCCTTCAGACATCACTGTCATAGTGGGTGATGACGGCGTCGCGGGTACCCCACTCGGCGGTCCACAGGACCAACGAGGTGATCTGTGAAATGTCTCCGAATTTCCACTCGTTGAAGTGTTTGATCGTGTGGACAATTCACTACTTCGGTCCTAAACTGGAATTGAGGCTTTACCCGACGGGTCCACCGCGACTACCCTCTCTCGAGCGGACGGTTTCGTCCTCTGTGCCCCTTGTGCCCAATCTAGGGACCCAGCCCTTCTAGGAGACCTCTTCCTTTGCCGTTGGGAGAGGTCATAAGAACGGACCTTTTAAGGTACCTGTCTCCTCGGGTCACCCGATGTCAGGTGTCCCAGTGCTTCTCAGTCTGTGCTGACTTCACTGAGTCGTGTGCGTGCACGGTTGAGGTTTGTGTGAGGGAGACGGTGTCCCTGACAGTCAGATAAACGGAAATACCCGTACATAGGATCGCCAATCACTCGTGATTTCGACTCCAGAGGAGAATTGAGATCCCAAATGATAACCAACTGTGAGGTATTCGGTGGAACAAACCGACGGCAACAATAATAACGAATTGTTATTCTTAGCGTAGAAGATGGGCGAAGGGGTCCCGAGGGTGTAGACGGTTCAGTAGCGACCTGTGATATTCTGTCCAGGACGACAAGCGACAAATCAGCGACTCAGTGACAAAACGCTGGGGTGTCTGACGTCGGGTGGTCCGAGGAGACAGGTACCCTAAGGGGTCCGTTCTTATGACCTCGTCCAACGGTCAAGGAAGAGGCCCCCTAGAAGGGTTGGGTCTCTAATTCGGGTGCAGAGGACGGAACCGTCCACCGAAGAAATGGTCACTCGGTGGTCCCTTCGGGTACAGCGGGGTGGAGAAAAAGAAGTCGAAACTAAGAACTCGAAAGACACAGAAAAAGTTTCTTTCCGTGGATCCTTCTTTTTTTTTTTTTTCATGGTACAGTCACCACTCTCGTCTCTTTTCGGGTGTCCCCGGGTCAGTCCCATTTGACGTACAGCCAATCTGTCCGGAGGCACCGTGTGTCCCTTGTCACGGCAGGGACGTTCTAGTGCCCTTCAAGACCCGACGCGAGACTAGAGTGGAGACGGCCAGTCAGGGAAGTGAGCGGGGAGGGACTGCGCAGTAAGTGTGGTACCTTTAGCACAGTAAAGGGGGTCCTCCGAGACAGGAAGACCGAGACGGAAATTAATACGCGAATTTCCGAAAGGGTGAAGTACCGTTTGTCTACTCCTTTGTCACCGACTGAAATAAAATCCCCCGAGGTTTTAACGACGTCTACCGTTGACGTCGGTACTTTAATTTTCTGCGAACTAGGACCCTTCTTTTCCTCGTTCGATACTGTTTGGATCTGTCGCATAATTTATCGTCTCTGTGATGAAACGGTTGTTTCCAGACAGATCAGTTTCGATACCAAAAAGATCTTCAGTACACACCTACACTCTCAACCTGATATTTCTTTCGACTCGTGGCTTCTTAACTACGAAACTTGACACCGTAACCTCTTCTGAGAACTCTCAGGGAACTTGACGTTCCTCTAAGTTGGTCAAGTAAGGATTTCCTTTAGTCAGGACTTATAAGTAACCTTCCTGACTACGACTTCGACTTTGAGGTTATGAAATCAGTGGACTACGTTTCTTGACTGAGTAACCTTTTCTGGGACTACGACCCTTTCTAACTTCCGTTCTCCTCTTCCCCTGCTGTCTCCCACCCTACCAACCTACCGTAGTGACTGAACTACCTACACTCAAACTCATTCGAGACCCTCAACCACCACCTGTCCCTTCGGACCGCACGACGTCAGGTACCCCAACGTTTCTCAACCTGTCCTGACTCACTGACTTGACTTGACTTAACGAAACCTGTTTCTGTGAGTGGGTTTCCTTAGAGTTCGTAAAGCCACGTCTTCTGTACTACCATAACCTTCTCCCCTTTCCTGAAACGACTATCTGGACTTTAGCGGGACAAGTCTATCTACGATAGAAAAGAACCGGGGCCTAGTTCCCTCCGTCCAAAAGCTCCATTACGGTCTCACGACGGGGTCTCTGTTCGGACGCCGACCTTTCGCTTCCTTCGGGCGCGATGGAGGACGAGGACCCACCGCCCCCGAGGAGCCCAGTGGCCCCCGTCGTAAGGTTACCACCAACTCTACGGGCGTCCCCTTTTGTTCTACAACGGGAGTAGACAAAATGAGTCCAGAAACTTTTCTAGGTTGGGTTTGGCTCGCGAACGACCCTCGTCGCTCAGGTACTACTAAGGTCGCCCTGGACCTTGTTGTCGTTGGTCTTGGGCCGGTCGGGGCACGCGAGTCGGCGTCCCGAAGCACAGCCCGGCGGGGGAGGGCGAAGAGAAGCCACGACTCGGTCCTGCATCCCTCAAAGTGGGAGCGTCGCTTTCCAGTGAAGGGTCGGGACGAGAACTGCCCTACACTTAGCGTTGCGCAGTGGCGTCGAGACCCAAGGGCACAGGGTCCCTCGTCCCACTTGGGGGATCTCCGAGACGAGAGAGAGGAAGACAGCCTTGACGGGCGTGTCCGTGGACGGACGGGCGGCGGGGAGGGCCGGACCGAGTCGGACCGGGAGGGTACAGCCCGCACAGGGCGACGGACTCTTGTTCCGGTCCCCGAACAAGACATCCTTCCCAACGGGAGTTCAGGTTCGTCTCAAGAGCCTAGGTCGGAGTTGTTCTCGTTTCACCGGAAGAGACTGTGACAAAAGAGTCAACGAAGTTTAGGTCGTGTTTCACTGGTCTATGTGCTCTCGAAGATTTGGGGTCAGGGATCGACGTACGTTCCGACTGGGGTCCGACTTGCGAGGAATCTCCCGTTACTGTCTGCAGACCGGTACCTAATCATTGACCCCGTTTTCTCGAAGAAATACATCGAAAGATATAACGAAGTTCGAATACGTCACTCAAGTATACTGAAAACAAGTAGAGTGTTTTCAATCTCTCGTCAATGGTAAATGGTTTTTATTGATCTTGTACGAAACATAAAAGAGGAAGTGGTCGACTTAGACGGACGTTGTGTCCTCTGGGTCCAAGCTAGGGACCTAACCCTGTCAGGGGACCACTTCCTGTACCGATGGGTCAGGTCATAGGAAAAGACCTCTTACGGTACCTGTCTCCTCGGACCGGCCGATGTCAGACGTCCCAGCTTTTCAGTTTGTGCTGACTCACCGATTTCGAAAGTGAAAGTGGTCTGTTTAATGTTGATCAATTATTTCTTTTTAGAATTTTGTTTTTACTCTAATTTCGGTTAGTTTTCGGATGAGACTCCCTAAAAACGAGAGTTCCCGAGTAGGGACGTTTCCGTAATGTAGACGACAAATTTGAAGGTAAAGTTAGGGTACAAAGGAACGTTCCTAAAGAACGTCCAAGTGAGTTTTTATTTTACTTAATTGAATTGACAGTCTGTTCTATTGTAACAGTGCCGACCCATTTGTGACTTAATTTGTTTTGGTGGGGTTTCGTTCAATCCATGAACCCTAATCATGTCCTTTTCGTGAAGAAAGTTTGATTGTCTGTCCCCCCGGGAGTATTGTGTCTTTAGAATTCCACCACGTCTTCCTTGAATGGACCAAAGACCTTTCTGTCTCCGCTGTCCCGTTCCTTGGTCCTTCGGACACGATTTGCTCGTCCACTTCAGAAGTTAAATATCGAGAGAGACGGAGAGGGATCAGTAGGACCGAGCGTAAAGGGCACTTTGTTCGAAACCAAAGAGTTACCGATAAAGGGATTATTTTAATCGTACGTTCCCAATGTTGTTTTGGTGTCCGACTTAAAAGACAAGAAAAGAAGCACTAGTGCTTCAAGACGTGAACTTCAACAGTCGTTGACACAACACTCGCTGTGTGCGGACCTGTATCTCCTGATCTCGAGGTTGAGAGTGAAGAGGTTTCCGAGAGACTGTAAGAAAATCCCCGGGTTCGTATTCCTCTAGATTTAATCGGACTACTGTTGTACTCTGACTTTCGTCCTTATGTGGGGCCCTACTTTCCCTGACCTTACTGGTTCTCTTTACTTAATGCAGGGTACGACCCCCACCCCCGTCTGTCGCTATTCTCCAGAAGGAGGGATTACTATATCCCCTGGGAGACTTTTCTTGGTAAGTCTGGTGACCAAAAGGTGAGACCTACGTGTCGTTTTAGGGGACCCTTTGTTTTTTCTTTTAGATGACGGTCCGCTGGGGCCGGGGTGGGGATGGACGGGGGTGGGGGTGGGGGTGGACGGGG
>SJYO01012962.1:3267968-3377722 GCA_006410555.1 Capra ibex | reverse complement strand
GGTGGTCTGTTGACTCAGTCGTAGGAATTCCGTCCTTGTCCTCAGTCTTAAAAAATAGTGGAGTCCGCTAGGACCACACGTCGGTTCCAGTCCTTCGCGACCAAATGTCGGACCCATTTGTAGACTCACTCTGGTATGAAGGATTGGTGTCTGCGTGTCCCGCGACAGGACTGTTCTGGTCTGAGGCGTCATTTCAATTGAAGCGTCAACGTACTGAACCCCAATGGTTTACGTCTTTTTCTTCTTCTCATACTTTCGATTGAAGGATCTTTTCTCTTTTCTATGACTCTTTTTGACCTCTCCGTTGTGGGTGTGGTGGGGACAAGAGTTCCTAAGACGGGTAAGTAATACTTTACAGAGTAAAATTAAGTAAATGGTTTGTAAACAACTCTCAAATGACACATGGTCTGTGACCAACAACAACAGAATCAGTGATTTAGCACAGGTTGACAAAACGTTGCGGTATCTGACATCGGACGGTCCGAGGAGACAGGCCCTAAAGGGTCCGTTCCTATGACCTCACCCAACGGTAAAGGAAAAGGTCCCCAAAAGCTCTAGATCCCTAGCCTGGGTCCGGAGGACGTAAAGGACGTAATCGACCGTCTAAGAAGTGGTGATCCGTGGTCTGTGACCTTATTCACGGTTGTTAAGCACTTGTAGGTTGTTCGAGTGACTAAAGTCCTTTTGTTATGATAAAAACTTTTACGTAATCCTTCAATGTGGAGGTTTAGGGTCGGAAAGGACGGTGGGGATCCCATAGGGATGACCGAGACGACCTGGAGATCCACTAAGAGTAACCACTTCACACACTCCCAAACAGTGGCAACGGTTCGTCGCCTAGGATCTTCCGGTAGAGTCGAGAAGGGAGAGTGGATGACAGATTTCTTCGTCGAATCACTCCGTCGACGATTCTGGTACCTATTGTATGCATGCATGGTTAGAGTTATAAGTGTTAAACGAGTTACGTTGGTTTATTTCCTTTTGTGATTTTTTATTTTATTTTACTAATAAAAAAATTATTTATTTTATCGTTTCTAGAAACTCGACCGGTATCACGAGATACAAAATTATACAGGTGGTCAACTATAGAGGATCAGGGAAAGAGACACTGGGACCTGAGAGCCAAGATCAAGGGTGAATTGAGGTATTCGGGAGACGAAAGAAGATTTCGTAAAAAAGATGGTGGAGTGAAAATGCCCTTTTGGACCGAAAGGGGGCTTCTGGTGGCGTCTGGTGTTTCAGAAGTGGACCCCTGTTGGTGAGAGTAGAACGTTAGTCCTCCACTCCAGAGGTAAGGAACGGAGAGACGAATGAAGACGAAGAGGGTTCGGAAAGAAGGAGGTCAGTGGAAGTCCCAAAGGAAATCTCTACCGGGGTAGGAAAGGGGGAGGTCTTCGGGCGGACCAGGAACAGTGTCCAGAAGGAGAGGGGGACGGTCGGCGGTGGGGAGAGACACAGAGGTGCGCGCACAGTCACTGGAGGGACGGGGGCCGGGAGTGGAAGGGAGACCGAACATCGAGTACGTGTCCCGGTGCGAAACCTACGACGGTAGTCGTCCTTGACAAGGACGATGGTCGACGACCTGAGACGTTAGGGAGGGAAACCGACACACATACGTACGAGTCATGGAAGTCAACACAGGCTGAGACGCTAGGGTACCATTAGGTACCCTAATAGGACCGTTTTTATGATCTCACCCAACCGTACTGGAGGTCTCCTAGAAGACCCGGGTCCCTAGTTTGGGTCCAGAGGACGTCCAGGGAAGCCGTTCACCTAAGAACTGGCGACCCGGTGGTCCCTTCGGGAGGAGAGAAACGTATCTAGAGTAATAACAAAAGGGATTTGGATTAACAGTTACAGTAGTGTTGGAGGTTAGGGTAAAAAGACAGTCAAAGAAGGAAGGACATAGTTTTGCTAGGATTTCCATCCTTTACCCACCCACCAATCCTTTGTCCTCTGACGAAAGATACGAGTCCTCACTCCTCTCCTTTCTCGATCCGGGGTTTGGCCCCGTGATTACCAAAGGGGTAGGGGGTGGGGTTCAAAACCGTGTTGAAGGGTACAGACAATGACTATGACGGATATTCTAAGAGTAGGAAGTAATTTTCCGTACCTGCGAGGTCCCGGGGCAACCCGAGGGGGCGGCGGGGACGGCGGGTGAACGACAAGACGGACTCTGAAGTATCGGTCGGAAACAGTCAGTCTACTAAAGGTCGAGTAACCCTCGGTGGACGGACCCTTCGATCCGTCGTCGGACGGGGGTCGGTTCGGTGTGGAGTCCATACTGAGTGGACGTCTTCCCATTTCCTGTCTGCCCAGGGAACGTAGTCTTACTCCGTCAAAAGACCACCTCGCACAGGAGGTCTCGGGGGTGTCCCAGCGTCGTCGGCCGGAGGTGAACTCCGGAGTCCCACCGACTGAACGGGGAACGGGACGGGACACAGAGAGGCTCCTAGTGAGGGGAGGGGAGGTGGGGCGTTTCCTGGACTTGTTCGTAGAGACAGAAACCAAGACGGATATCCTGTCGAGTGGACTTTGTTCGCACAAAATTAATAGATCGGTTCGGGAAAGTGACAAAAACGAAGGGGGTTTAAGGAACCGTTTAGACTATATATCAGAGGAAATCTATTTGAGACATAGCCAAATAGTTCCAGACACTTCTTGGGAGACCCCCGAAGAGTCTTGGTCGTGTAATTACCTCGCTTGCAACCGCAGAAGTGTGTAACTCACCCTTAGGGTGAGTATTGGTGTACAAGAAGTCACCTCAGTTATGTGTCTTTCTTTACCTCTCTCTCTTTTTTTTGTCGTAAGATAAACACTAGTCTGTCTTTTGTTCACACAGACGATGGTGACGAAGGTAAGTTTTGACTTGGTTTAGTTTGCTGTGGTGAATATGCACTTTAGAATTTTCTTTTTTTCATGTTTAATTGAATAAATGTTTTGTCTCTTTCTCAGTGTCTACATCCTCTGTCTGAATACCAGTGGTTCCTCCCTTTCCCCACGCCTCCTTCCTACCTGACCCTCCGACCCCGACTGTATACACGTAGTGATAATTATATATTTTTTTAGTGGTTGAGTTACCTGTACTTTATCTCGTCTGAGGAGGACCTCTACCACTCTCTGTCTCCTTGGGTCGGACCCCGTCAGGTACCCCAGGGTTTCTCATCTTAAACTGAACCGTTAACTTGTTCTTGTGTTGTATTTATACACACACACACACACACACACACACACACACACACATATGTCAGATTAGTCCTGGATCACATAGTGTGTGCCTTTAGATGAGTTATGAGACGTTACTGGATATACCCTTTTCTCAGAATGTTTCTCGCCTATCTGGACACACACGTTCACTGTGTGAAACGACACGTCGTCTTTGAGTGTGTCTTACACTTAGCTGATGTGTTGCTTTTAGTCAAAATTTTGGACTTTGAAATTCGTGATTGTTAACTATCTAATTTAGTAATTTCAGAGTTCTGAGTTTCACTTTTGTGTCTTATTAGTAAATGTTTCCTTGGGTGTGTATGTAACATTCTTAACTTTTCACTCGACTCGTTTAACGACTTACACTCCAGTTATAAAAATTTTTTAGTTTATAAAATTATATGATCGTTGTATGTCAATCGTTAACTTTTAAAGAATTTACATGTTAAATTTTCTAATGGTTTTTTCGTAGAGTATAATTTTGACTTTTTACACGTTTGGATATTTATCTTTTTATAGTTTGTATTATATCTTTGTAATTCTTCTAAATTCGTTTACCACCCTTTATAAAACACCAAACCTTCTGAGTTATGACATTTTTAAAGTTAAGAGGGTTTTAACTATTAATGTTAAAGTTAGTTTTAGGGTTCTCCAAAGCAAAAAGTTTTTTAATTGGTCAGTTAAGGTTTAAATATACCTTATCGTCTCGTGGTTCTTATCGGGTTTACGAGAACTTCCTCTTCTTACATTCTGGACAAGATAACCTCCCGTTCTGAACAGTAATTTGTGAATTTACACCAAAACCGTTTACTATCCGGTCTTGTCTCCTCCCGTACCGTTGGGTGAGGTTATAAGGACGGACCTCTCTTAAGTCACCTGTCCTCGGACCATAATCTTTTCTGGGACTACGACCCTTTCTGACTCCCGTCCTCCTCTTCCCCACTGTCTCCTACTCTACCAACCTACCGTAGTGGCTGAGGTACCTGTACTCAAACTCGTTTAAGGTCCTATACCGCGTCTGTCCCCTCGGACTTCCCGACATCAGGTACTTCAGCGTTTCTCAGTCTGTACCGAATCGTTGACTCGTTGTTCTCGTTGTTACAAAAATTCCAAATAGATACATGAAAACTCCCACGACCCAGGAGTGACGACGAGGACCCGAAACCCCGGTGCAGATCGAAGAACTGGGTAGATCAAAACCGGGCAGATCAAAGAACCGGGCAGATCAAGACCCGAGCAGATCAAAACTGAACAGATCAAGACCCGAGCAGATCAAAACTGAGTAGATCAAGGACCCGAGGAGATCAAAAGCGTCGCCTTCGATGAGACATCAACGTCACACCCGAAGAGTAACGTCCTCTGTGCCCAAGCTAGGGACCTAGTCCTTCTAAGGGACCTCTTCCTTTACCGTTGGGTGAGGTCATAAGAATGGACCCTTTAGGGCACCCGTCTCCTCGGACCGTCCGACGTCAGGCACCCCAGTGTTTCTCAGTTTGTGTTGCCTCGCTGATTGTGTGTGCAACATAAAAGTCGAGGGACGACGATTCAGCGAAGTCAGCACAGGCTGAGACACACTGGGGTACCTGCCGTCGGGTGGTCCGGGGGGTCAGGGACCCTAAGAGGTCCGCTCTCGCGACCTCACCCACGGTAACGGAAGAGGAAATCGAGGGATCATCAGAAGAAGATAAAATAGGGTAAGAAAGTGAAGAATAGTGTCGACTGAAGTCGAGGTTAAGGTTTTTGCACTTCGGAGGAATTTAGACTCAGAAGTCCGGCTTGTGACAGATGTGGGGCGAAGACCGAGAACGGTATTCATTGCAAGACTTCAGAGTGCCGCACTACATAGGGTAGGAATAAACCGTGATGAAAAAAGATATCGGGACATCCAAAGAGGGTACATAAGTCGGAACCTGTACCCGACCAAATAGGTCTTGGAGACAGTTAACTGTTTTGGACGTACCTAAAGGTAGTCGGGGTGACAGTACGTAGACCAACGAAGAATTTAGGAAAAGCGGTAAACATCAATTTTGTAACAAACTACGTGATTATACCTATAGTAATAAATATTCGTTTTAACACGTAATCCAATACTCTTAAAAATTTAATTTATAATTTATACCTCTTATATGACCATTCTCCACACGTTTATACCCCTATTTAAAACACCTCGAAAATAACTCATTCTTCTTTTCTTATTCTGTAATCTAAGCCTTTTCGTTCTTATGTTGTAATCGTTATGTTGTAATCGTTTCTTTCTTGTTGATACTTCGACCGTAAGTTGGAACCTCGTTTCTTTAGGTGCCTCCGTTGGCGAGGCGGAGGAAAGGGGCAGTGGGGAATGGCCTGGACGCCGTGTCCAAGTGGTGTTCCATCAGAAAAATTTCCGGCGTTCACGTTTTCCTCACTTGTCGGTAGCCCCTGCTTCGTGACGTCCAAGGCCGAGCGGGGTCAAATACCCTTTTGACTCCTCGTTAAAGTCCGTCTTTAAACATTCCTTTACATACCTCAGTTTTTCTTGAACTCAACGTTATCTAATCTTGTTTGTCTCGGATACTTCAGCTCTCGCGGTCTCCAGGACGGTCAATGACGCGCAAGTGCCCAGGGGATGGTCTTGTGACTCTCGGCTGCGCTTACTTGCGTAACGACTGCCACAACAGAGTACACAGCCGGACGTCGGAACACCTGCCTCCTCTGGAACCTGGTCTTCACGACTAGGGTGGGGGCTGAGCGGTCGGGACCGATCGAGAGGTGGGGGTGTCGTCGGGTGGTTGGCCGCCCGGGAGTGACGGAGATCGACGGTATGACTTCCCAGCGAGAGCCGACCGAACTCTCATCTTTTTTCTCAGTCTCCCGGAGATTGCAACTCGAATTAACGGGCCCAGAGTCCCCAAGGTAGATGACACCAAGACACCAAGACAGAAGGGAGCCTACCGGACTCAGAGACCGTGCGTTTCGTCCCTCCGTGGGATGTTGGGTTCTCGTAGGGGTGGTCCCGAGTAAGACACAAACGAGGGCCTTCCTGAAGTGAAACGTTACTGATTCGACGGATCTGACCCTTCGGGCGACGGACAGGAGCGGAAGGAGACTCAGTCTGAACCCCTCAAAGTAGGTCAGAAAGTCCCCAAAGTCTTTCTTTTGTCTGAGCAAAATTGAAAAATAAAACATAACCCCATGTCGTCTAATTGTTACAACACTACCAGAGTCCACTTTTCGTCTCCCTGGGTCGGCATGTATATTCTCATAGGGAAGAGGGGGTTTGGGGGAGGGTGGGTCCGACGGTGCACTGTGACTCGTCCCGAGGGACACAAGACGATATCCAGGAACGGTCACCGGGTGGACACGTCTCGTCGCACACGTGCAGGTAGGGTGTGTCTGCGGCGGACCCTGTGTCGTTGTGCTCATCTCTCTGCCCACGGAATCAAATCTGACCGGCGAGAGAACATAAAGACTTGAGTCCCCTACCGCCAACACCCTTCCTTTATTCCGTCCAACCGTGTGTCCGCGGAGTGGACCAGGGGAGAGTTGGTACCGAAAGGTGGGCCGGTGTAGTTGAACGTTAGTCGTCTCCACAGAGGAATAAGACTACTAGGTGACCGGTAGTAAGAATCTAAAATCTTAATGACACTCAAGAGTAGAAAAAAATATACAGAAATATACATGAATCCCACCTTTCGACCCTTTTCTTAATAATGACCGTGTTCTACATAATAAGGATTTATTGACTTTTCTTAATAATCGAAATATCCCATACATAATAACGTAAAAACCTACTTCTCGAACTTTCATAAATACAGTGATTTTTTTCAGTCAACCATTGTGTAGTATGTATAAAAGACTGTTTTTACAAAATAAGTGCTCCTTTGTAAAACTAGTTACTTTCCAGTCATCTCTACCGTAAATGACTGAAGTCTGTCTAAATTCTTAGTGTGAGAAGAGAAATAACATTTATCTAAGTAAAAGGGAAGCACTAATTTTAAGACTTTTTAGGGTTACGTTTACTCTTTTATACGTATCGTTCCTTTTCTTATTCTCGTTCTCGTTGTGGTCTGTTACGGTCTGGGTGTTGTGTCCAGTTCCAGTTACAGGCCGATGTGCCGGTCCAATCACACCGCGGTCGGGACCTTTGGGATGGGAGTTTTTCCCTGGTGCCCTCTCTGACACAAACTAATAGCCTCTATTTAGACTGTGCACCCTGTACATAAGACCCGTTTCCTGAACCTTCTTGTCGGAGTACAATGGTCACTCTCACAAAAATGCGATACTCGCTCAGACTCGGTACTCCGCGGACATACTTCCTGTGGTGTCGACAGAGAAGGTCGTGTCTCTCTTGAGCCCCCTCCCGGTCGTGTCCTCGTCCGCGTCCGTCGGGTGGAGGAGGCCATTTTGGACGACGTCGGTGTGACGTGGTTGTGTCCCGTCGACCCCCCCGCGTCGGTGTCCCGCCCCTTTGGTCTGGTGTCAGGTCTGGCCTCGGGTGGAAAGGCCCTCTCACAGTCACCAGTGAGGTCTCGTACGTCGACTCCGTCTCCAGTTCTTGAGTCTGGCTGTGGAGGCTCTTGTTTCCGGGACCCAGACGCCAGAACTTGCGAGACCACAGACCGAAAGTCAACTACCCTTTCCCAAAGGTGCTCGTGGCACGGGTCCGGGGTCGCCCGAGAATCCTCCCGAGACCCTCCTGTCTAGTCAGGGGGGTCGTCTCCGACCTCTCCCGTGCCCTCCCCGGCGTCACTGGGCGTCCCGCGTCGCCCGCTTGAACGTACGAACTTTCGACTCCCACCACCCTCAGACCCCTCCCTCGTTCCTGGAGATCGTGATTTCCCGAATCTACTCTCGGACGCTGTCTCACTCTCTTTCCAGTCCTCTTTACGTCCGGTTGCCGGCCTCCACCCCTCGCACCTCAGCACTACTTTAAGTCAGTCGAAACCTACGATCGCTTTGCGTTTATGGGCACACTATGG
Organism: Capra ibex; assembly: GCA_006410555.1. Taxonomy (NCBI): domain Eukaryota; kingdom Metazoa; phylum Chordata; class Mammalia; order Artiodactyla; family Bovidae; genus Capra; species Capra ibex. The sequence continues at coordinate 3,369,557 of SJYO01012962.1, read as the reverse complement.
TCCCGACTTAGCGTAGTAGCGAGAGAGGGTCGAGGTTCGTGGTCTGGCACAAGGGGAAAGTTCCTCTCGTCTGGGACGGTATCTTCTCTTACCAAACCCAAAACAACACAGACTACTTTTTCTCTTTTCCCGCCAATCGTAATTTACAGAGGGTCCTGTCACTCCTGAAAAGGTACGGCTGTTGGGGTGACCGACGCTGACGGACCCATGGCAAAAGTAGGTGGAGGTGTTTCCAAAATACCTGTTGAAAACTGTCCTTGTTCGACCCTGAACCCCTCTACGGTCATTCCAGTCGGAAGCAAAGTAGCTTCTACAGACACTACGGGTACAGAACATCTTATCCGAACTCTAGTATCGACAGAAGGTCCCACTTGGCTCCCTTCCTCTGTCGATGAGAAAAAAGACTGTATAAAAGACTTGACGAGGTCCGACGCTCAAAAAGCATTCACTATAAGGAAAGTTCGATGTTCTCCTTCTTTTAGTACAAGTTCCAGTCTACTACTCGAACGTTTCCTACGGGATGTGTGAAGTTTCCCCCCGGACTCAGATAAAGGTGGCGACCATTGTTAGGAGTTCCAGAAACGGAGGCTTAGGAGACGAAAGTAAATTTTCAGGAGGTTCTTTTAGAGAAAGGAGAAATTTTCTATGGTCTTTTAAACCTAAGGAGACAAGAACCACAGACTGTCCAGTCACAAGTCACGGGTCGTTTCGAGTAAACTAATGCAGTCCACTCGAACTGGTTAGGAATTACAAGGCTTCAAGTTGGAGGAGAAAATATCTTGTCTCTCTTATGGTGACCTAAACGTTCCTAATTCGTTTGATTACACACATTTCATGAAGGATAGTACGCGACGCGAGTCAGTGAGTCAGTACAGTCCGAGAGACTCCGGAGTACCTGACATCGGGTGGTCCGAGACAAGTACCCTAAAAGGTCCGCTCTTGTCACCTCACCTCCCAGTAAAGGAAGAGGTCCCCTGGCAGGGTCGGGTCCCCACCTTCGGCGCAGAGAACACAGAGGACGCACCGTCCGCTCAAGAAATGGTGACTCGCGGGACCCTTCGGGGGTGTATCACGAGTGCACTATTCGAACCTTATTCTCAGCACTAAGAGTGACAGTGTGGAGAAGGGGGTATAGGGACTTAAAGACAGAGTGAAAGAGAGAAGGGGTGGGGGTGGGGTGGTTCGACCTGGAAATAATTAGGGGTGAAGTGTTCATGAGACGAAGTCGTAGTCGTAGAGGTGACGACAGGTTCGTGCTCCCGGCTCCTTCTCCTGACTCCGTTCCCTCGAGACTGGCTCGATGTCGCTTTATCACACTCTTCTCCGGTCAATAGGCCTGTAAGTCCTCCTTCGTTTGCAGTGAAGTAACAAGCTGAGAGTTCGAGGATCCGAAGGTCTAGGGAACCAGACCTTTTTATCGACGTCTCTCGGTACTCTGCTCGTCTCTCTCGGGACAGATCATAAGGACTGTACGTCTCTCGGTACTCTGCTCGTCTCTCTCGGGGCAGATTATAAAGACTGGACGTCTCTCGGTACTCTACTCGTTTCTCTCGGGACAGATTATAAAGACTGTACGTCTCTCGGTACTCTACTCGTTTCTCTCGGGACAGATTATAAAGACTGTACGTCTCTCGGTACTTTGCTCGTCTCTCTCGGGACAGATCATAAAGACTGTACGTCTCTCGGTACTCTGCTCGTCTCTCTCGGGGCAGATCATAAAGACTGTACGTCTCTCGGTACTCTGCTCGTCTCTCTCGGGACAGATCACAAAGATTGTAAACAAGAAGTCGAGAGTTGTTTACCCTTTATTTACGGGGTACTTAAGTCGAAGTGTAGATAGGAGACTAAGAGGCTATCGGGTCTATGGTAGGAAGGAGTTCTGCTATGCTACTTTACACCACACACACACACACACAATCAGCGAGTCAGCGCGGGCCAAGGAACGTTGGGGTACCTGACATCGGGCGGTCCGAGGAGACAGGTACCCTAAGAGGTCCGTTCCTATGACCTCACCCAACGGTACGGGAAGACGTCCCGGAGAATTACTGGATCTTTGACTTGGGCCCAGAGGACGGAACGTCCGCCCGAGAGATGGTAGACTCGGGGTCCCCTCGGGGTTTTATGCAACAGCAGTAACAACGGACCAGCGAGTCAACACAGGTGAGAAACGCTGGGGCACCTGACGTCGACGTCTCCACACGTTTACTTTTGGACGGAGAAGGTCTCGGAAGTCCAACAGGCGTCTCGGCCTGCCGTCGTCGTGCTGGTACAGTTCGAAGGGGAAGCACATGCCTTCGAGGTTCTAGACGCGGAAGTCGAGCAGGTGCTTCGGCTAAGACTTGTCGGGCAAGACCAAGTAGTAGAAGTGCAAGAAGAAAAGTGAGACTCCGTCTGTTCCATCTTTCGGTGTTGTACCGGTGTCCTCGAGTGTCTGGGTGTGTGGGGTTGAAGGGGCTTTTGTACCAGGCAGGTCCACTCTTCCCCGAGGGGGGGTTTCAAGTCTCGGTGTCCCGAGGTCAGATTACTTCGGAAGACGGGTGACTGGTCCACCGGGAATGCAACGGTTGTAGGGTAGAAAGGTACCAAAACCATCCAAGAAGTCGAGGATTCTGGGGAACAACCATCCTACAGGTAGGTCCACAGATGGGCGTCGGTGTGGTCGACTTTGGTCGGGACGGTCGAGGGAGCAGGAATGGACGAGGTGGGGTCGGAGACCGGAGGGTCCTGGGAGATAGGGATGCCCGGACCCACCGGGGTGTCTTCGTAGTCGCCCTTTGAACCAATTTGTGATTCGAAGACCCATGATTTGTTGTTGAGGACGGTGGGCCCGAAGACGGCCTCCTTTCCCGCGGCACTCGGAGTACCGTCGGAGTGTCATGTGTCGTCCGGTGGTCGCTGTCTCCTCGTGCGTGGCACGACCTCTCTTGTCGTGTCGATAAGAGTACGCCTTTCAATCTCTCACGTATTCTTGTCCGGCTACACTTACGGTAGAGAGAGAGGACCGCAATGGATCCGACTGTCTATTTGCATACAAGGGATGACCAGAGAGAGATACGCACACACTATGAGTATATATCAACGTTCAGTGTATATTATATGTTTTACGTTATATATATTATAACTATTATATATAAACGAGAAAGCTTTATTCCTCGTGCCCAAAAACTCCGTTTATGTGTACACTTAGCATTGCGTACTTAAACCGACTCATTGGAAACGTAAGAAGGGGGACCTGAGAATTCATCCTGAGTATTATTGTGGATAAAGGCATTACAGTAAAACCCCTTCTTTACTTTATTACTTCCTTTTTACGAGTCACGTCGTGGATCGTGTTTGACGAGGCATTGGCAATCCGTGGCTAAAAGCAATTATTTGTTTGTGAGAGTGTTTGCGGTCAGCGCTGGGTCTCTGGATTGAAATCTACACTCATATGTAGGCGGGTAGTGAGGCACCTTTGAGACTTACTTATAGATCTTTTGACACGAGACCATGGAGTGAATCTCTCTTTTGCCGTAGTTGGCACAAAAGCGTCAGTTTTATAAAGAGGGTAAACCGGAACTTCATCTGTCGTAAGTGGTCGTGGTCGTGTCAGAATAACAACTATGACAGGAACGACTTCTCAAGGAACTAAAATGGAATTTTTTCAAAGGTCTCTTGTAGGATTTATGCTTAACATCGTTTTCATAAGTTCATCTGTCTAAAATTTTACGTCAAATCATAAGGATTTTGATTTCATACAGAGTAGGTCCTTCATTAGGTTCTTTTGACCACCACCAAATCAGCGAGTCAGCACAGGTCGAGTACCTGACATCGGGCGGTCCGAGGAGACAGGTACTCTAAAGGGTTCGTTTGTGTGACCCCATCTTTCGGTCAAGAAAGAGGTCCCTAGAAGGACTGGGCCCCAAGTTTGGGTCCAGAGAACGTAACGTCGACCTAAGAAATTGGTTGACTCGGTGGTCCCTTCGGATTAGGTTCTTTTGATTTGGGGGTCTTTTCCGTCTGTCCCGTCAAAGTCTAACTTTTATAAGAAGGTAAAAACAACTTGAGTTTAAAAGTGATGTGTAGTGGTAGTAAGGAAGTGAGTCTTTTATAGACATTTAGATTTTCAACCGTTCTTAATCCTAGAATAAAGATAAAGGGAGACTTATTTGTCTGAGATAAGTGGAAAAAGATGACTGGCAATTTCTTTGTACCTTGATCAACTGAAAGACGGCCATAACATGAACCGACTTTCCGTAGAGTGGAAATACTACCTCGTTTCCTGGTCTTTATTCATGAGTGTCGCAGATTCGTAAAATTGATAAACTATGGACTGTTGTTCAAAGTCAGGGTTAGGTGTGTACACTCGTAGACCGGGGTTGTCTGGTCACTAGACGTTTCGACCCGACTGAAGAAAGAAAATTTACCTTTTCTTGTGGTGGAGGTTACACAACCCAGAAAGAATGGAACCCTAACTCTAAGGTGGGTCTTCAATTAGAGAACGGACCTAAAAAGTCGCAGAAAGGCTTTTAGTTGTGAAAGCTGGCAGCACACCATTTTAACTTAGTGTGGTAGATTCATAAGGACTATTTAACCCTATTTACCTTTATCACCGTATTTTAGTATGTTAATACGATTATCAAATCCTCACTTCGTCAGCACTCTTCGGATTACTCTTTCTTCACGGATCAGTAAATATGACCCGGGAACCCCGGAGATAGATGGGGGTCTGAATTAATGTGTCTCTGTAAAGTAAAGGACATCACAATTAACTCCCATATCTTAGTCCTCTGGGGTCAAGTTAAGAACTCAACCCTTCCAAAGGACCTCCTCCAGTACCGTTGGGTGAGGTCGCAAGAACGGACCTCTTAGGGCTCCTCTCCTCCGACCCCCCGATGTCAGGCACCCCAGTGTTTCTCAGCCTGTGCTGAGTCAGTGATTCGTGTCGTGTCGTGTCGTGTCCTGTCTGTCGTTCGTTGAAGTCTCCGAAACGACTTTGCGCGAAAGTCAACAATCCTTAATCTTGTGACCAATTAACATGACATGTCTCAAAGATAAGTGTCACTACTTTTGCAAAACCTTTATCCCATTAGTAATGTGTTGTGGGACTTATATTGATTACGGTGGCTTAACGTATGAATCTTTACCAATTTTACCGTTAAAAATACGATATCTATAAAATGGTGTTAAAATTCCTTAAAACATTACATTATATGGCTTTAGTGACGACACTCGTAAAAATTATTCACTCAACATAAAATATACTTAAATATAAAGTTATTTCGATCAAAAATTTTTTAGTATATTTTAGAGTAAAGGTAATGTTCTCTTGTATGATTAAAGCCAGGGTCCTGCGCTGGGGCGGAGAATTTGTGCGGGGACTGCGAGCACAGGGCGGACACGGAACGAGTGCGGGTGAGTGCGAGTGACGCCGAGTGAGCGAGAGAGATCACCGCTCCCTCCTTTGACTTCGGGCCTAAGTCGTCGCAGAAAGAGATCAAGGTTTCGGAAATGGGTGTCTCTGTCTTGAACACGGAAAACCGAGGTCAGTCAGAGGAAGCCGCTGTGACGTGGCGCAGAATTTTACTCATGTTAAAGTATCCGCCCACCGGACTAGCGCCGTATTTTCCCCCAAAATCTCTTCGCGGAACTCGCCACTCCCTCCCTGGCCGACCGTCTCCTCGATGGTCACGGAGATGGCCCGTGGCACTCACCCTTTCTGGCAGGTCCGGTGCCCTCTCTCGTGGGAATGGTTTGGTGTGCTCGAGGGCCGGACGTCTCCGACAGTCGGTGCACCGGGCGGGGCGCGGCGGGTGAGGGTCGGCGGTCCCCCGGAGGATCTCGTCCGTTCTCCCTTTGGCGCTCCTCCCGCTGTCTTCCACACCCCCTCTCTGTCCAGGACCTGTAGGGCGCGGTGAAGAGGGCAGTCTCCAAACCCGAGATCTGTCGTCCACTCTTTGGGTCGAGGGACTATCAAAACTTTACCATTCAGTTTCCCACCAAAATTAGTCGTCAGTGAGGGTTGAGTGGCCCGTCTAACCCTTAAGAGCGAGGGGCATTTCGGACAACCGTTATGAGTCCCATATCAGCTGAAACTAGGACCGATTAAACCTCTCTTCGACGGGCTTTATCGTCGACTCGTCAGGTGAGAGTAGGAAACTTCTGAGCCAGATTGTTTTCTTCTTCACTTTGCACTAGAATTTATTTTGCTCAATTTCGGAGGACTTCGTTCGACAGTAAAGTGCAACAGTGGTCCACCCCCGCGTTCGCCTCTTCGTCGCTCCCTGCCTCCCACCCGCACCAGGGATAGGACCGCGGGTGCACCCTAGTTCTAGTCCGCCCTTTATGTCTTTACCCCTGAGGTGTTTCGTGTGACGTAAAACCTATTCACACGGAACAAAAAGAGACAAAAGTTTCGCTCAGTTCTTTCTTAGAATTTGAAGGATTGCATCCTCCTATATATTTGACCTCTTATAGAAATGTCAAGGACCATATTCTGTTGGGTATGTTTGGAAGTCACAGTCGTCTAAGGTCGTCCTTCGTCTTCGCCTCTCGCAGCACCCCTCGACGAAGGGGGTGGGGTAGGAGGAGTCGGATCGAGGCAGGACCCCCTGGCGCCGGACATTGGGGTCCACTCAGGACCCTGATGCCAGACTCGAAGAAATGGGATGCGTCTGCTAAGATCTAGGATGAGAAATGTCGGTTCCTGTGTGTTCTGCGCATTAGTCTTTCCTTGACCCAGTAAACCCTAATGACGACGCCGACACCGACGACTCCAGACGGTCCTAGAGTGTTTCCTCTTTGCTGACACCAGAGTGTGTCCTGTCGGGCCTCCTCGCGAAACCTACCTCCCCGTCTCCAGCACCACCGGGTGGACGTCGCAGTCCCTGGGGCAGTGCAGGAAGACGGGAAGGTCCAACGACAGCGGTCCGGGAAGAACGAGACGAAAAAAGTCCGTCCCTAGGCCGAACAAGGGAAATAAGACCCTTTTAAGCGACTTCACGTCATGGACACGCTCTCACTTCTACCCCAGAAAGTCTGGCGTGTTTGTCGAAGTCTTTGTAAAAATATCACCGTTACTATTCCCAATGTCTCAATCTGTTTTATTAGTGACTACCAGATTTATTGCCAAATTTCTTTCCACCGTCGACCCCTTTCTGTCCCACCCTGCGCGATTCTCTCGTCGTACCTCCGTCCAGATAAGGGAGTACATTCAATCTGTCGGACCCTCTTGAACGACAGACTGGTCCCTCGAGTCGGACCCCGAGACACTGTCGGCTCTCCCCACCCTCTCTCCCCTGTCACATATGGACACCGACTAAGTATAACTACAAACCGTCTTTGGTTGCGTTATAACATTTCGTCAATAGGAGATTAATTTTTACTTAATTTTTTCTCTTTCCACGTACAGAGAAAACTGGGTCCGACACTTCACCCTCCTACCCTTCATTTGTCTTACGGTGCGGGGACGTGAATTCTTTCTTACGTCGGTTCGTTATTCTTATTATTTCTAATAGTTCGTAGGTGTTTAGTGTGAACCGATACTCCACCGGACTTGACTGATCTTCACATTTTATGTGTAGTCTAAAACTTCTGAATCATACTTTTCTCTCTTATATTTTATAAAATAAATTTACAAAATTGACTAACGTACAACTAGACTATTATAAAAGTTCCATAACCCAATTTATTGTATAATAATTTTAATCAGAGTAGATAAAAATATGAAAGAATCGTACCGATGATTTTTCATAAATTAATGTATACACCGAATCTAATATAAACACAATCTGCCGCGACTGGATCTCGAAGTTTAGTCATCTCGTCTTCTATTCAATAGGTCTCGAAACGTCTTTTTACCCTCTGTTCCCCCCCGTAGACCGTAGCAGTCCCATCCAGATGACACTGTGGGTTCTCGGACCTCTTCCTTGTAGACTTTGGACCGGACCTCCTACGCCTGACGTGAGATCGGCTCACACCGATTACCTTATTCCCCACACACACACACACACACGTGTGCGCGCACGTGTGCCCGTGCGATTCAATACAGGCTGGGAAACACTAGGGTACCTAACATCGGGCGGTCCGGAGAGACGGGTACCCTAAAGCGTCCGTTCTTGTGACCTCACCCAACGGTAAGGGAAGAGGTCCCCTGGAAGACCTCTTCTGACTTGGACGTGGAGGTCCGGAGAGACGGGTACCCCAAAGTGTCCGTTCTTGTGACCTCACCCAACGGTAAGGGAAGAGGTCCCGTAGAAGACCTCTTCTGACTTGGACGTGGAGGTCCGGAGAGACGGGTACCCCAAAGTGTCCGTTCTTGTGACCTCACCCAACGGTAAGGGAAGAGGTCCCCTGGAAGACCTCTTCTGACTTGGACGTGGAGGACGTAAGGGACACACCCGTCTAAGAAATGGTGACGCGGTGGACCGTACCTTATTGTGTGGTTTAGTTTCGGGTACTCATTTCGTCTCACCGGAGTTGCAGACGACGGAGTCACGTCATGAAGTGAGAGGGCAAAGTCCCTGTGTCGACACGCGTGTGACTTGGACACGGGAGACCTGATCTCGCCCCTTAACGTTCCGGCCGGAGCCCCCGGACACCGAATGACCTCCCGTAAGTAAGTGAGATGTGTAAACGTGACCCAACGACGAGATCCTGTCTCAGGACGGGAGACTCTCGCATGTAAGATCACCCTCTCCCCACTTTATCGTTAATTAATGAGATCCGTCGTACAGTCTTCTACCTTTTACGTACGTCCCCTTTCGTCGACCCTGTTCTCCCTTAGAGTGTCACGACCCCCAGTCATACGTCGGAATTCCCCGAAGGGACCACGGAGTCTGTCATTTCTTAGACGGACGTCACACCCTCTGGGTCCAAGTTAGGGACACAGTCCTTCTAGGAGACCTCTTCCCTTGTCGATGGGTGAGGTCATAAGAGAACGGATCTCCCAGGGTACCTGTCTGCTCTGACCTCCCGCTATCAGGTACCCCAGTGTTTCTCATCCTGTCCTGACTCGTTGATTGTGTGTGAGTGTGTGTGTGTGTGTGTGTGTGTGTGTACGTGCGTCGGAATCTGACTCTTTAGTTTCAGTTAGACAAACTCTTCCACTTGAGACCAGTGTCAGGACTTCGCCTCTAATTCAAGATCTAGCCAGTGGATCCCCGTACCCTACCTCGTTTCCGGGACTTCGTCTTCACCCACACCTAAAGGGTTCCTTCCCCACCGGTCTCTCTCCCCTCCGCTCCCTCTCTCAGTGGTCCAATGGGTCTTGGGCCTAGGGGTTTGGGAGCGTCCGGTAACCTTCTTGAGTCCGAAGACAGTAATCCCTTTACCTTCAGGACCAAAACTCGGTTGTCCTTTGTCCTAGACTGAGACCAAAATTCCCTAGAAGGACCGTGGTCCCAACTCTTGCGACTGTCACCTTCCCTCCGGTGATCTCTCCTTAGACCCAGGTCCGTAGTCCCTCCGCCACCCCTCCGGCTTCGGAATCTGTGTAGAGTGTTCTTTTCGGTCGGCAGGAAAGACTGTTTGAACTACACGTCGCTCTCTCTTTCAGTTCCTCCCGTGGTCTTAGAAAGTGGTGACCTATATCTCGACCACGAATTATGTAAAAATAAATTACCTTACTCACTCTCTCTTTTGTGTGCGTGTATAATTTTTATGACCGCTATAGCTATAGTTATTGATGTGTCTCCTTTGCGTGGTCGGTACGTCTGTCTGCCAGCCCTTTCGCGACGTCTGCTACGTCTATCTTCCGCGCCCAGCTAGGGCCTCAGCCCTCCCAGGGGCCCCTTCCCTTCCGTTGGGTGAGGTCACGAGAACGGACCCTTTAGGGACCGCCCGAGGTCGGTTACTCCGACGTTTCTCAGTCTGCGCTGACCTCACCGACTCGTGCGTACGTCTGTCTGTCTGTCTCCGCCGTCTCGTCGACAGTCCATCCGCTCTACCTCGCCCGCAGGAGTCCCTCGGCCCCCGCGGGGACTCGGGCCTTCCTGCCAACCTGACTTCTCTTTCGTCCCGCGCGGCATTTACTTAGACCCTCGTTTACGTCAAGGGTCGTTCGGGTCCCGCGTCCCTTGTCAGTCCGAACGGTCCCCAGCCCGGCTGAGACGGGGGCCTGCGCCTCGCGCCACGCGTGGACCAGCTAGACCGCGCGCGACGGCGAGGACCGGGGGTCCGCCTGGTACGGCTCGCGCCGGCTCTCCGAGTCGCCCGTCTTCTTCTACAAGAAGGCTGTCAGTAGAGACGACTAGAAAACCTTGTCTAGTTTCGTTTTGAACCATAAACGACGCTACTCTCTCAGGTAACACTTAGACTACTGACAGACTTTGTTTGTTCTTTCGTTTTGTTTTCTCTCTTTTGGCTGGTAGTCCCGCGAGACCCATTTGTCGACAGCAAAATTTGTGGGTTCTATGTTGGTGTGTGGTAATCAGTGACCCAGTAATTTTTGACCTTTTGACTCCAGTAATAGGAGCACCATATACGTGTCTCTGTACCTATGACTGTAACTAAGTCTATCTGTAGATATAAGTAATTCACCGTACCTAACGATGTTTGGTCGACTGAGTTTATTGTTTTTACCTAAAAGGGTCCAAGACCTCCGGTCTTCCGGTTTTGGTTCCTCAAGAAGTCTCTGAGAGTCCCTCCCAGGCGGGGGACGGAGAGAGGGTCGGGGGACCGTCGTCGGGAACCGGACGCCTCTGTAGTGAGACTGGAGCCGGGGGTAGAGGGGCAGCGCAAGAAGGGGCCCACACAGTGTCTGTCTGTGAGCGGAAACCAAATTCCGAGTGGGATTAGGTCGTGTTTGAGTGGCATTGAACAAATGTAGACGTTTCTGGGATGAAGTATATTCCAGAGTTAGTGTCCATGGTCCCTAATCGCAAATTTGTATAGAAATCCCTTCCAGATGGATGAAACAACATCTTGACGGAAATTAGTCCAGTTATTTCAGTTTCCGATGGTAAAGGGGTTCCAGTTCAACTGTTGGTTCCGGTAAGGTGGAGGAGGATTCACAAAGGGGTCAAGGGAGGGGAGACACAAAATGTTGCAGTCTTTGTAGGTCGACCAGTAGGCCCCGGTACAGGTAACCTTGTAAGAGTGGAGGACTGAGTAAGGTGTACGTCGGATCTCCTGTACCCCAAGACTTCAGTAACCGTAACAAGTTCTATTATTCGGAACTTTCTAGAACCCTCCAAATCTTAAGTAATCACCAAGATTTGGAACGGGTGGTTTTCAGATAAGGTCTTCTTAGTTCTCTGAGAATCCTTCGGAAGTCGAACCTGGGGAGGGAGAGCCTACTCTACAGGAAAGAAGACGGAAAAACGGACACTGATAACACCACAAGGTTCTACCTCTGTATTCGGGAGAATAAACACAAAAATGGTGATCTGAACTCCGGGTGTCACTTACTTCACTTCAGCAAGTCAGTACAGGTTGAGAAACGCTGGGCACCTGACATCGGGTGGTTCGAGGAGACAGGTACCCTAAGAGGTCCGTTCTTATGACCTCACCCAACGGTAAAGGAAGAGGTCCCCTAGAAGGGTTGGGTCCCTAGCTTGGGTCCAGAGGGCGTGACGTCCGTCTGTAAAATTGGAGACTCGGTGGTCCCCTCGGGAGTCACTCACAATGGGTCCAGAGGGCGTGACGTCCGTCTGTAAAATTGGAGACTCGGTGGTCCCCTCGGGAGTCACTCACAATGGGTCCAGAGGGCGTGACGTCCGTCTGAAGATTGGAGACGCGGTGGTCCCCTCGGGAGTCACTCACAATCTTTGTCAATGACGTAGAAACCGTAGAAAGGTCAACTCTGGAAAAAAAATTAAAATAAAAACGTAAAAAGCAACTGGTGTGGTAAGCCGTAAACCCTCAAGGGGTTGATCTCTAGCTTGGGCTCGGGGACGGGACCTTCACGACTTAGGGTCGGTCACTGACGGTCGGTTCAGGGTTCATACCTGGAAAAATCGGATATTTGGGATTAAGTTTTTCTATCGTAATCCGTTGAAAAATTTTGACACGGTCTACATATAAAATATACACAATCGAAATTAGGATGAGACATTCAATCTATGACGACGACGACGATTCAGTAAAGTCAGCACAGGCTGAGACACGCTGGGGTATCTGTCATCGGGTGGTCCGAGGGGGTAGGGACCCTGAGAGGTCCGTTCTTGTGGCCTCACCCAACGGTAAAGGAAGAGGTCATGTACTTTCACTTTTCACTTTCACTTCAGCGAGTCAGAACAGGTTGAGAATCGTTCGGGTACTTGACGTCGGGTGGTCCGAGGAGGCAGGTACCCTCAAAGGTCCGTTCTCGTGACCTCCCCACGGTAGCGGAAGAGGCTTCACTCTATGACAGAGAGGGAAAAATCTCTACTGTTTTGCCTCCTTAATTTAGGGTGAACGCCTGAAGAGTCCACAAGGTCACCAATCCTTAAGACAATGGCCACAGTCCCTGTGTCCAAGCCAGGGACGAGGCCCTTCTGGGTGGCACGGAGCTCTTCGACCCGGGCTCTCCGCTACTGACGCGGCGACGGGGAGCTCGGACACGGGGTGTGTCCTTCGGCGGAGGTGGGTGGCGTCGGTCTCTGACGGGCGCACGTCGTTGCTTCCGGGTCGTGTCGGTTTCATTCAGTCAGCCAAAAAATTTTGAAGGTGCCTAAATGGGTCTAGCTCGCGGGGGAGACGATATAAGTGATCGAGACGCTTCGACGGGAAGTCACGGCCTGGACGACTGGTGTGCGAACAGACGACGTACTCCCGTGAAAGAGGAGAACGAAATCGAAAGCCAGGTAAAGATTACAATGTAAAAAAAGACGGTTTAAACAGGTATTGACACAAAGAGTAAAACACGATAATTATGACCCAAGGTCATTTCAAAGGTTCTTTGTATACAAGGACCACGTAGACCTTTAAGTTATTACGGAGTGTGGAGTCTTTCGATTTGAACCACACAACTTTTTACAGAAGTGGAGGTTGTGTAAGACGGATATTCGTGTCGAGTACATCACTGGTCAGCTGATTCTTTCATCTCTTTAGTCTGTTTAAAAATTTATATACTCAACTCCCCTAAAGTGTCCGAAAACATTTAGTATTTTAAAACGTATTTTTTATCGGAATACAAAAAATTTGGGAACCGACATGTTGGTTACAACTATAGACTAGTTTTAGAAACCTTACCCTTGAAGGGACCTCCAGGTCACTAATTCTGAGACGTGAGGGTTACGTCTCCCGCATCAAAGTTAGGGACTAGTCCCTTGATTCTAGGGCTTACGGTGTGTCGGATCGGTTTTTTTCTCAAACCATAGTTCCCTCCCCTCCCAGTACCTGTAAGGCCGATAAATAAGGGACGATAATTTTCTTCTAAACTCTGTCCGTTATAACTTCTCTTTTTACCTGAACCTAATTTTCTGACTTACTAGGGTTGGGTCGGGAACCGAGGGTCGACAAACGTGTCGTAGTGGAACAAGGGACCACACCTACACCGGGTCTCACTTTCCCACAACGAAAGACCGTACTGTTGCGTGTCTGGAGTTGTTAATCACAGAATGCACGAAAGTTTTCTCGTCTCAACAAGTACGGCCGGTGAGGGAAGAAGGGGTCTAATTTTTTTATTTACTCCGGCCGTCTCCACTCCCTTGGGCATGTGTTACTGTGTGACCGCCTCTTTTCCACTCCGACTCGGGAGGGGGGCGGACACGGACAAGAGTGGCTTACATGACGAAACCCGGGAGTAAAGAGTAAGATCTTAATAGAAATGAGACACTCGACGTCTCGTCGGGGTGGGGTCGGGGGGTGGGGGTGGGTGGTGGTGGTGGTTTGAGAGAGACGGGTAAACACGTATTTCTTGTTCCTTAGACCTAAAGGGACCACCGGGTCCCCGATTCTTGGACGGACCGTTACGACACTTGATTCTAGGGGACACGGTGCCTCGTGGACTCGGGAACACGTTAATGCCTCGGGTGTCCGGTGTTGCTCCCTCAGGTACACGAAGTCACTTTCCAGAGTGTACTGTGGTGGTCCTGTGTTACGTCGGTTTACTTATTCATTTATAAATTTCCTTTCTTGCACCTTAGACGTGCGTTAAAGCACTTGAAACGGACTCAAGGGATGGCACCGGGGTTGCTGATCGAACACGAAAGGAAGGGACTCGAGATTGGCTCGGTCGACACTGCCGTTCTTCCGACACTGTCCGGACCTGTCGTACAATCTTTGTTCCCCGCAACGAAACGGTTGTTTCCTGGTGGATCAGTCTCGAGACCAAAGACGTCTTCAGTACATGTCTACCCTCTCAACCTGGTATTTCTTCCGACTCACGGTTTCTCAACTACGAAAGTTTGACATGACTTTTTCTAAAAACTCTCAGGGAACCTGACAATCCTCTAGTTCTCAGTTAAGATTTCCTTTAGTCAGGACTTATAAGTAACCTTCCTGACTACGACTTCGACTTCGAGGTCATGAAACCGGCGGACTACGCTTCTTGACTGAGTAATCTTTTCTGGCAGTACGACCCTTTCAGACTCCCGCCCTTCTCTTCCCCTGCTGTCTCTTACTCTACCAACCTACAGTTGTGACTGAGTTACCTGTACTCAAACTCGTTCGAGACCCTCTATCTCTTCTTGTCCTTTCGGACCGCACGACGTCAGGTACCCCAGCGTTTCTCAACCTGTGCTGACTCACTGCCTTGTCGTTGTTGGGGTATCCGGTCAGGACTCGGAGGTGTCGTCTATCGTCTCGAAGTGTGGTGGAGGGGAGGGTTCCGTCGCTACTCTCCCGTCATTCTCTTTTCACGGGAGTCCCGCCGTCGCTTATAGCGACCGAGACACACTCGTAGATATCATCCCTCTTGGGAAGACGGAAGTACACTTTCACTTCACTCTCAGCGAGTCAGACAGGCTGAGAAACTCTGGGGTACCTGAATGTGTCAGGTACCTTAAGAGGTTCTGTCTTATGACCTCACCCATGGGAAAGGGAAGAGGTCCCCTAGAAGGGTTGGGTCCCCGGATTGGGTCCAGGGGGTGTAACGTCCGCCTAAGAAATGGTCGACTCGGTGTTTCCTTCGGGTTTGCGCCGAGTCAGGACACGTTGAGAAACGCTGGGGTTCCTGACGTCGGGTGGTCCGAGGAGGCAGGTACTTTAAAAGGTCCGTTCTCAGGACCTCACCCAAAAGTAAAGGAAGAGGTCCCCTAGAAGGGTTGGGTCCCTAGCTTGGACCCAGAAGGTGTAACGTCCACCTGTGAAAATGGGACAATCGGTGGACCGAAATATGTTTTGAGATTTTATACCTTTTGTTCTTGTGACTTATTGAAGTAATTTACTGTATACCGTTAGTAGAAGACTCCCAAAAAAATTAAAATTTTAATCTTTGACCGATTTAGACTGTTATTAGATTAAAAAACTACTTGTTCGTAAATACTTCACGAGGGTGACCGAATCAGTGACTCATACTTTTCTATTTAACTTGTTCTGTCAAAGACGGAAACTCTTTAGGCGCGACAAAACGTCTTGTCCGAAGGGACCACCGGGTCACCATTCGTGGGTGACGGTCACGTCCTCTGAGCCCAAGATAGGGACCCAACCTTCTGGACGACCTCTTCCTTCACGTCGGGTGGGGTCACGAGGAGGGACCCTTCAGAGCACGTGTCTTTCCAAACCACCTGCCGTCGGGGACCCCGGTGTCTCCCAGTCTTCCGACTGGATGATTGTGAAGTCCATGTACACACAATGTATACTGTATGTGTGTGTATGTGTATGTATATGTATGTGTAATGTATGTGTATGTATGTATGTGTGTGTAATGTATCAAATAAAATTAAGAGAACTAAAAATTTTAACTTCACATCAACAAACGTTACAACATAACTAAAACCCACATATCGTGTCACTAAGTCGATATACTCACTTAATAAAAAGTCCAAGAAAAAAGAATCTCAAACGATGTTTGGATACTGATGATGTTTGGATATACGTCCAGTTCTTCGTTGTCAATCTTGACCTGTACTTGTTGTCTGTCCAAGGTTTAACCCTTTCCTCAAGCAGTTCCGACATATAACAGTGGGACGAATGAATTGAGTGTACGTCTCGTGCAGTACGCTTTTATGGTTCGACCTCTTTCGTGTTCGACCTTAGTCCTAACGGCCCTCTTTATAGTTAGTGGAGTCTATGGGTCTACTGTCGTGGGAATACCGTCTTTCGCTTCTCCTTGATTTCTCGGAGAACTACTTTTACTTTCTCCTCTCACTTTTTCATCGGAATTTTAAGTTATAAGTCTTTTGATTCTAGTACCGTAGACCAGGGTAGTGAAGTACCGTTTATCTGACCCTTTGTTACTTTTGTCACTGTCTGAAATAAAACCCCCCCCCGAGGTTTTAGTGACGTCTACCACTGACGTCGGTACTTTAATTTTCTACGAACGAGGAACCTTCTTTTCAATACTGGTTAGATCTGTCGTATAAATTTTCGTCTCTGTAATGAAACAGTCGTTTCCAGGTAGATCAGTTTCGATACCAAAAAGGTAATCAGTACATCCCTACACTCTCAACCTGATATTTCTTTCAACTCGTGGTTTCTTAACTACGAAAACTTGACACCACAATTTCTTCTGAGAACTCTCAGGGAACCAGTCGTTCCTCTAGGTTGGTCAGGTAGGATTTCTTTTAGTCAGGACTGATAAGTAACCTTCCCGACTACGATTTCGACTTTGAGGTTATGAAACCGGTGGACTACGTTTCTTGACTGAGTGACATTTTCTGGGACTACGACCCTTTCTAACTTCCGACCTCTTCCCCTGTTGTCTCCTACTCTACCAACCTACCGGAGTGACTGAGCTACCTATACTCGAACTCGTTCGAACCCCTCAACCACTACCTGTCCCCATCGGACCACACGACGTCAGGTACCACAGCGTTTCTCAGCCTGTGCTGACTCGCTGACTTGATATTTTATAACTGAGATAAAGGGGTGACCCAGGAACAACCAACAGATAAAATGTACATCATCACATATATGTACGTATCGAAAAATTTCAATAAATATTAAAATTTCATACGACATTTATATAACGACTTGTACCGTTAATTAAAAATCCGTAACGTTCAAACACAAATTGTGTTCCCGATTCTAATATAAGTTTGAAGTTCTCATTGAATAGTGTTACTTTAGACCGAGGTCTATGTTTGTCCTGCACAAGGGGTTTGTAATTGTCCTTCATGAAATATAGATTAGATCTTTTCTAGGTGGTGTGTTCTTCGCAGACAAACCGATCCGGGTTTAGATTTCCGACCAACGACTACATTCGACGGCGAATGATTTGATGTTGAACTTTTTGATCACGTATTAAATGGAGTCAGCAGTGATAGAAATCTGAACTTTGTTGAAAAATCCTCTCTTTCCAGGGCGTTTTTAGATAAGCCGAGTTCTTTAATCGTGATGGAAGTGGGTACTACTGAAACATTATTATCGATGGTGAAGTAAACTCGGAAGTCACACTGGTCGTAAAGTATTTACAACAGACATCAAGAGTTTTGTAGAGCATTCAGATCTTTAGTAGAGGTAACATGTGGGTCGGTAATTCACTGCGTCGACCACAAGTTTGGCCAGTCCAGTCGGGTTCAGGTTTCGGAGCGAGAAAGGAGGACGTACAGCGACGGGCACCAGTGTCTACTGTGAGAACGAGGTTTCGTTTTGACCTGGGAGACATTACTGACGTACCCCTCTCTCAGATTTTTTCTCACCCACGTTCACACACACGCCGAAGGGGCCGCCGAGAGCGCCACTTCCTGGGCGGACGGTCACGTCCTCTGCGTCCTCCGGACCCAAGCCAAGGACCCAACCCAGGGACCCAGTCCTTCTAGGAGACCTCCTCCCGTACCGTGGGGGGAGGTCACAGGAATGGACCTCTTAGGGTACCTGTCCCCTCGGACCACCCAATGTCAAGTACCCCAGCGTTTCTCAGTTTGTCCTAAATCACTGATTTGTGGTGGTGGTATCGACCGTCCTCCACAATAACCCTGAATTTATACTTTAACACATTTAGTCAGACCTAAACTCTATTTTCCCAAACGTCAGAACGTTAAGGTTAGATGTAAATGCTACGTAAATGTGTCTAAAGTTACGTTACACCTTTTCTAAAAGGTCGTTTATAAGTTAGATCTCCTCTTTAGGACCCATCTAGTGTCCTCAGAACCTTCCTGTCTGTTTGATTAAGGACTCAACGGGTTCCCGTCTCTCCAGTCAAGTCTTGTCGGGACTACCCACGGTGCGACCCACCAGGAAAAGATGTCGGGTCCAGGGGTGAGTCTCTGTAGTTGTTTTGTATGTGGACGACCTCCGTAGAAGGACGGTAACCCACACACCACCCAGTGAACCACACCGGTAAAAATTTTTTATTAAAAAAGTGACCTTAATCAACTAAATGTTACAACACAAACAATGTCCACATGACTCAGTCCATATGTATATGTATATGCATACGAACGACCGATTCAACGAAGTCAACACAGGCTGAGACACACTGGGGTACCTGGCATCGGGTGGTCCGAGGAGACAGGGACCCTAGGAGGTCCGTTCTTGTGACCTCACCCAGTGGTGCCGGAGGAGGTCCCCTAGCAGGACTGGGTCCCTAGGTTAGGTGCAGAGGGCGTAAACGTCGGTCTAAGAAATGACGACTCGGCGGTCCCTCCGGTCGGTAGCGACCACGATGACTCGTTCAAATTAAGTCCCCTTTTTTCTATAGTGAAACTATTGTTATTGTTTCATAGTATCAAAAGGGATATTATGAAGGGTCCACTCACTGAACAATAAATTGGAGATTGCTTCATCTTCTTCTTGAACCTAAGAGTTTAAGTTTAAACAGAATGTTTACCGTCTTACAGTCATTACTCCATGAAGGTAGACGTGTTATTTAAACCCCCCCCAACAAACAAAAAATGAAAACAAATTAAAAATAACTTTATGTCCACTAAAATTTACAAGACAATCAAAGTCTTCAAGCCGTTTTACTAAGTCAATGTACGTATGTATATAGATAAATAAGTCCCCGTAGGGACCACCGAGTCTGCCATTTCTTAGACGGACGATACGTCGTCTGGGAATCTAAGAAAAAAAAATATCCAATAATGTTCTATAACTCATACCAAGGGTCCCGGTTTGTTCAAGTTATTTAAACTTAAAACGAGAGTGTTATGACTGTTTAGTTAGCGGAAATAAGAAGGTACACCAAAGATTAGAACGTTGGTAGACATATATACTTTGTACGAATATGGACAAGTGCACTTCGTGTGTGTAAACGCACAAACAAAGGGAATAGTGGGTGGACGTCACTCTAAGAAATGGTGACTCATTTCTAGGGACCCAAGGTCGGGACCCAGTCCCTCTAGGGGACCTCTTCCTTTACCGTTGGGTGAGGTCATAAGAACGGACCTCTTGGGGTACCTGTCTCCTCGGACCCCCGGAGGTCCGGTGTTCCAGTGTTTCTCAGTCTGTGTCGAATCGTTGACTGGTGTACCGGTCGTGTCAGTCGTTGACTGGTGTGCGACTCGTGTGCAGAAACGAAGGTTTCGTATTAAGAGAACTCCCATCCAAGGTACAAAAAATAAATAGAAACATAGGGTAGTATTTCTTACTACCGTATATACTCGTGAACGATTTAAAAATATCTAAATAATCGATAGTAAATGAATAAAAGGTAACGCTCGTTAACGTTACGAACTTTATAATCTACTGTTAATAAACAATAATTGACATATGTAAGACGTCCGTCGATATTAGTTATCTATAATATATTATCTTAGTTGAAGACTAATGAAAGGATGATATAATCTTTAATAAGTGAATAATTTTATACTAAAGGAAATTTCACTTTTAAAATTTCGAATCTAATTTGTCTAAAGGATTGTTGGGTTTTGTAACTCACTTTAATAAGAATGGATATATCTTATCTTTCTTTTTTTAATATAAGGGTTTAATAAGGTACTGAATATTAAAAATATTAAAGGTGTTTCGATAATTCTTGGGTTCTTACTTTAAGATTCAAGTGTGTCCACTATGGTAAGATGACCTTATTTATATTTCGGACCAATATTAATTCATTTACTATTTGTTAAGAATGTGTTCTTTATGAACACTCTCTATGTCCACAACGGTGTAAATGTTTTTTAAGTTTGGTAGCATTTTGTTTAACGGGACAAAATTTTCTATAAACCAAATTATTTTTATTTTAATTGTCGAAAACTAAAGTTAGTTCAGTCGAAACCCAAAGCTAGTAAATTACATTTTAGGGTCACGTTTCAAGTAGTGTTTTTGGTTGTCCATTCCGATCGCAAATGGAAGAGCGGAAGTCTCGACGAGGATTGTCGACCGGTCCATCCAAAGTTAGGTGTGGGACAGTCCTCGCCTTTATATACTCGAGACGCGGAGGGTGTGACCGGGAGGAGGTTCGCTGGAAAGCCGCAGGCCCACGTCGACAGTGACTACTTGCTGGCCTTTTTTCTTTTCTTTCTTTTGCTTACGCACAGGGAGTAGAAATTTGTTTAAGAGTGCGAGACACAGAGGTCGGTTTCAGTTGTAAATCGAATGACAAACGTAGAAAGGAAGCTAGAAAGATTGACCCAGAGAAGTGTCTCCGGAGTGTCATTGACGACTTGCCGTGGAAGGTCGGGTTCGGGCATACGACCTAGTTCTACGTCTCTCGGCAAAGTGAAATGTGGGTGCAGAACCTGTAAGAGCATGCGAACTTACAGATATCAAATAAGTTTTGAAAAAGAAAAAATGATAATGTTTACTGAAAGTTTTATACGAAATTCAATAAAAGTTTCAAACCCCCCAAAAGGGACGTCGTAGGAGCCCCACCCCCAACCCCTAACGATGAATTAAATAGATGATCTGATCGACTTATTGTCACCCTTCTACCCTTAAGAGCTCTGGATGACTGTCTCTGCCCCACCGCGTCTCGTCCCACTACCCTCCGCGTAAGATCTTTACCTGATTACCGATTCTTTGTTTCCGACTAGTCAAGACCTGGTTATAGAGATCTTTTGGACATGTCGAAGGGGGGACGTGAGACACTGGACGAGCAGACGAAATAAAAATAAAGGAGTTTGCTGATATCTGGGGTCAACGGGGGTGCAAGAAGGAAAAGAAAGAGAGGAGAATGGGAACAAAAGAAAAAAAGAAGGACTAACCCGAGGGCTATTTCGAAAGTAGTCTGTTTGCATAAGGTGTTGACTTTTTGTTATCAAAATTTTGACTTTATTTATTAAAGACTACAGTAAGATCAGGGTCATAAGGTGCTGGGACTGAACAAATACTGGTATTTGACCCGTCAAGGACTTGTCCGAGGTTTCCGGCATCGGCAATTGCTTTCTCTCCTGTCAGTTTCGAAACGTTGGTTGTGTTCAATCCCCGTTTTATTCCCGGGAGATACCGAGCTAAGGAAAAAACTGTCGAAACAGAAGGAAAAGACTGAAGAACAGTCTGTTGTCATAATACACTCGAGGTTGGGTTGTTTATGTTAATAACATAATTTATGTCCCTTTAAATTTTCGTTTGACAAATTTTACTCTCATAACGGAAATTCCTCTTATATTCGACACATATGTGAGATACACAAACATTTGAATGCACCTCTTATATTCGATGAATTCTACTACATTTTTAATTCACTTTTGGTGAAATCTTCCGTTTTATAGTTGGTCACCCTTAATCATCGAGTTGCAGTTTTCCCAGAGAGTTGAGACCACTTGTATCTTTTGTTTTCACGACAATCGAAGGAAAAAACCAAATTGGGAAACATTATTCCTGACGACTGTCACATGAAGTTGTCACTCTGTCTCTCTCTATTTTTAAAGTCATTCTGGTATTTCGCTTACTGTACTTAAATGGTTCTATTGCAGGTCGTGAAACTCTTACGAAATACGACACTCCACCTTGTCTACAATTAATCGAGGTATCGTCACTGGTAAGGTGTTACATACGTCTATAGTTCTATAAACGTATGGAATTTGTGTATGTCAAAAACAAACTGTCAATATGGAGCCATTTCGCCCCCTCTTTTTCTTGTGTGAAATGTGGGTTTACGTTGACCCACACACTTGGTGTCCAGTCTCGGCGGACGGGACGGAACCGGCAGGAACGACTGAGTGAAAACGACACTGAACGGAAGTAAAAAAGTGATCTTTTACGCATACCTAAAAAAAGAGATTTACAAAGGTATTTGAAGATTTCGGTAGTAAAAAGTCAACTCAAACCAGTAACGAAAACTAAATGTTCCCAACCTTTTGAAATCGGACACTTAGTCGATGATAAAGTACGGTCAACTAGTCATTGACGAAGGGCTCTGACGAAGGTGCGGCGGTCCGGTTCTGCGCATGACTCCTGCAAATGTCGTCCTACTAATAAACGGGTCGGGGGACCTCGAGACGGGTCGAGGTCAAACCCACGGACCCGTCTAGGTTACGAACAAACTTATAGAAAGTAGATCCTAACGTAGACAAGTAAGAAAGTTTATTAGGTTGTTTCTGGATCAATGTCTACTGACACAGAACGTTGGGATTTTTTCAACCCCATCACACTAACAAGATACCCGAAGAGTTCATCGAGTCTACCATTTCTTCGACGAACGTTACACCCTCTAACCCCAAGCTCGGGACTCGGCCCTTCTAGGGGACCTCTAAACATCACTACTTTGGGAGGTGACTCACATCGATCTATACCTCCAGATACTATTTAGTGATCTCTCCCGCTCTCTCAAGCAACTCGTAGAGGTGGTGCCCAGTTCGTGGTGAACCTTGAAAGGCATACACTGAAGTACAGTCACTGACTCCTTCCAGTCAGAGGTTATGGTTACTGAATGCCACAGTCTCTTAATCCGATCTCAAACTTCCTTAAAACTTCCAGTCACGATACGAGTTCCGTTCAATTTCTTCAAAAAGACACCGTTGTCGACATTTTTGTCCCAAAGTAGTTCACATCTCATTCTATTGAAGTGGATGTATGTATTTCTGCGTGGTACTCAATACATACGCGGTTGGTCAATTGGGAAATCATTGATCAGAAAAGACGGACCTTATAATGTAGACCATGCCCCGAAGGGTCCACCGCGATCACCATTTCTTGGACGGACGGTTACGTCCTCCGTAGTCTCTACACAAAGTACAGGGACCCAGCCCTTCTAGGGGACTTCTTCCTTTACCGTTGGGTGAGGTCATAAGAACGGACCCTTTAGGGAACTTGTCGCCTCGGACCCCCCGATGTCAGGTACCTCACCGTTTCTCGGCCTGTGCTCACTCACTGATCGTGAACGAGTAGGAACGAAATTTACTGTCGTATAATATCGAAAATTTCAGATACTTTTAGAATGTAGGAATCTATGTATTGGAGAGGAATGTATCTTGTTTACATTATTTTTATACGTAGAACCAAACTTGAATTGGAGTCTGTTTTGAGATTCGAGGAACTCATGACGTTATTTTATTACCAGGGCTGTAAATAGACTACTTTTTGATTCAAGACTCACGGATGATGTACAGTCTGTGACCCACATGTCACAGTTCGCACACTAACAAGGACGTGGGTACTGGGGATTATTCTCGAGTAATAGGTCTGACATACTGGACACAGATGTTTATTATTTGTACGTGTCTCCCGGAAGGTCCAAGTAATAGAGGGACTCAGGAAGGTTATAAAGTCCCTCCCTCTATAATAATAGGGTTCCACTATTTACTCCTTTGATCCTAAGTCCGTTCAATTCCACGAGTCAGTACTACGATCTTTTATCGTCGTACCATAATCGTGGACGGACGGAGAGACTAGGGTTTTGATTCTAG
Organism: Capra ibex; assembly: GCA_006410555.1. NCBI lineage: Eukaryota > Metazoa > Chordata > Mammalia > Artiodactyla > Bovidae > Capra > Capra ibex. Next base: position 3,345,762 of record SJYO01012962.1, on the reverse strand, counting down.
ACTTTGTGTATGTCGAAGTTATGGTTCTGTTACTCGGGGTTTTCCATGGAGGTGGTAGTTGTCAAACAGGGTAGGTTCGTGTATGGATCTTCAATCACTCCTGACAGAGGTCGATTTCAGACACGAGACTACTTCAGTCGAGTTCTGGTCTGTCTCCTTCTTTGTCGGTGCAGAATGTCGGACGCCTTTACCGGTTCCCATCCACAACTCGTTCACTAAGATACACAGAATTGATTCCTGGTATTTAGTCTTATTAATTGGACATTCTGTCCCCCCTCCCCCTCCCTCTGGATGTAGGCACCAGTAATCTCGTTACTCAAAATTTAATTTCGTCAATAGAGATTAAGACGCAATAGTGAGGAAATCTTATCTTACAAGGTGATTGTGTCGGAGAGAAATGTGTCAGAGGGTGTCGGACAGTAAGGACCTTCTGTGTCCAATGTCTCCTTCGGAAATGTTTCCCGACGATCGTTCGGACCTGAAAGAGAAAAATACCTTCATATCGACTAAGTATTATAGTACAATGACAGATGACATGTCGTGTCACTATATCTCGGTTTTCCGGACAAGTCGAAAAAGGTCGTGTACAATACCTTTTCGAGTTTACTTGAAAAACCGGTTGGTATATGTATACAAGAAAAAGTATAAGAGAAGACAATGTCACATAGTGCCTTATACCTGTGTCAAGGAAAACAGTGTGTTTTCCTGGAACGACAGATAGGTAACATCTGTGTTATCAGGTGTAGACGATTAGGGCCGAGGGTTAGGTGGGGAGGGGGTGGTGTGGGGAGCCGTTGGTCCTCAGACAAGAGTTGCAGACATCCAGACAAACAAAGTAACTATTCTAGTCGACAAGGAATGAAATCTAAGTGCACGTTCACTATAGCGTGCTACGAACAGAGAGAGACTGAATGACGTGGACCACACTAGTAGAGGTCCAGATAGGGACACCGACGTCTACCACAGTAAAGCAAGAAATGTGCCGACTCATCATAAGGTAACACATATACATGGCGGGGAAGGAAGGACCTACGAGAGAGAGACGAGGAATAAGAGGGACTCGTGGAATGTCTCGGGAACCTCGTGACACTCTGACGTACTCAAGTCAAACACTTACACTACACGTCTTAGGTGTCCCTTACCACAAGTATCGAACGGGGTCAGGTGAGGGTCGGTTGCCTGACTCTCCAAAGTTGTGGGAAGCCAAAGTTCATAATCACTCACACTCCGTTCGTTTCACATCGACTCTCCCTCGTAACGTTTGTGGCAGAAGGACGGAGACACTGGACGGGTCGCCACTGACGTCGCAGGTCCTTTGAGCGGCTCGCAACAGTGGTCGGACTAACAGAAGGACATCGTAGAGTCTGTCTGGGATTGATTACGTGTTTGAGAGAGGGGAGAAGGAAATAGAGGGACCAAAGAAGAGTAAAAAATTACTCCCAAAAGTCAAAAAATTCTGTAAACAAATAAATGACCCGACGCGACCAGAGCCAACGTCGTACGTCCTTGAAGACAGAAGTAACGTCGTACGTTCGGGAAGCAATGTTGCGAGCTCTAGAGCAAGGGACTGGTGCCCGTTTGGGCCCCGGGAACGTGACCCTGGCGGTCTTTCAGGGACCAAGGAAGAGACGGAGACAGAGGGAGTAGAGAGTAAGGGACAGAAAGTCACTCAGGGCGGGATTGGAACAACCCGAGAGCGAGAGAGAAAGAGAGTCTCAATCCAATAAAGTCTCTTTGCTAAGTGAACGTGTCGAGTGGTCCCTGATGGGTAGTAGTAATGTCGTTGTGACTGAGAAAAAGTTTCGTACCAAGTATAGACTTCCTTTTACGCAGGAATCTCCTGAAGACTCCAGTAACTTAAAGGTATCTTTCGCGAGAAGGAGAAGTACTTTAAAGTCCTGTCACGTGAGTCACAGGATGGTCTTTAGTAGGGGTTCGGTACTGACTTACTCGTAGTCTTAAACTCCTCATTTATTATGACAGACGTAACATAGTTATGTCTTTTGGAATAGGGTGATGTTTTCTTTTGGGATTTTAAGACACCTTACAATTTCACCACTTGAGAAGGGATATTTGGTCTCTTAGTCTCTGAAATTTCCTTGAATTTCATCGACGACGACGACGGCGGCGGCTCAGCGAAGTCAGCACAGGCTGAGACACGGTGGGGTATCTGCCGTCGGGTGGTCCGAGGTGACAGGGACCCTAAGAGGTCCGTTCTTGTGACCTCACCCAACGGTGAAGGAAGAGGTTACGTACTTTCACTTTCACTTCAGCGAGTCAGCACAGACTGAGAAGCACTGGGGTACCTGACGTCGGGTGGTCCGAGGAGACAGGTACCCTAAAAGGTCCGTTCCCATGTATATTGAACGATTATACTTTAACTCAACAGTATTCAGTCTTAATTGAGTGTCCCATTATTATTATATTGATCCTTATATTGACATTTTCACTATTTGTAAAACGTAATCTCTCTACTAGTCTTTAAACCCCGTCACCTGATACTTACTTAAAATTTATTAGGTACAGTAAACTCTTACGACTCTATAAATCATTATATGTATTATATACTTATATTTACGTTTATTTCGATTAGTATTCGGGTAGTCTTAAATGCGAAGGAAAAAGGTACGAGAGATACATGTACCAACTGGAGTGTGGTGTAAACATCAAAACGTAAAAAAAGTAAATTGTGGTGTTTCTTTTATAAAGAGGTATAATATTTTAAGACAAATATTTTTAATGAAAATTACCAATACACTTACACGGTATTTGATCAGTGGAGACGGGAATGATTAACCCGAAGGGAACACCGAGTCGACCACTTCTTAAGTGGACGTCACGTCTTCTGGGTCCAGACTGGGGGACCTCTTCCCTTTCAACTGGGTGACGTCGTCAGACCGGACCTCTTAGGGTACCGGACATGTCGGGTACCCCAGTGTCTCAACCTGTGCTGACTCGCTGAAAGTGAGGGAATGATTAATTTGCAAAGCCCCCAAAGGCTAAATATATTTGTCACGATAATTTTCAGAGTCCACCAGGTCACCAGCCCTTAGACGGGCGGTTACGTCCCCTGTTCCCAAGTTAGGGACGAGGCCCTTATAGGGTGGCGCGGGGCCCTGTTGATCCGGGTGAGCGGCGTTCGGGACTCGACACGAGGGCTCGAACACGAGGGCCGCTCCCCTCGGAGGCGCCGCTCTTCGGGCGCGGCGAGCTCGTCTCTCGGCGGGTCGGGACGCCCATCTCTGGTGGGCACGCGTCGCTGGTTCTGCGTCGCGTCGGTTATTTATTTGTGTCTGTAAAAAAAAAAATTGGAAACCAAAGTCGGAAAAATAACCTTAGAGTCTATCAAAGTAATCGTCTCTCTAGATCCACAACTTAATTACCGATTGTGAGTACTTGTAAAACCCCGAACTGGTGTAGTACAGTTTACATGAGGTGATCACGTCTCTTCCCAACGGAAAGGTGACACTGAATGATTGGTCAAAGAGGAGGAGATTTTGGACCTTTGGTTTGGAAGTGAGGGGATTCTGTCCGCGGGCTCTCTGCGTCCTTGGCCGGTCATGAGAGAGAGGTGCCGCGAAGAGGCAAGTAGTGAAGTCGCGCGCCGAGGCGCCCGCCGACAAGTCTCAGCCGCTGCGAGAGTTCAGCCCAAACCTCGGAGGAAGTCGATTAGAGAGACCCCGTCCCTGTCCCTCATTGGTGGATTGAAAGACTCAGAAGAATTCCCTTGTGGAAATAGTATGAGAAGGGACACTGAGGACGACATTAAGAGACACAGGTCCACAACTCACAAAGGACACTGGGTCGTTACTGAATGTATGCGATACGGTTATCCTATACGATAGCGTTTTGTCTTCTGTTTAGAGTCTTTATACTAAATCGACTAAGACGGCGACGACGACGACGGCTCAGCGAAGGCAGCACAGGCTGAGACACGCTGGGATCTCTGCCGTCGGGTGATCCGAGGGGGCAGGGACCCTAAGAGGTCCGTTCTTGGGACCTCACCCAACGGTAAAGGAAGAGGTCGCGTACTTTCACTTTTCACTTTCCCTTCGGCGAGTCAGCACGGGCTGACTTCGGACGGTCCGAGGAGGCAGGTACCCTAAAAGGTCCGTTCTCGCGACCTCACGCCACGCAACAGAGGAGGAATCGGCCGATATGAGCTCTAGTTTTAGTTTTGGTGTTATGGTGGGTGCCGTCAGTCTTACCGGCAGTAGTTTTTCAGATGTTTATTTTTTACGACCTTTCCCATACCTATTTTCGCTGTGAGGACGTGAGAACCACTCTTACATTTAACCGTACCTTTTGTTATGTCTCCAAGGAATTTTTTGATTTTTATCTAGATGGGACACTTGACTGTTAGGGTGAGAACCCGTATATGGGTCTTTTTAGGTTCGAGACTTCTCTACGTGCGTGGGGGTAAAGTGTCGTTGCGATAAGTGTTATTGGTTTTATACCTTCGTCGGATTTGCGACTTACCTATTTCCACACTATACATACGTGTTACCATATAATGAGTCGGTATTTTTTTACTTTATTACGAGAAGACGTCACTGTATCTAATTGGATCTCTAACATTATGATTCACTTCTTTCAGTCTGTTTCAGTTTACAGTATACTATAGTAAATATACATCTTAGTTTTTTGTTTTACTAAGTTATTTGAATAGATATTTTGTCTTTATTTGAGGTTTGTATCTTTTGTTTAAATACCGATGGTTTCCCTCTTGACCCCCTTCTCTATTTGCCAGTCAAACCTCAATTTTATGTGCGTGATGACGTATATTGTAGCTATTGACTGTTCCTGAACGACCGCGGTCACCACTTCATAGGACGACCGTTACGTCCTCTGTGTTCTCTACACCCAGACTAGGGGCCTAGTCCTTCTAAGGGGCCTCTTTCTCTACCGTCGGGCGAGGTCGTGAGAACGGACCCTCTAGGGTATTTGCCTCCTCGGACCGTCCGCCGTCCGGTACCCCAGCGTTTATCTCTGCTGGTCTGTCGAATGACTGATCGCTGCCGGCGCTTCCTGTATCTCTCTCTCCTCTACCGACGACTCGCGCCTTAGAGTCGAGAGAGAAAGTTTCTGCCTCGATCACCACAGAGTCGGCCGGGCCCGTCCCCAGGAATCCAATCTGCGACTGGTCTTTAATTCCCCCCTCAAAGCTCCTATTAAGTTAGGGTACGTTAAAGTAGGTCAATGGAACCTGAAAACTCCTTTCTCATTTCTTGATCCATGGTTCAGTCCCCTAAACGGAGTAAATGAAACGGTGTTGACTTGAAGACAAACTCGATAATACCCCAAGGGTCCGTAGATCACTTCGATTCCCTTGTACCAATGCCTATCTTGTGGTTCTTGTCTTTTATATACAAAGTCAGGCTAAATTATTAATACGAGTCCCCGAAGCGACCACCAGGTCCCCAATTCTTAGACGGAAGATTACGTCCCCTACGTCCAAGCTAGGGACAAACCCCTTGATTCCCCTTGAACAACGTTCCGTTGACGGACCGTACTGATATCTTCGGACTCATAGTGTTCCTTTCGGTCGTGTCGGTTTTGTTAAATTTTATTTAACATTTTTTGTCATTAACATTTTCCATATGTCGAGTTTTATTAAGAATCTTTTAGATACTTAGTGTGGAGGTGACAGGAAGGTAAGGAGCGGAACCCTGAGTGAGGATCCCGAAGGTAGTATGGTTAATCTAGAAAAGAATAATGAGTGTCAATTTAGGTGTCGTGACTAAAAGGAAGAACGTACTTAAACAAGTAGTATAATCCTAATTCAGCAACGATACAAGGTCATCACTATTGTCATTCTGAACGGGAAAATTTCGCGAACAAATAGGTGGATTCTCTAATTAAATAAGAGTTCCTGTTAAATTTTCACAGAACACGAGAACATTTTTTCTTTTTTTAGTTAACTGGCATTTACGTTCTCAGATAAAGATCTCAGAGTTAAGACGAAGTAACTAGATAGGCAGATGGAATTACGGTCATCAAGTGGTAGAACTAATGTGTTTGTTTTCTTATTTTCACCTGAGAGGATTATAGTATGCGTTCTTAATTGAGCTTTAACTACATTTTCAATTGTGATTTTCTAAAAATCTCTCTTTCTGTATTTCCATTTAGAAACACTGAAACCCAGTCTGTTACTACAGAATCTATACTGTGGTCTTTGTGTCGTAGTTTTCTTTTTTAACGATTCAACGTTAAATAGTTTTAAATTTTGAAACGTTACTGTTTTCTGTGGTTGTTCTTCGATTTTTCTGGTGGTTGATTTACCTTCTATAAAAGTTCAGTGTACAGTCTATTTCTTGAACATAGGTCCTATAAGTCTTGAACGTTAAGTTGTTAATTTTGTATTTGTTGATTCAAAAGTTTACCCGTCTATTGAAGTTTTCTTTACAGAGGTCTCCTCTAAAAGTTTACCGGTTATTAGTATAATAATCAGTCATCCTTCTCCGTACAGTTTCGGGTCGTTGTATGACTGAGATGGGGGATCCTACCGGTATTAGTTTCACTCCACGACGACTTCTACACCTTTGTAACCTTGGGAGTATGTATAGGCTGTTCTCACGTTTTACTACGTCGGTTAAACCTTTTGTCTGACCGCCAAGAAGTTTTAGAATTTGTATCTCAGTTGTATTTTAGGTCGTTCAAGTGCGGATCTATATGTGAGTTCTCTTTACTTTTGTATCCATGTGTGTTTTGGAGTATGACTTTACCACTGTCGTCATAAGAAATATTGTCGGTTGTTCCGACTACTTACCTCTTTGCTTTACTCCAAATGGGTATGTTGCCTTAAGATACTCTGGAATGTGTCATTACTCGATAGTTGTGTGCGACGGGGTATCTACGTAGAGCTCCTGTGACGCGACGTGTCTCTCGCAGTGTTTTCCGACGTGTGACGCACTAAGGTAGACGCACTTTGCGGGCTTTGTCCGGTCAGGATTCTTGGACGGACGGTCACGTCCTGCAGTCTCTGTGCCGAAGCTAGGGGCCCGGCCCTCCTAGGGGACCTCCTCCCGCACCGTTGGACGAGGTCGTAGGGTACCTGTCTCCTCGGATCCCCCTGCGTCTCAGTCTGTGCTGACTCGTACGCACTCGTGGTTCGTGGGTGAAATTTCTCCACCGAAAAATTTTTTACTCCCTTAAACTAGTGGACACTTAATGTAGAGATATTTCGACGAAAACCCGAAGGGACCATCGAACCTGACATTTCACAGACGGATGTTACGTCCTCCGGGCCCAAGCTAGGGACCCAGTCCTTCTGGGGGACCTCTACCTTTACCTTTGGGTGAGGTCATAAGTACGGACCTTTTAGGGTACCTGACTCCTCGGACTACCCGATATCAGGTACCCCAGTGTCTCAGCCTGTGTTGACTCGCTGAACAAACTTTATGACGAAAGTCGTCTAGTTTTGAAGGTTGTCTTCAGGTTCTCGAACTCCGGAAAAGTACAGGAAAAAGGTACAACGAAAATATGTTTCATGGTAAGTTCTTCGTCAGCAATTTGTCGATGACATGTGATTTTCGCACGAAAATCTTTATTTCTGTCTGGATTCCAACCGTAGACCACCTTGAAGGTAATAAGTAGTCTTTTCGTAGGTGGTGTCGGGTGTAAAGTAATGGGCAGGGTGGACAGGAATAAGGGAAAGGTAGGTCGGTTTACACGAGAGGACCCGAATTCGAGTGGAGTTTCATGTGTTTGGATTACGATGAAAACTTATTGTCACTAGTTCATGAAGATTTCTGATCGGTAATCTATACTTAAGTATCTATACCGGATAAGAGTACCCCTACAAAATTGGGTCGGGGTCCCCAAAGGTAAGTTATTATAGACTAAACATATTTCAATACCCTTAGGGACTTCCGAGCCCCCGACTTCTTAGGTCCGTGTCACGTCCTCTGTGTCCTCTGCGTCTAAGTTAGGGACCCAACCGTTCTAGGGGACGTCTTCTATTACCGCTTGGTGAGGTCAGAAGAACGGACCTTTTAGGTCCCCTGACTCCTCGGACCTCCCGATGTCAGGTATCCCAGTGTTTCTCAGTCTGTACTGACTCGTTGATTCATGAGTGTGTCTTACGTATATTGCGACACGGAACTGTCAAACATGAACGGAGCAATCTTCGAGTCTCGAAATACCCAAACAAAATAAGAGGGTCCAAAGGGTATTGTTTAATGACCCGCGTTTTCGTGTCAGTATGGTAGGTAGGTGTGAGGATAACTTAAATCTTTATGCCCACATCTTGAGTCAGTAAGTTCAGGAGGAGGTCCGGACGCCGACAGGGGCGAGACGGGAGTGGGCAGGCCGGGCAGGGAGACGTCCACGGCGGCACGGACATAGCAGGAGGCGCCCGGCGTGGACTTGGGACGAGGAGGCAAGTGAGTCCGACAGGTTTGTCTCCTGTCTTGTTGTTCGACCCAGTTCAGACGTGTCCTGAGGTTCCTGTGTCGTCCCACCTCCTGCCAGCGAGGGCCCTCCTCGTGGCAGGTCGTCCTTTCCGAGTCACGCGACCTACAGTTGCGCGTGCAAAGGTGGCTGCAAGGGTCTCGACAGACTACCTAATAGCTGAGGAAGAGGAAGCTGACCTTAACGAAGAGAATGGTAGGTCAATCAAAGTTATATAGTATTTCAATCTGCAACTATTTTATGTTCACTATTATCATGTGGAAATGTCTTGACAAAATGTCCGACTTATTTGACGCAGGTACTACGTGGGGTGCGTCCTACGTCGCGCCCTCTCGAGAGTCGTCCCCAAAGCGCGGGTCGCAAGGGACGTCGTGACAGACGCTATCGGTCCTGTCCCTCGCCGGATTTGCGCGACTTTACTTGGACAAACGTCCTTTCTTACCTCTACGTCTGCATCTGTTTCCTGAACACCCGTGTCGGTCCCTTCCTCTCCCGTCCTACTTGGCTCTCTCATCGGGACTGGACATGTGTGAGGCACACATTTTCTCTCTCGGCCACTCCGCGACGACGTGTTATCCCCCTCGAGTCGCACCACGACTCGTCGGTGCGAACGACACGCCGTCTTCGGTTGTCTCGTAATATCTCGTTAATCGTAGATTAAAATTGTTCACTTCCGATTTTTCTGGTACCAAAAGGATCAGGTCACCTATAGTCCAAGATTTGTTAAATTCAGTAGTTATAACCCACCTTACTAGCCATCATCTTTCTCCACTCAGTCAGGTAGACACGAGGGAAGCACCTTCATCTTTCTTCTTTTTCAAGGTTTAAAGAGGATTTTAGTCAAAAAAAAATTATACGGGGTTTACCACCTATATACACATACGACTGAGTGAAAGGACATGGGCTTTGATTGCTTTGCAACATTTAGTTTCTATGAGGTTATTTTTTGAAAAATTAAATTTTTTTAAAATTATTTAAAAGGTTTTTTCCATTTTTATCTTAATGAGAACAAAATTAAATTAAACGTAAGGAGACTAATTAATATCTAATTAGTAGACAAGTCTGTCAGTAATCGTAAATATAAAAAAAGACAATTTACGAAGAAACATAGGTAATATAAAAAATTGAAACTCCACAAACATAAAAGAATAATTAAATATCTACGAGTCGACTACAATATGCATGTAGATTTGAGGTAGATGAGAAAGTAAAGAGGGTAAACTGGAAAATTACACTAATAAAGAAAGTTTCGTATCGGTAAATTTTAAAAATAATTTAGTTTAGACGGAAAAAGAAATACTGAAAAGATCCTTTTCAAAAACCAAAAAAAATAAACTTTGATAAAATTTAAACGGTTCCAACGTTCCTACAATGTTTGTTATTGATGTATTGGAAATAAGTCTAAATGGTAAGTGATTGAAAAACAGATTAAACAAAGTATTAAGTAGAGATGGGATGAGGACGAAGGGAGAGAGAGAGGGAGGGAGAGAGAGAGAGAGAGAGAGTATATATATATATATATATATATGTGTGTGTATTTAAGTCTTCATAACCATGTATTCAACGTTTGTAGTACGGCGAAGTAGGGGTTTATGAATCAGTATATAAGGGATTCTTTTTACTACAAAAGAATGTATTGGTGTCACATTAATAACTTTGGACTTTAAAATTGTAACTATGTCATCAGTTAGGTGTCAAGAATAAGGTTAGAGTGATTAATAGGTTTTACAGGAAGTATCGTTGAGAGGGTCGGGTCCTAGGTTGGGGCCGAGTGTACGAGGTAAATCGAGAGGACAGAGAAGGCAGAATAGACTTGGTCAAAGGGACGGAAAGAAGTGAAAGTACCTTAACTGTAAAACTTCTCGTGTCTGATTAATAAAACATTTTACAGACAGTCAAATCAAGCACCACTAAGTTCAAAGGAGCACTAATGTCAATGCGTAAAAATTGTTCTTATTAGGGAGAACCCGTCGTATAGTCTTCGTGTAGTGCAGGTAAATAGGAGACTGGTCACTAAAATTGCAACTAGTAAACCAACCCACCACAAGAGATCTAAAGAAGTAACATTTCAGTGGTACCAGGGAAAGATACAATATTTTATTCTCCCTCTACCAAACTTTGATACCCTGAAGGGGCCACCACGTCACCATTTCTTAGATGGACGGCTACGTCCTCTGGGTTCTGTACGTAGTAGCTAGGGACCCAGCCCTTCTAGGGGACCTCCTCCTTTATTGTTGGATGAGGTCAGAGAAGGGTACCTGTCTCTTCGGACAGCCCGATCCTGTGTAGGAGTGGACGGAAGTAGTTTGTAAAAGTGTAAAGTCGTAGTAATTGCTAGGAACGAACTTAGTTAATAATGATAGTGACAAAGTTATATTGCAAAAAGATTAGTCATAAGGAAGATATAGACATTCAACCGAAAGAACCTTCGGTAAGAGTCTTAGTCTTTTTGTAAACTTTTTCTTTTTTCTAACTTGGATCGAACAGATATAAGACGGAAGTTGGAAAGTAGATTTAAAGTAAATTCTTTTTCTAACAGCAAAGACTCTGAGACCGAGGTACTACACTTACTTAGGAACAAAACGCCAAAGTCAAAGGTTTGTGCGGAGTAGAGTCCGTGAACGGAAGGAGTCGGTGGGTCGGTAATGCGGTCTTCGGTCCGTTCAGGTCTTACGATGACGTCACAGAGTGGTGAGGACCTTTTCGTCGAGCTTTCTGTCCAAGGTGACTGCTTCCACGTCTTTGTGGTGTAGTCTTATACCGACTCGTGTCTAGTGGCCGCTGAAACGAACCGACCCGAAGAGACCCTCTTTTTCGTCTTCCGTTTGAACACCTGAATTTCCAGAAAGTATAAGGTAATCTAAATTAGGAGTCTTATATTACTATGTCAGTTTCAGTCGTTTCGGATCGAGAAGACACGACCGATTATGGTACGAAAAAGTACTTTCAAGTACCTTGTTCTGTTAAGACACTTTTCATTACACCTTTTTCGACCGGAGAATCTCAGTGACTACCATATTATTCGCCCATCCTATGTCGTATTTTTTGAGTCCCAGGAGAGTGAATTTTAGGTTCGTTTCCACCCTACTAAACTCTCTTATCGTAACTTTGTACATATAATGGTATACGCTTTGTCTAGCGGTCAGGTCCAAGCTACGTACTCTGTCCCGCGAGTTCCGACCACGTGACCCTACTGGGACTCCCTACCCCACCCCTCCCTCCACCCTCCCCCCAAGTCCCACCCCCTGTACACATGTGGGTACCGACTAAGTACAGTTGCATACCGTTTTTGGTGGTGTTATAACATTTCATTTATCGAAGGTTAATTTGATTAATTTAAATCTTTTAGGGACGTCCGGAGTATGTATCCAAACGAAAAAATTACCCACAGAAGTAATTTGTGTCTATAGTTAATGGTAACTGAAATGTAACGAAAACTACTGTGTATTTTAGTACTCAAGGATATTGGTTCGTTAACTCTCCCTTCGTCTCATCAGTCAGACTTTGATGTGAATTTCCGAATAAAAATTTTATTCGAAAATATTCCTTTACGTTTATTTAGTCTTAGAACCATAAAGAAGACAATCCACTTGTTCCCCTCCTCCGTTCCCTTTGGAAACAGTAGCTACGAATTTACACGGAATTTCCGTATTTACGTGGTCAGAAATTTTTTTTTAATTAAGTCAGTAGTGTAAATTTTAAAGAGATTAATTCTATAGAATCGATCTTTTTTACGTACTTTTTAATATAGCTTATTCGTCATTTTCTGATGAGACTTTAAGGAAGTTCCAGTTAAAGTTTTAGTCAACCTTTCACTTTTTTGAGTATATTATCCTTTTCGACACCAATTAACCTCGACTTCTATACCAGGCTAGGTGAGTTCCTAGATTTTCCCCCGACCCTTTCATAAAAACAGTTTCTATGTATAATTACACGAGTTATTTATGTGTTGTCTAAGTCACCGATTCCGCTCGAACTACTTCGCATTAACCCGGGAAAATAACTTATAACAAGAAAAAACTGTATGACTCTCACACTCCCTTCTGTGTAATTAAACTTTCATGACCACTTCTTAAAAAATTCTTCCGTTCACTTAGATCACTCGTGTCACAGTTTTACACGAGTCAGCGATTCAGTAGAGGTTAAGAAACGTTGGGTTATCTGAATCGGGTGGTCCGAGGAGACAGGTACTCTAAAAGGTCCGTTCTTATACCTTCACACACCGGTAAAGGAGGAGGTCCCGTCGAAGGGGTGTTTAACTGGCTTGGACAAACAGAGGTCGCAACGTCCGTCCAAGAAATGGCGAAATCGGTGGACCCTTCTACGCAGTCGAATTTTATAGTGTGTCATTTCGGTTTTACCTTAACTCAGGTGTCGTTCGTTTTGACCTTCGTTGTCCGAGGCAATTACACTAAGCTCCGAGACTCGTGGTAAGAGACACGTGGGGTCGTGGGGGCGTGGAGTGCGCAGAAGAGACCTCCTTTTAACTTCTAAAGTTGGGTAAGAGTAAGTTCGTGATAGGAGAAATAGATTTGGATAACGTATCGGTGGTGGGGGGTTTAAAAAAAGTTGTCCGGTATTTTCAAATCTGGATCTTTTTATAATCCTTCCTTTTTTTAAGGGGGAGGAGGTTTGTACCTATAAAGGGTGTCTGGATACGTCTAGGGATACTAAGATGAGAACCTCTAATATAAGGAACCTGGTTCCTTTAGGTTCTCACCCCTCTTACGAGACATTTTCCTCCACCCTCCGACAGGTCCAATGTTTACGTGGTAACATCTACCTCAATACGTTTGATCAGAGATGGGGTCGAGACCCGGTCGTGACTCCTGGTCGCGGGCAAGTAATGTCAGTACTCCGTTAGATCTAATTGTACAAAAGTTTCCCTAATTTTTGATACAGAGACAAAGTAATAGACATTTTAGTCCTCCAACCCGTTTTACTTGAGAGTCACGACTGTCAGACATTAAAGTGGGAGCCAGACTCCCTAGCACTCTACGGCATAAATAAGTGTACTCTTGACTTACCCTCCCGTTGGCCTGACTGACCACCAGTGTGGTTTTACAGTTCCAGCTTTCTGGAGTGACTTACGGTGTCAGTACTGAGTTGGAAGAATGTGTGGGGTCGGTGTTCCTGAATTGAAGTCTAAGTAAGTGAAGTATCTGTATGTGACTTACGAATGTTACCTGGTTCTTAAATAAATATTCCTCACAGAGAGTGAGGGTTCCGGTTGAAAAAAAAATTGGGGACCACGATCACTATTTCTTAGGTGGACGGTCACGTCCTCTGAGTTCTCTGTGCCCAAGTTAGAGACCCAACCCTGTTGGGGTGCTTCCTCCTTCACCACTGGGTGAGGTCATAAGAACGGACCTCTTAGGGTACCTGTTGCCTCGGACCACCCGATGTCTGGTGCCCCAGCGTTTTTCGGTCTGTGCTGACTCACAGACTCGTGTACGAAACGGGTATTATTCCGTGAATTATAAATAGTTCGTTTTAAAATCTGTTTCTGGGTCTGTTACTTTCGTACAATTGATTAGATATTGGTAGAGACCTTTGGTTTCAGTTGGAAGAGTCCGATCCCCTCCAAATGCCTGTGTGATGCGTTTATAGGACTGAGACTCTTCGTTCTTACCACCGCCCTAAGCGACAAGGACGACAACGCCGACGACAATAACAAGAATAAAAAGATTAGTAGGAGTAGAAGTTTGTATTGGGTCTTCGGTCCTAAACGTGGCGGACTAAACATCTGTGTGGGAATCTCCTTTGGGAAATCGTTTGAGAAGTATGACCCGAAGTTCTTGGGAAACGTAGATGGTACCTCTGTTAGGGAAATTAGAGTTTGTTGGGACTAAGATCCCACTCGTGTCCCTCCCCGCTTTCGGTTTTGACAACTTGTCCGTTTGAAGAAGGTTCCGAAAGTCGAGGTGGATGTTTTACGGGTGACGAGAGTCCTGTGGGTCGGGTCCTAAGGTGACCCAGTACGGGTACAGGGATTAGTCGTTAGAGATAGGGTATGGGGGTGTAAGTCCAGGGTTGGAGGGGTAGTACGGGAAATTTCGCCTTACACACAATTGATCGACCAGACTTTTCGATCACGGTTTACCTTGAAAAGGGTATACGCTGGAGATCTGTAGGGACCTAAACATGTGTAGTCACTCCTAATAGAAGTTTGGCTCCTTTCCTTTGTAGTCCCGTCACACTTGAACATTCCTTTTCTGTCCTTACTCGGTAGTGACTCAGAGGACTCGATTGTACGAACTCAGGATGCAGACATCTCGCACAGAAGGAAGTCTTACTCCAGAAGCCCCCGAAGGGACCTCCAGGTCACCAGTTCTGCGGTGGAAGGTCAAGTCCCCCACGTCCGATTACGGACCATCCTCTCATTCTCAGGTGTACGGTGACTGCTCCGGTTTTGGTTCTTTTGTTCGTACGACAGAAGTCAGTCACGGGTCCTCCTATGTCCTCGTTTTCACGCTCGATCTCGGGGCATTCGGAACCCCTGGTTGATTGCCCAAACATAATTAATGTTTCTAAGATAAGAGTTCTGGAATCCCTTTTGGGAAATTTAGTTACCCTTAATACACTAAGGTACCGTCGTAAGGACTTAGTGTCGTCAACCTCCAAGGGTTTGACACGGGGATTGTCACAGGACCCACGGTGTTTAAACTTAGTTTTACGAGGAGTCGATGTTAATTCATGGTAAAAGGGTCAAGTTCGTTTAATTATGTATACTAATAATATGTTTTAATAATTATTATACTTATATGTACTGTCAAAGGTAAATTTATTAGACAATTTGAAAACCGTGAACAACGTTCCCGGGATATAATCTTTGTCCACTTTACCACAAATTAAATCCTCTTACCTTTTTCGTCTTCAGTGTCTACAAACAACTTGCTAGCGACAGTGGTCCGAGTTTGAGTCATGAAGTCAAATAGAGTAAATTTGGAGTTGTCGTCTAACCGCGGTGACAGAGCTGTGACCCGAAGGATCTACCACGACCACCATTTCTCAGGTGGACAGTCACGTCTTGTGTGTCCTGTGCGTCCAAGTCAGGGACCCAGTCCTTCCAGGGGACCTCTTCCTTCGCCGTTGGGTGAGGTAATAAGAACGGACCCTTTAGGGTACCTACCTCCTCGGACCTCCCGATCTCATGTGCCCCAACGTTTTCTTAACCTGTGTTGAGTCACTGATTTGTCGTTGTAGATAAAATGTCTAATCCTTTACCTTTGACTCTCCAATTCACTGAACGGGTTCGAATGATTTGAGATCTAGTACACTAAGTTTGGGTATAGAAGGAAGAAGACTTTAGACGCGATGGAAGTTTTGATATACGGACACAAAATGTAGTTTTTTTTTTTTTTACGACAAACTCAAATTGTCACTTTTAAGATGGCATCAGATAGGAACTTGGTAAAGATTTGATGTCTGGTTCTGACATTGAGATCGTCAAAAAGGAGGGAGGAACCCTTCAGACGTGTTAATGACTGGGTATCAAATGATCTTAAATTCTTGCCGAAACCACCACTATCACCATTTCTTGGGTGGACAGTTGCATCCTCTGGATTCTCTGTACCCAAACGAGGAGCCGACCCTTCTAGGGAACCTCTTTCTTTGCTGTCGGTAAGGTCATAAGACCGGACCCTTTAGGGTACCTGTCTCCTCGGGTCGTCCGATCCCGATGTCAGGTGCCCCGGTGCTTCTCAGTCTGTGCTGACTTCACTGAATCGTGTTTGTGTGTGTTGTTTCCGAACCTACAACGTTCGAATCGTTCAGGTCCTAGCCATTCCGTTTCCTTTTAATTTCTGGGTGCCCTTGTCAGTCGACAAACACACGTACCTAAATAATAATAGTCGTTTGTACCTGACTTGATGGGGTTTACAACCCCCAAACGGGAAACCCGATGCTTCAAACACTACTTTCTACCTGCAGATCTCACGGAACCTCCTTGCGATGACTAAAATTCCCTAATAACGAAATTATTGAGAGGGGACAGTGTACCACACACGAATTCATACTTAGGATAAAGAACATCGTTTTATTGCACCTTCACAGAAGACCATGACCCATCCTCTGGTCGTTTAGAAATAATTTATATTAGACTCGAAGACTTTACAAGTCTCAGATGACAAAGACTTCCGAAAGAGTTGAGTGAGAGCTGCAGAGATTGGGTGAATCTCTACGACAAGATTAATAACACGAAGACACATGGCTGAAGTGAATTAATGTGTGAACGTTGGATTCCCGGACACAGATATTTGCACCATTCAATGCGTCCGACACCCTCGGACTATTCATGAACGACTGACTACATTGGACTATGGTCAGTCAGTGACTCCTGTTCAGAAACTTCCATTCTGTAAACTTCCGTCGTCGTACTATCGTCAAAGACCGAAACCGTTCATCACAAAACTGGCTACAAATCGTTCAACTCATCTCTTTATACTGAGTAGGATTCTATTCTTTCTCGGTTGAGTGACCTTTTCTGGGACTAGGACCCTTTCTGACTTCTGTTTTCCTTTTACTCCACCGTCTCCTTCTCCGCCAATCTGTCGTAGTGACTGAGTCGCCGGACTTAATCTCGTTTAAGGCCCTCTATCACCTCGTGTCCCTTCGGACCGCACGACGTCAGGTACTCCAGTGTTTCCCAGTCTGTGCCGAGTCACTGACTTGGTGTCGCCTTTTCTTTATCTTGGATGGGGACTTAGGTTCCCTCCCTCCCAGTACAAGACGAAGTGTCCGACTCTGCGATCTCAGCCCGTCCAGCCCGACGGAGGACGGCTTGGGGAGTCTTGTTGGCGCCGTGCACATGTCTCCTTGTCTGGTTGGTGTCGGAGCGGGCGGCGCTTTGGCCCTCTGCGTTTCGGACCTCCCTCTCCAGAAGGTCGCCTCTCCTTTCTGACCCGGCGCCGTAACGGGTGGGTCAGGAGTTGTGGGCCAGTACCGCACCCTCGACGGCGGAGCCCCGCGGCCTCTCGAGCGGCGGGACCTGCCCCCACTGGATGGTGAGCCCCACTACGCGACCTCGCGAAGTGCGGGTCCCGTCGACCTGGTGGACGACTGCCTACGAACCCCGCGGACCTTGCGGACGCTGCGGACGCGACGCCATTGGTACCTCTGTCCTGCCCTGAGGAGACGTCTGAATCCACGGAAACGACAAAAGAAAGAGATATCCTACCATTCGTCGTTACTAAGGAACCTCGTTCTTTCTTAGAACGTCCAAAAATTTAAGAGTACCCTCCTTCATTGACTTCCTCCCTTTTTTCAGTATTCGTTCTACTACTTGTTGTCTCCGGAAATTCATCTCACTTCTTTTTTCCCATTCGCCTAAAACACGTGGTTCAACTACTCGTTCTGTATTCAAAGACTTACTATCTAAATCAAGTCGAGTCAAGTCAGCGAGTCAACACAGGCTGTGAAACGCTGGGGTACTTGACGTCATGCGGTCCGGAAGGTCAGGTGGTGGTGGAGGACCTCAAATGGGTTTAGGTACAGGTAGTTAAGCCACTACGGTAGGTTGGTAGAGTAGGAGACAGCAGGGGAAGAGGAGGGCGGAAGTCAGAAAGGGTCGTAGTCCTAGAAAAGGTTACTCAGTCGAGAAGTGTAGTCCACCGGTTTTATAACCTTACTATCTAACAAAATAAAAATTAACGTGTGTACACAAAAGTGACTAAACTCGAGGAGAAGGGGGAGGGGGCTTCGGTGAAGAGGAGGATGTGTGGGTGTCGGGAGACAGTCGAATACGTGGTATAGAATGGTCGACGAATACTTTCTTATAAGGTGACATACTAACGTGCGACTTCACGACTGTAAACCGAGTTATCTTTAGACAGTTGTATTAGTTTCAGTTGTGTAGGTTGTGACTTAAGGTTGATAAAGGAGGTTTGGCCGAAAGGACGTGCACAGAATAGAGTACCTTGTGGGAGTGATAGACAAGTAAGAGACTTCAAATTTTAGAACCGCTCAGACGGGCAGAGGTGAAGCTGGTGGGGAGGGAGGGTGACCCGTGGTCCTCCGACGCGAACCGGACGTCTGAGGACGGGTGGGGGCGGAACAAGAGACCGGAGGCCTGTGGTAGGACCAAATTGACAAGATAGAGGGTGACTCAGGGGGACGAAGTTAGGTAGAGGGGGTCGAGACGAAAAAGAGTCGTGAAAGTAGAAATTTACGTGGTCGAGTGTAGGGACCGGTAGAGGACCTTCTCCCACACTCCCATTCAGTCTCATTGTAGCCCATATTTTACTTTAGGTCTCTTTGACTTTCATTTCGTCGCCACTTTAGGGTCTATTGACACGCCTTCCGTTCTCTGCGCTCGTGGGTCCGTCCCACCCGGACCTCGACAGACAGAAGGTCGGAAGGAGTCGCACGTCGTCGACTTCTCAGTGCCCTCCCCGGGCCCCGTCCAAGGTGCGGGGCAGAGGGGTACGTGCGCGGGGTAGCGGCCCCGAGGGAAACCGGGTCGCAGACTGTTGGACATCCGGAAAGGGAAACCGTGTTTCCACTGACGCTTGTTGCAACACACTTCGACTCGTGGAACATGCGTTCTACTGGGTCTGACTTGAGCGGTAGAGGGGGAAGATTCGTGAAAGGAAGAGCTCGCACCGGACCGAAATGAAGCAAATAAAAACCGACGGACCCCAGAAGTGACGTCGGGTCCCGAGAGGGGAGGGGGCGACACGACGCGTCCGAGCCATCCACGTCGAACGCCCGACTCGAGGGGATCAAGGGATTGGTCCCTGGCTTGGCTTGGGCGCAGTGGGTCCTTCAGGGATTGTGTCGTAGCGGTAGAACGATGACTCCGTGGCTCTTCGGACTCGGCAAAAGGTGAGCGTAAGAAGAAACAGAAGTGGGCGTGCAGGACAGTTCCATCGAGGAGGAGTCTACAAGAGAGGGGAACGGGGGGGGGGGGTGGAGGGAACAGTAAGTAACTGAGTCAAGTACAGGAGTCGTAAAGGGTGGGCCTTAGAACGTCCTCGGAGGACCGACACAACGGACGACGACGAGGAAGAGGGGAAACGGTGTCACGACAGAGCCACTAAGAAGAAGTATTTGCTCTACCGGCATGAGATGCGCACGACACGAATCAGGGAGTCAGCACAGGTTGAGAAACACTGGGCACCTGACACCGGGCGGTCCGAGAAGAGAGGTACCCCTAAGAGGTCCGCTCTTGTGACCTCACCCACCGGTACGGGAGGAAGTCCCCTGGAAGGGTTGGGTCCCTAGTTTGGATCCAGAGAGTGTAACGTCCACCTAAGAAATATCAGACTCGGTGGTCCCTTCGGACTAGCATGAGATAGAGGATAATTTTTTAGAGGTGGTAAAAGAGGGAGCAAATAACGTAACCATAGGTCTTTCTGCGTATTTGCTAGAAACGTGACAAGGAGACTGTCGCACCTCATGACCGGTGGGCCTCCCGGGGGGCGATACACGACGAATTGTGTGACAACACGAGAGTACTACATTTGCCCTACCAGCTCTTATCGTGACAACCGCTGAACGGACCACAGGTCACCGACTCTTAGACAGTATATTACGTCCCCCTACCCTGCACCCAAGTTAGGGATTAGTCCCTTGATTCTAGAGTGTGCGGTACTCCGTTGATTCGGACGTGTGGTGTTGGCACCCCAGGAGTTAGACGTGGGTCTTTCGGGTGGGCGACGACGATCCCCCTTCAGACGCCCGGCGTCGGTTCCAGGGTTCCCGGTGTTGAGACGTTCCAGTTTTGTCAAGTAACTGATTTTATAAGAGTAAATTTTTCCTTGTCGTGACAGGTCATCCCACCAGACGTCACTTCTGTCACGGGGCGCAGAGACGACAAGTGACGCCAACGGTGACGGAGGAACACCGATGACTAGAGATCTTTACCCCGACAACACTGTCTCTTTGACATAGAAATTAAAATGAATTAAATGATTGTTGTATACCGATCGTCGATAGTATGCCCTGTTATACGAAAGTCTCAAATTTTTTGTTTGTTTGTTTGTTTGTTTTTTTGTGGACACTCTACTTCAGACTCGAAATTTCCCATTCTTTTGAGTTTTTACCTTTGAGCTTAGGGACCTGAGGACCTTCGGTCTGGTTAGTGTCGAGTCATCGCGGGGGACCGCGAGCCTTTTCCTTGTACGTTTGTGACCTCTTCTTTGCGGAGGTCACAAGGAGGTCTAGTCGCTAATCTTCGTTGACGCCAAAATGTTATTTTATAGGGGTCTATTTGTTTCTTTATTCGGTGGGACTTTCTCCTAAATCTTGGGTTCCAAAAGTCGATAATCTTAGTGACATGTGTGTTATATTGTGTCGGCATACATTTCACAGAAATCTTTTTCATACACTAGTCCGTATAAACTTTTCCTTGGTTTGTTTAAAATCTCTAATTTATAAATTGATAATTTCATTTTTGGACTTATCTCCCAACTTGTTCAATCTGTGTCGACTTCTTTTGTAATTACCTATTTTCTAGTTATATGTCCTATTGGGTCTTACTTCACGTTTCTACGTTCCTCCACCTTTTATAACGGTTTTTCTAATTAGATACACCTTTTATCCTATTTTGTTTCTACACATAAAACTCAGAGTCTTCGTCTTTTACCTCTCCGATTAAATTTCTCTGCCACCGACTCTTTAATGGTCTTGACTACTTTATTGCACTTAGGTGTCTAAGACTTTCGTGTCAGAATAGTCGTCTTTGTCTGGGTTCGTTTTGCTATTGTATCCGCCGAAAGAAGAGACAGGATGGTCGAGAACCTTCACGGACAGAGTAAAAGTTCGCAGAAGATGTCCCGCAGGTCCACGGGTCGACGCGGTGTGACGGGGGTCAGGTAAGTTCGAGTAATGTGTGCGGGAGCGGGTTTGGTCGTGACAGTTCTATAGTTTCTGCTGTTAATTTTACCAGTCTATTTGGTCAGTCCCGAACATATAAAAGTCTCAACTACTCGACGGAGAGGGTTAATCTGCGGCGAAATCCTAAGGTAATGGCTACAGGGAACTCCTCGCGGTGTTGACGACCTTTAGTCCGCGTCGCGGTCCTCCTCGGCCCTTCCTTTCTCCGAGACGCGCAGGGAGTCACACTCGCGGGCGGGATCCCCACTGAGGCCCCGGCGTTCGCCGGCCGCGCGGGCGCGCCTGTGAGTCGGGGGCCACGGGGCCCAGGCGGCGGTAGTCTTCTTGTCTGAAGTGCGCACAATAGTTGACTCCTCCCACCTTTGGGTGCGACCTACTGTAGGGGGCCTCGTGGGCGTCGGGACACTCGTCGCATATGTTGGTCGTAGCTTCGGCTGGCTACATGTCGCAAGAAGACCGATGTTAATGACCGAGTCGCCACTCAAGCCGGTGGCTTGTTTATGAATGACTCGCGCGGGAGACGTAGTCCGTGACGACACCTGTCTCCCTAAGACGCGTTTAGTTTTACCTGTTCTGCGACTGGAGCACCGAGAATGTCTCCCCACTCCTCCTCTGTGACGTTTATTTGCTTTGTGAAGGTATGTGCAAAGAAGTTCATAGAGAGATGTTCTTACGCACACACACGCACACGCACACACACGCACACGCACACACACGCGCGCGCGGGTACGCACGAGTCACTGAAGTCAGCACAGGGTGAGACGTTGGGGTACCTGACATCTGGCGGTCCGAGGAGACAGGTCCCCTGAGAAGTCCGTTCTTGGGACCTCACTCAACGGTCTGGGAGGAGGTCCCCCAGAGGGGGTGGGCTCCTAGCTCGGGTGCAGAGGGCGCAAAGGACGGAACCGCCCGCCTAAGAAACGGCGACTCGGCGGTCCCTGCGGGCACACACACACACGAATCGGCGAGTCAGCACAGGCTGAGACACGGTAATACCTGACATCGGCCGGTCCGAGGAGACGGGTACCCTAAGAGGTCTGTTTTATGCTCTCACCCAACAGTAAAAGACGATATAGCCTGAAGGGCCCACCGCGATCGCTACTTCTTGCGTGGATGGGCAAGTCCTCTACGTTCTCCGCGCCCAAGCTGGGGACCCAGCCCTTCTGGGGGGACCTCCTCCCGTGTCGTTTGGGTGAGGTCCTAAGAACGGACCTCTGAGGGTCCCTGTCTCCTCGGACCGCCCGGTGGCGGGCGACCCGGTGTTTCTCAACCTAATGTGTAGACATACACATACTGACCTACCTCCTTTTCCTTTTAGCGTCCGGTAAATTCCTAGACGAAGACAAAAAGTTTCTTCTCTGTACCTCAAACTCAGCCCTGTCACCGTCGTCTCTTCATCCACCCGAACTCTGTGTCCCACGTCACCAGCCGACACCTTACGCCCGGGCCCCGACGACGCCTCGCCCACCACGCCCGGACGTGGTTCCTTTCCCGTCCCCTCCACGCAAGGCGCGCCCGGGGATTGAGGCACACGGACACAGCGAGCGTCCAGAAGCGTCTCGGCGGCGTAGCGGACGCCGACCTCGAGTCGTCCTTCCGGTCCGTCGACGGAGTCCTTGGTTGGCGCCGGGGTCTTATTTTGAGACTCTTGACAGGCGTGCCTTCCCCGCGCGCCGCCCCCGACGTCTCAAACACAGGGCGTCCGTTCCCCTTCGTCCCTGAAGTCCTTGCGGGGGTCTCCCCGGCCTCGCCGTCCGGGCCCCGCGGCGGACTCACCCACGCAGAATGCCTTTTCGACGACTCTCACCCTAGGGCCGAACTCTGGCGCTCGTCGCTGCACTGCCGCTCTGGAAGTCGCGGCGGACCACCGGCCATTCTCCTTGGCTGCGATCTTCTGGTTGAACCGCAGTTGTCCGACGCCGGTTCGTTCTCGACGCCGAAGCTAGAGACCCACCCCCCACAGAGGACCTCCTCCCGTACCGTAGGGTAGGGTCGGAAGAACGACCTCTTAGGTACCTGCCTCCTCGACCTCCCGATGTTGGGTACCCCTGCGTCTCACCCTGTCCGGACTCGTTCGTCTATCTCCACTTATTCCGGTGGATGAAAAAGACGAAAACTTGACACCACAACCTCTTCTGAGAACTCGCGGGGAACCTGACGTTCCTCTAGGTTGGTCAGGTAAGATTTCCTCTAGTCGGGACCCACAAGTAACCTTCTTGACTACGATTTCGACTTTGATGTTATGAAACCGGTGGAGTACGCTTCTCAACTGAGTAACCTTTTCTGAGGCTGCGACCCTCCCTAACCCCCGTCCTCCTCTTCCCCTGTTGTCTCCTACTCTACCGACCTACCGTAGTGGTTGAGCTACCTGTATTCAGACTCACTTGAGGTCCTCAACCACTACCTGTTCCTCCGGACCGTACGACGCTAAGTACCCCAGAGTTTTTCAGCCTGTGCTGACTCGTTGACTTGACTTGACTTGAGAAAGACGTCGTCCTGGACCCAGTCCTTATTAGTAAACGACAGTCACCCTCTGAAGCTAGGGGAGGGAACTTTCGGGATTGTTTGGCCTCGTCGGGGACGACAGGACCCCTCCTGCGTCACCCCTGTCCTCGGTGCCTTGGACCTTGGCGGGCAGAGGGCTTAGGAGGGGCCTGGCCCCACGCCGACTCCCGTTCTTACAACATCTTCGTCAAAGTCCAGATTCTCGATTTTGATTTTTTTCTCTTCGAAAAGTTTAGGCTACAATTATCGTTTACCGTATGTCAACTGGTTTATACTGGGGACTCCCTTTTCGAGTCTTAAAAGTTTTTTACATAATCAATTGGTCCTTACGAGTTTTTCATTTGTAAGGATCTTCTGAACGAATAATACATTTATAAATCGATTCTAAAGAGAAATAGAGGTAAGCAAACAGAATATAAATTGTATTATAAAGTAAAATTACATTTGTCTTCCGTAAACAATTTTTAAAGATAACTTTATATCAACTAAATGTTACAACCCAATCAAAGTCCCCATTCGCTTCACTAAGTCTACACATATATATACGATACATAAAAGAAAAAAGCATATATATAAGAAAAAGTTTCAGAAAAGGGAATATCCAGTAGTCCTCCATGACTCGGGTCAAAAGACACGAAAAGACCAACCAGTACGCAAAGTATGGACCATCGCACACCCACAAGTAGGGGGAGGAGTCAGTGGGGGGTGGTGAAGGGGAAACCGCGGGTACAAACAAGAGACATAGACACTCAGACAAAAAATTCTGATAAACATGGGTAAAAAATTCTAAGGTGTATATTCTTTATAGTGCATTACACACTTACGAGTCGGTGGATCAGCACAGACTGAGAAACTCTGAGGTACCTGACAACGGGTGGTCCGAGGAGACAGGTACCCTAAAAAGTCCGTTCTTACGACTTCGTTCAACAGTAAAGGAAGAGGTCCCCTAGAAGAGCTGGGTCCCTAGTTTGGGTGCAGAGGGTGTGACCGTCCACCTAAGAAATGGTGACTCGGCGGACCGGTATAGCATATTATGGTTCACCTTTTACAAATTATGGGTTTACGTGTCTTTAATACTTGTGTCCGAGACTTTAGTCTCTCGACTCCAAATCTAAGATTGTCGTGCTGAGTGATCGGAGACACAAGGTCTCAAAGGGCCACAGAGACTAGGAGACAAGGAATTGGAACTTACTCAGGAGTGTCCTAACAACACCTTCGTCTTAATATTATGTACAGTACAGATCGTGTCACGGACCGGGTATTAATGAGGTTCTTGCTGTCGCCTCGACCATTCTCAGGGTCGACCCTTTTAGTAGTGGTCGTCATCACTACACTATCGTTACCAGCACTTCTACCTCTTCGTGGCCATCTTGCGTGACCTTTGGTAGACTCGCGGGGGCTTCGACTCGGGACTCGTCAGATACCGAGTACTAAAGTAGGGGTCCCTACGTACACACACTTGTTCGTACGTTAAAAAAAAAATTTTAAAAAGCCGGCACGTCCGACCATCGAGAGGTTGGTCGTCACGTCGACACCTCGACCTTGGCACCTTGACGGTCCTTCAGGGACACCCACGAGACGAGAAGACGTGTCGGTGGTGGTCCGTCGAGACGCCGTGACGCCCGCGGCCCACGTTGGGAGGGACCGTTCAGTTAGGGTTTCCTCTGTGCGACTCAAGGGACTTGTGAATGAACCGAACTTCCTCGTGACTGGAGAGGGGAGGAGATTTATTGGGACTTCGAACAAAGTTCCGGTAGGGGGTGAAGGGAAGAGTGTCAGATCTCTTCTCCCTATTACTCGGTTCTCACGGTGTGGGTCTTTAGGACGGGTTGACCGGAAAAGGAAAACTCTTGTGCCCCGCAAACAGGTAAGAACGTGAGTCGAAAATCACGTTCTCCTCTGTACAAGATAAACTCGTGAGACGTCCCTGTCCTTTTCCCGACACAACTTATAATCCAAGTCTCTGTACCATTAACTAAATTTTGTTGCACGGACTGTGACCCCTGCCCTTCTCATGAATTATTCTTTTGTAAGATCCGTATGTGTCGAATGAACTATTTTAATGTAAAACTCCGTCCCGGGTTCCACCTTTTCCGACCTCCCTTCAAGGTATCGGAGGATGTTCCGGGGACCAAAGTAATTTGTGAAAATACCTCAACCTTCAATTAGTTGGTAAAAGGGCCACGAAAGGAGGGTCCTACTATCCCCTATCTTCGTCCTTCGTTCTCGACCACACGTCCTTCCTTCTTTCTGGTCTTTATCCCCGTCAGTAATAAGAAGAAAGACAAATAAGATGTAGTTAGGAGGGGCGTTTTTTTGTAAAACAGTCACCAACCGAACCAAGATAAAGTTTTATCTTTTAGGTTGAAAGTACCTTTTTTCAGAACATTAAGTTATTATAAAATAAAAGTTGTCGTATTTTCCTTAAGTTATGACTCGGAAGTCTCGTTCTTCTTTCAACTTGGTTGGATAAATGTTCCTTCGGCCGCCCCCAAACCTCCCCACCCCTTCCTGAAGACGGCAGGAAGGTTTAAGTTTGGAGGGTCGGTGGGAGAAAGACGTCACTTAATTGTGAACTTGAACACTGTGTCCATTGAAGAGTCTTTGTAGAAACTTTTGTACGATAACAATGCGCAGTGGCTGGTCGAGAGGAGTCATTGACTTGGGCATCTGCGACTCTTTGTATGCGTGACTCCGTCGTCCTCGCAAAAGTCAACGGCGGGTTTCGTAATTCGAGGAGGGGGCAGGGTGACTTAGTGTCGTTCCTGCGTTCGGGGACGTTGTGGGACCGTAAGGAGATGACGGATGACACTCTCAGGTCTACGTAAATTCAGGGACCACCAGTCTGTAGGTGTTCGAACTCAGCCAATCTCAAAGGACGGTCACCAGAGAGCGGTTGGGTCGTTGTCCACCCGTAAGATAGTTTTCACTTTCACTAAAAAAAAATTCAATCCGAATTTAATAAATAAGACGTCGTTAGACAATGTAGAAAAAGCAACGACAACAACAACTGGAAGTGACTCTATATGAACTGTATTTTGTAACATGGTCAAATTCCACCTGTTACATTACTAATAAACATTATATAATGCTTTACTGGTGGCGTTATTTCACTCAATTGTGTAGCTAGCGGAGTGGGTGAATGTCGAAACGTACTCACACCACTCTTGAAAATTCTAGACGACAGAATCGTTGAAAGTTTATATCCTATGCCATAACAGTTGATCACCTATGGTTCCCCCCTTCCCCACCCCACCCTCCTTGATCCTCTAATCTTGACAGTGTATGTGTGACACCTATTATACACGCTCTGTCTGTTCACTACCCGAACGACGGACCGTGCCTCTTGAGACGAATTGGGCGACACGACGGGATTCCGCCTAAAAATAACTCTGGACTTGAAGGGTGACTCCACGACGGGGAACCAATGGCGTCCAGGTTGAGAGGTTTTCAGGTGTTTCAAGACTTTTGTTTCAGGAAAACATTCGTCCTCTGTACGGGTAAACCGTCGTTTCGGACTGTAAACCCCGAGGGGTCACAGAAACAAACGAAACACGGTTATAGGATGTAAAGTACCGTCTTTATAATTCCACAACCAAAATATCCCACTACAAGGTCGAAGACAGTCACCTTGGGGTATTGTATGTCATATACGTTGTATAATAGAAAGATTTTAGGGGGGTTTCAGTCTGAAACTTCCTTTATAACCAGGGAATACAAGTCGTATTCCTCGACACCTACATGACGGGGGTTCAGAGTAAGTACGGTCCTTTCGGAACGTCGCGGGTACAGGGTCCTTTTTCTCCTGCAAATCACGTGAGACGTAGGGTCTCTCCCTTCCGATTCGAAACCATTATTTTTAAGAAATCTAGGAGGGATCTCCTTAAAAGAAACTCTTTCTGACACAAGGACGGTTATTGGGACCTAACAGACTGTTTATTACTTGTGCTTAAAAAAAAGAGATTCCACTAAGGAATTTCGTGGCAGAAGATTCCCTCACCCTCCCTTTTAATTTTTGGTTTTTGTCCTAATCTCTTTTCCTGGTGACCCCACACACGGCCACCGAAGGGCTGGGTCGTCACAATTGTTACACAAATAAGTCTTTTACCAAGAGACCTACGTCTCAGCCGTCTCTTCGACCCACCTGAATCGGGCCCGAGGCGGTGAATTCCTCTTGTCTTGAACGGTTTCTTTTGCTACAAAGCTCAAAACAACACGGACTGTTACATTTATTTCCCCACCAGCCGTAACTTGAGTAGGAACACGACGTCCTAGGCACTGGGACCGTGGAGATACCTTAGGGGTGGTAGAAGTCAATAAAGATTCCTGTGAGACACTTACTGTAAACTCTCCCGGTGAGGGAAACAGAGACTGTAGGGTCTCTTTAGTCTCCATAGGAGTAATTTCTACAAAAAGTCGGGATTCAAAAGGTCTGATCGGAACCCTAGTTAGTAGAAAAGGTGGAATTTAAAACCTTACCTGTCAAACTGAAACCGCAACCGGTAGTACGACCCTAAACAGGTGACGTTCTCGCAGAGACTCAACTCAACAAAAAGCTGGACTTCCTGTTTTTGGTCTCCTTTAATAAAAAAATTAAAGGTTGACATTTTCTAGGATGAGCTAATTTTCGTATGTCGCGGGGACTCCTGGACTAAACCTTCATCATGTCTACCAGGTAGTTTCTGTCTTGGCCGAGACGTCAAATCCATACACTACTCCAAGAGAATTTTTACCGGTGGTTCGGCGGGTCGCAGTATGAGGGTATGTGGAGCACTGTCACCAGGGAGGCGAGACTTTGAATACTCTCGTAAAGAAGATTATCTCTCCTCGAGATGTCTCTGCTCAGGTACCAAATACTGCTACGTACCTATTACCACTGTTTATACTTTAATCTTTTGACAGATACGTAACATAAATGACTTACGAGTGAAATTAAGGAGATGATCCTTTGGATTTTATAAGTACGGGATCCGTCTCGTAGTTTAAATTATTTAAATTCGATTTCAATGGGAAAAGTTTTACTCTTAAACTTGACCGATTCCAGTAAGAAACTCTGGTATCCACGACTTACGCAGGTAAAGTCAACGAAACAAATCTTACTCTCCGTACGCTACGACGTACTTTGCTAAACCGGGATTTTAAGAAGTGGCTCGTTTAGAGCTTAACGAGGAACGGGAACGTCAGAGACGTGACCGATCTCCTCTGTGCGTACAATTTGTCTCTTATTATAGAACTGACAATGATGTACTCCGTTAGACGTGACTTCAACGAGCATTCTTTGGATATTTTTAGTCCCTCTACTGTTCCAGTGTTCGCCTAGTAGTCGAACAAAAGATTACCCCCTCCCTTGGTAACCTGAGGGAACGATTAGATACTATTCATAAGAAGTACCTATGACAAAGTGAATTTTGTTTAATACTTCTGGTTTCGAAGGGTCCACCACGTCACCAATTTCTCGGGCGGACGGTTACGTCCTCTTAGTGCTCTGCGGTCAAGTTGCGGACCCAGTCCTTCTCGGGGACCTCTTCTTTTACCGTCGGGTGAGATTATAAGAACGGGCTCTTTAGGGTCCCTGTCTCCTTGGACGACCCGATATTTTTCCTCTTCTTACTTGTCTTCCTTTTCCCTCTGTCCTCAATACTGAGTCAAGTATGTCATTGTCTATCTTGTATTACTCTTGGTTTCATCGTCCCTCCAACTCTGGTTCGACCGGGTAGGTGGCGTCGTCCCTCATTGACTCGCCGGCCTTTATTTCTTCGCTTAGGATCCAAGGAGTTTCTCCGTGATGGCCCCCGCGTCTGCCGCCTCTTAGACGGGCGTTACGCCCTCCGGACCCAAGCTAGGGACCCACCCCCACTAGGCGACCTCTTCCTGTGCCGTTGGGTGAGGTCGGAAGAACGGACCTCTTAGGCGCCCGTCTCCTCGGACGACTCGCCGTCCGGTACCCCAGCATTTCTCACCTGTGCGGACTCACTGTCGTCCCGCGTCGTGTCGGACCGCAAGCCTTGCATTTCTCGCGTCCGAGGTTCGAGGACCCGAGTGTGAGGCTGAGACGCAGGGTCCGTGCGCAAGCGCGGTGCGTGGGTCGGGAGACACG
The DNA here is from genome assembly GCA_006410555.1 of Capra ibex. Taxonomy (NCBI): domain Eukaryota; kingdom Metazoa; phylum Chordata; class Mammalia; order Artiodactyla; family Bovidae; genus Capra; species Capra ibex. The sequence continues at coordinate 3,315,911 of SJYO01012962.1, read as the reverse complement.
GACGCAGGGGACCACTTGAGTCCTGAGCCCCCTTGTCGAAGATGGAGGACGCTGACGTCACTCTTAGCCTACTGGTCACGCACGCACTTGAATGTCAAGGACCACGTGACATTCATGGTTTATTTATAATCGACAAAATTATAACTCCTCCTTTTGGGGTTTCTTGGGACTTTGGCAACCTCGGGTAACCCGTTCCGATGGCCCGCGGGAGGCAGCCGGGGAGCTCCGGCGGGTCGCGGAGGACCGCGGTGACGCGTACGCGCGACGTAGGGCGGCGGGAGTGGACGAGGTCCGGGCACCCGGGTAGGAGGTGCAGGAACCCATCGTCCTACTCGTACGAGTCCACGAACAAGACTTTCCCTTCGAGATACTAGAATGTCAACTGTGGTAGCTACACCGGGTATGTCTTGCACCGGAGGTACAAGTAGTAGACGTGGCCGAACCACAGACAGACATTTTCCTCTTCTTTAAACGAGGCGGACGAAAAGCGTGTGTGTGTGTGTGTGTGTGTGTGTGTGTGTGTTACACATATATATGTGTATGTGTGTGTTACACACATATGTGTGTGTGTGTTACACACATATGTGTGTATGTGTTACACACATATATGTGTGTATGTGTTACACATATATATGTGTGTGTTACACACATATGCGTGTGTGTTACACATATATGTGTGTGTGTGTTACACATATATATGTGTGTGTGTGTTACACATATATATGTGTGTGTGTGTTACACACATATATGTGTGTGTGTTACACACATATATGTGTGTGTGTGTTACACACATATATATATGTGTGTGTGTGTCGTGTATTTAAACAAGGATTATATCGAAGTTCAGTAGTACCGAATTTCGCCACCGTCCCCCTAGGTGTGTCTGTCTGTGTCAGGACAGTTCTCAAATACTGAAGGAGACTTTTCGGTAAGTACACGAAATATTGATGTCCTTGATATGTACTATACTACGACCTGAACGCGTATATTTTGAAATTGTTATTCTACCTGACTGACCGTTATGTTCGTTTGTAATTGAATCCGAAATATCTACGAACATCAATACTCTAGAAGGTTGGTGACGACCACCTCGAGTGAACTTTCAGTTGAGGTCGTGTGTGGGCGTATAGGTAAATGCGTCGGAGAGGAGTATTTTACGGATAATGCCTCTTCAGTCGTGTATCGTCTCGTTTTAGTGCGAGCGGATCAGGAGGCAGACGGACACTCAAGGTAGTGGGGAGGGGTGGAGGAGAAGAACGAGGCTAGACTAATCTGTCCTCCCGGAGCCCAAAGCCAGAGTCTACGCTGTATTTGTCTACGGCACTGTAAGTCCCTTAGTGACGTCGGAGGGACCCAGAGTCAAAGAGACAGTCGTCGTACTCCCTTGACCTCCAGAGTCCTACCGGTAGGGAGACCCCCCTTCCACCCTCCGTCCTCACCCCGCGACGTCTCCCCTCCCCTCCCCCGATGCGTTCTGTCCCGTTGAGACCGATGTGAAAAGGAAACTTTATAGCCTTTACCGTTTTATATTTCTAAAATGTTTCCACAAACAACCAAGTAACCAAGAACAATATAATAGGAGGTATTAAATGACATGTGAACTTTATAAAGGATTAAAATTTTTAATTCTTACTAATGTTTATTTTAAGAGAGCTTCAGGAAATGTCGAGGATAGTGTGTCAGGAAGAGAGGTCCGTCGTAGGGTCCGGCAAAGGAGACACAGGGGCAATTATAGACTGGAACAGCGGTGTCTCCACTGAGTAAAAGATTTCTTTTTAATTAAGTATGATCCCTCATTTCTGACTATCGTTAAATCAGGTTGAATAACAGACCCAAATATGGAGAGTGCCCTATAAACGGACAATTGACTTAAAGAAACCCCCCTTTAAAGTTTGTAGTTCAGACGTCTTTATTATCCTGTCAAGAATAGACCGTAGAAGTTGTCATTCGACTTGGAATGGGTCTCGATAAAAGTTCGGTTGATCTGTAAGGAACAAGATGACAAAGATATATATAGGTAAAATTGTGTAGTGCCACAATCTTTATGCACACATTCTGAAAGGACCACCTATTGTTAGGTGGACGGTTACGTCTCCCGCGCCCAATCTAGGGACCGGGTCCTTCTGGGGTGTGTGGTACCTCGTTGACTCGGAAGTGCGACGTAGAGGACACGGGCACGGGATCTCGGGCTCTTGATGCCGAGGACTCGGGCTCCCGGGTCTCGGACACGAGGAGCCTCTCCTCGGGCGTCACGCCTCTGACGTGGGCCTCTTTCGGGCTCCCGTCGTGACTTCTGGGTCCTGTTGGCTTTGATTTGTCGTCGCACATTTGCGGTTTTTCCCCCTTTACGAAGTCTTTTCTTCATACACACGTACATTGTCGGGGGCGGAGAAGACCTGGTGTCAGTTTCATCCTCGGTGCAGATATGGACCACATAGGGTCGTGTCTTGTTGACGAGTAATTTGTAAACCAACAATAATTTATTAACTTCTGAAACGGAGATGTATATTGCTTTTTGTTTTAATACTAAAATTTTTTTTATGATGAAAACGTTAATTGACCATTAAGAAGGTAAAGAATTTCTTCTATGTCTAAACAGATTTTTAGAGGTAATCAAATCTAATGATTAGTAAAGACTTAAGTGTTTTTGACACTAGTAGTTTTTGACATTAGGTAAAGTAAAAAGTCGTGACTGACACCTTTGTTATTAGGGTAAAAGATTTAATATTTAATTCTGTACAGAGACTTTTATTCTGATTCATTGCTGGTAGGGTCTTTTACGTCTCACGTACACACGCACGCACGCACACGTACACACACATACACACACACACACAGACACACACACACGCACACACACACACAAGTCGAAACAGTCTTCTCCGTAATATGATCTGCAAATTATTATATTGAAGTAATCAAATCAGATCGGGAATTTTCTGTACTCTGCCTTCCCGTACCCTTTTCAAAATCATCGTAGTGGCCTTTCAAATCCTCGACTGTTTTCGTTGAGTTTCCTTTCTATTATTGGACAAGTAAGTTTTCGTCCCACATCGGGGTGTGTCGGAACTTATCACAAAGTAAACTACTTGGAGACTCTCTAGTTACCGTAAAATTTAGGGATAATTAAGAGAAAGATCTCAGGTTCTGAGGTCCTACAACTAGACTGGATCGAAGTACTAAATTATTGTTCTTATTTCCTCGACGTGTACAGGATGGGTGGAGACATTTTGTGAGTGATTGTTTACATTTTTGTGTCTGCACTCGGACTAGTCGTGCTCTCAAGTACCACTTGAGTGAGTGATAACGTCCCAGGACTACTGAAAGACCCGACCGGGGCGTCGACCACACTCTTCGTGGTAATCGTTGTAGTCGAGTTACCTGTACTCAGACTCGTTTCAGGTTCTCTACACTTCCCGTCCCTTCGGACCACGTGACGTCAGGTGCCCTAGCGGTCTTCAGCCTGCTTACTCGCCGATTTGTCGACACCCAAGATCCTCTCTGGACTCTTGATCTCAGGTACTGTCCCGACGTCCCATTTACTCGAGGAAGGTGGTATAACGACTGACTACTTGTCAAGACTTAGACACAAGAATAGTGTTCGGTCTAGAGTAGTTCGCTTTGGTTTAGCGTGGTAGGATACTTACAGACCTCAAAGGGTCCAGGAGATGGACGAGAGTCGTCCCCTCGTCACTCGCCAGGACTTCTCTCTAGAATCTAGGAACGGGTCCTTAATTTGGACCCATTGGGTCGACTTTTGGTTCTCAGGATCGGCGATTTGGTGGTCCCCGATGTCCGATCTTCTTTTCATCCGGACCGAGAACGGGGACAAACTTTCGTTCTTACAAAGTTCCTCCGTTTTTGATATTTTTGTCCATGTTGCAAATAATAATCTCTGTGTGGTGTCACATACCCACTCGTTTGCCCTTTTGTCAGACAAATAGAGGGAGTCTTCGTCTCGTCTCTACGTGTGTGTCTCTCTTTCCCATAGCCGGCGGAGACGTCGCTCCCCCGCACCCACTCAGCCTTCGACCCGTCTCTGGGGGGGCCTCTGCAGGACTCACTCCTCCGCTGCGGTCGGTGAGCGCGCGCTGTCAGGGGAGGGGGGCGGGGGCATAAACAAAGGGAAACCGGTTAGTGGAACAAAGAAAGAAGTGTGGACTGACCAGGTCCCTGGGAGGGGTTCTAGGTACGTGTTGAAAAGAAGATTTTACCTAGGGTGCCGTCTCCAGATACCCACACACAGGTGTGAACCTTACCCCACTCCAGGGGAGGGATAAGTCGGGGGTCCTTCGGAGGGACGTGAGGACGTCTGTCCCCTCTGAGGAACCGGAGTCCTCACCCGTGGAATAGAGAGACGAAATCGTCTCGAGTCGACGACGGTGATCGAAACAGGAGCCCTCACAGACCCCCTTTTGTTTTCGAGTCGAAATGAGGTGCACTGTTTGTGGTCCGTAGGTCGGGTCTCCGGGTGACAGAGGGTGGAGTGTTGCTTTCCCGGTCGAAAGGTCAGAGCCCAGATCCTGAAGTAGTGAGTGAGTCGTCATAACTTTGACATGAAGGGACGTTGCGTCCGAGCACTGAGAAGAGGTATTACTGAGGTTCGGGACCTCTACTCGTTCGAGACGAAAGAGGAAGTGCCAGTCGTTCGTGGAGTTTCGTGAAAGATTTAATTTTATAGTCTTGGTACATGAGATGACGATTGTCCACTCTTTACTTTAGTGTCTCAAATAATTGGACCTTATCCTAAGGGTTTACCAATACAAAGCACTACTAGGTTTCTGGAGACTGTAACCCTAAATGAAACAAAGAAAAGAAAAGGAAAGAATAATTACCGGGGTTTGTAGATATCGACAAAAGACCAACCACTAAATCTAAATTGGTGATACAATATTCCGACGGGACCTCCGAGTCTGTCATTTCTCAGACGGACGGTACGTCCTCTGGACTCTAGCTGGGGACCCAGTCCTTCTCGGGGACCTCTTCCCTTACTTTTGGGTGAGGTCAGAAGAACGGACCTCTTAGGGTACCTGTCTCTTCGGACTGCCCGATGTCAGGTGTCCCAGTGTTTTGTCAACCAGTGTTGACTCGCTGATTGGTGTGTGACATAATATTCGAGACATTTTAGAATGAGTCTGAGATTCCTGTAGGGTCTTTGTCTGACGCTCAGAGACCTAATACCTCAGAGAGGATGTGAGTGGGGACCGTCGACAGAACCCTTTTCTAGTGGAAAGCACGGAATTAACGGGAGTAGTCTCACTTAGGGGTCCCAGGGAACGCACCGACATTGAAAAACCTGGACGTCGACCCTAGGAGACAGACGGGGTACGTCGGGTGCATGGAACAACTAAGACTTTCCCGTAAGAAACCAAAGACTGAGTCCTTTAAAGAAGTAGGTGAAAGGTTGTTTCATCCGTCGTAATTGGTGTTCCTAAAACCAGACCAGTAAGTGTGACAACAGTCGATTTTACAAGAGTTTCACCGGACGTTTGTTAAAATCCTTTGGTGTTTAACGTGTCCCAATAAGAAGGTTTGGCGGAGACTACAGGTGTGTGTTCAGGTGAGTGACCGATCCCGGTGTGGATATTACACCGAACCATCGGGTCGGGTAGAGTAAAGTTTTCCTAGGGAAGAGAGGAAGGTAGGGCGGTGTGGGTCGGAGAGGTTCTCTGGACCCCTCCTCCCACTGTCCCTTGTCCCGTCCTTCCTCCTTTCGTGTCGGGGGCGACACCGCAGAGGTGGCGCGACTCCTTCCGGTACGATCTGTGATTCCGCGCCACGGGACGTGCAGAGGGGGAAATGTCTACTCCTTCGACTCTGAGGGACAATTCAGGGAACGGGTTGTGCTACGCACTCGTTACCCCTTAAGTCCTAAGTTTCGGTCAAGAAACACTGAAGTTTCGGACACGAGTACCCCTTTTTTTTTTTTACGGTCTTTGGAATAAAGGATGGGTCGGGACGTGAGTCATGATAGTGCACAGGATAAAGTGAAGGGAGTACTGCTAGGACCTCCCGTTTCCAGTAGTAGGGGTAAAGTGTCTACTCCTGTGACTCCGAGTCTCTCCGGTGCACCGAGAGGTCCAAGTGGGTCGACAGTTCGTGCAAACTACGGACCTGTCTCGAGAGGAGAAATGGGGCTCCGAGGGCGGGGAGGAGGAGTCTGACGGGACAACGGCCACACAGACGGAGGTCCAGTCGGTATTAGGGGTGGTACCCGAGTCTTGTTGACGCTGATGGCGCCTCGAGTCGGGAGCTGTGTGTCTTGTCAAGCTACTACCGTTTGGGAATTTCAGAAACGAAGACTAATCGTGACTACAGAAACGTTTTCTAAAAAGAAACGGAATTAGAGAATCTAGAAGCGTGGTGCCGAGTCTGGGGGAGGGGCCCGACACCGGCCCACACGCCCCGGACGTGCCCAAAGTAGCGGTAGAATTTTAAGGGTCGCCAAAAATGGGTTCCCGGGACACAAAAGTAAGACGTGACCCTGGACGTGTACAGCATCGGGTAGGACGGTCAAGATCCACGGCCCGACTGATGCATTGTCGGAGCGACTTCCTCCTCCGTCGACCAATTACCACCCCCCACACACACAATCTGAGAGTCCGCACAGGTTGAGAAGCTCTAAGGTACCTGGCATCGGGTGGTCCGAGGGGGAGACAGGGACCCTAAAGGGTCCCTTCTTATGACCTCACTCCTCGACAAAGGAAGAGATCCCCTAGAAGGACTGGGTCCCTAGCCGCTTGGTCCCAAAGGACGTGACCTCCGGCTAAGAAATGACAGACTCGGTGGTGCCTTCGAGTTCACGTAACTGAATTTATTTGGAGTTCGAAGACTAAAGTTTAAGTCTTCCAAAAAGTGAATTGATGGAAGAGGTCCTTCTTTAAGTTTGAAGACTTCTAAAATTTTACCTCCGGCGACCTCTGCTTCACGTTGAACAATTGTTAAAAATTTCGTTTTGAATGTGTCGTTAAATTTTCCTCGAGAAGAAGTCCATACGTAAAATTTTAACACGGATTGGATCACAATGGATCCGGTCTAGAAAGAAACATATGTTTCAGTTTCTTTCAAGTAAAGTTATTGTTTATATGCGGTTACACGCGTAGACGCACACCCGTACGCTACCCGAAGGGTGTCACCAGCCCTTCGGCGGATGTCTAAGTCCTCTGCACCCAAACTAGGGACCCAACTGTTCCAGGGGACCTCCTTTTTTTACCGTTGAATGAGGTCATAAGAACAGACCTTTTAGGGTACCTGTCTTCGATGTCAGGACCGTCCGATGTCAAGTACCCCAACGTTTTCTCAGTCTGTGTTGAATCGTTGATCTGTTGTTGTTGATGGATAGTTGTTCTCAGCCTGTGTTGACTTCACTGAATCGTGTGTGTGTCTGCCGGTACACTTCGAATTCAATCCGTTATATACGAGGTAACATGTCATTTGACTCTGAGGTACAGGTTTAGGGAGGTAATTATTACCGTCACAGACCCAAATTTAGATCCGAACTTGCTGAGGGTCGGGTGCAGGAGGGGTGGTGACCCGGACGTCAGTATCACTGCCGAGACGGTGAGGACTCAGTCTCACGGGTCCCCCGGTGGAGTGCCGCGACCCGGAGACGACGCCTTTGTGCAGGGAGGGGTCCGAGGCCCCTCGCGTTTCGTGGGCTTTTGGGGCACTCCGAGACACAGGGGGCGTCTAGAGAGGAACACAGCCCCCGTCCCCCTGCACTTGTGGCTAACCGTGGGTTTAAGTAGAATCGAGGCTAAGGAAGAATCGTTCCTTCCGTTGAGTGTCTCTTAAAAGTACCTCCGTCCTCGGTCCTTTCCCTCGCCGGAGTCTCTTCGCGACTCGGTCTCCGTCCTCGACACGACGATCTCTGGGCCCCGACCCGGCAGGTCTCCCGGCAGATCTCTGGGCCCCAACCCGGCAGGTCTTCCGGCAGGTCTCCCGGCAGGTCTCCCGGCAGGTCTCCCGGCAGATCTCTGGGCCCCGACCCGGCAGGTCTCCCGGCAGGTCTCTGGGCCCCGACCCGGCAGGTCTCCCGGCAGGTCTCCCGGCAGGTCTCCCGGCAGATCTCTGGGCCCCGGACCCGGCAGATCTCTGGGCCCCGGACCCGGCAGGTCTCCCGGCAGATCTCCCAGCAGATCTCTGGGCCCCGGACCCGGCAGATCTCTGGGCCCCGGACCCGGCAGGTCTCCCGGCAGGTCTCCCAGCAGATCTCCCGGCAGGTCTCCCGGCAGGTCTCTGGACCCCGACCCGGCAGGTCTCCCGGTAGGTCTCCCGGTAGGTCTCCCGGCAGGTCTCCCGGCAGGTCTCCCGGCAGATCTCTGGGCCCCGGACCCGACAGGTCTCCCAGCAGGTCTCCCGGCAGATCTCTGGGCCCCGGACCCGGCAGGTCTCCCGGCAGATCTCCCGGCAGATCTCCCAGCAGATCTCTGGGCCCCGGACCCGGCAGGTCTCCCGGCAGGTCTCCCGGCAGATCTCTCGGCCCCGGACCCGGCAGATCTCCCGGCAGGTCTCCCGGCAGATCTCCCAGTAGATCTCTGGGCCCTGGACCCGGCAGGTCTCCCGGCAGATCTCCCGGCAGATCTCCCAGTAGATCTCTGGGCCCTGGACCCGGCAGATCTCTGGGCCCCGGACCCGGCAGGTCTCCCGGCAGATCTCCCGGCAGATCTCCCGGCAGATCTCTGGGCCCCGCTCCCGGCAGATCTCTGGGCCCCGGACCCGGCAGGTCTCCCGGCAGATCTCCCGGCAGGTCTCCCGGCAGGTCACCCGGCAGGTCTCCCGGCAGATCTCTGGGCCCCGACCCGGCAGGTCTCCCGGCAGGTCTCCCGGCAGGTCTCCCGGCAGATCTCTGGGCCCCGACCCGGCAGGTCTCCCGGCAGGTCTCTGGGCCCCGACCCGGCAGGTCTCCCGGCAGGTCTCCCGGCAGGTCTCCCGGCAGATCTCTGGGCCCCGGACCCGGCAGATCTCTGGGCCCCGGACCCGGCAGGTCTCCCGGCAGGTCTCCCGGCAGATCTCCCGGCAGATCTCTGGGCCCCGGACCCGGCAGGTCTCCCGGCAGATCTCCCGGCAGATCTCCCAGTAGATCTCTGGGCCCTGGACCCGGCAGATCTCTGGGCCCCGGACCCGGCAGGTCTCCCGGCAGATCTCCCGGCAGATCTCCCGGCAGGTCTCCCGGCAGGTCTCCCGGCAGATCTCTGGGCCCCGGACCCGGCAGATCTCTGGGCCCCGGACCCGGCAGGTCTCCCGGCAGGTCTCCCGGCAGATCTCTCGGCCCCGGACCCGGCAGATCTCTGGGCCCCGGACCCGGTAGGTCTCCCGGCAGGTCTCCCGGCAGATCTCTGGGCCCCGGACCCGGCAGATCTCTGGGCCCCGGACCCGGCAGGTCTCCCGGCAGATCTCCCGGCAGATCTCCCGGCAGGTCTCCCGGCAGGTCTCCCGGCAGATCTCTGGGCCCCGGACCCGGCAGGTCTCCCGGCAGATCTCCCAGCAGATCTCCCGGCAGATCTCCCGGCAGATCTCCCAGCAGATCTCCCAGCTGGCCCATCTCCGACTCTGTTCTAAGGGGGTGCCACCAGCAGAACAAGGTGAAAGAGTTGTGTAGAACAAATACTGGATTCCGGAAAACAGGAAAAAAGGAATTATTTAAACATCTTAAGACTCGACTTTCATCGAACCTCCTATTAGTCAAACGTAAGGTTCGGGAAGTAAAGGACTAACTTTTTGGTCGGAGCCTTTGACGGGGTTCGACAGGAAACAATCTCCGTGTAGACCCCGAGGTCGTCCCGAACGCCGTCGGGCAGACGCTTGTACTGTTCCGTCTGATTTGGTTTCGTAGACCTTAAGGTGGTTGAGCACTGGCTCCGTCCTCTGTGGGTCTTTGGGCGCACCAACTTTACCGAACCACGTGTTCTTAAGCCGAGCACATGACTTTTGTAAGTTTCTTGGGAGGTCTACAAGTTAAAATATGAATCGTCTGAGTACTCTTCTGTGGCAGTTAAATGAATCACTAAATATCGTCCTATTCATTTCCTATGAACGGTAGACACTCAAGGAATTAACTCAACAACTAGACTGGAAAGCAAAGAAGGTTAAATAGAAATTTTAGTTGTCAGAGGTAGAGAAAACGTATCCCAGAGAACCACCTCGACTACTTGAGGATTTTTTGTAGGTCAAGTATTTTAGTGTTTCAGGAATTTCAGACTTCAGTTTGGTAACACGGGAATGTGTTAAGGTCGTGTTCCTGAAGATTTACAGATAATGATACCTACGGGAAAGTTTTAGACATTGTATTATATTTACCTTTGAAGCACATTTTTAGTTGCTTAAAAGAAACATAACGAAGTAAACAAGTCAAGATTCTGTTATGCTCATAATTTACGGAGGTAGTCAAAGAAAGAAACCCCTCTTTTCTTTGTAATGCCATTTCCGCGTGTTGTTAATATACTTAAGGTTAAAGTCTTTGTGTTTTCACATGTAAATATATACTACAAAATCTTACCTTCTTTACGTGCCTTTTCCCTTGAGATACTCTTCTTTTTAGATTGGGTGTGACTTTATTTCTAATATTTCTACGAACGATGAGTTTCAGACCAGGTTCCTGGTTCTACCCGTCACAGTGGACCCTGGAACAATTTTCGCGTCTTAGAGTCCTGAAGGGACCACCAGGTCGTCGATTCTGAGGTGCGAGGGGCACGTCTCCCAGACCCAAGTCAGGGACCAGTCCCTTGACCCGACTGTACGTCGTTGATTCCGGGTCGCGTCGGTTCATTTTAAAATTTATAAATCCCTTTTTGCGTCTTAGAGTCCGGGGTCGGACCTGGATGACTTAGTCTTAGACTTAAAAATTGTTCTAAGGGTCTACTGAGTGGACGTGTAATTTCAAACTTTGTCGCGACGTTTCTTGTCTCGTCACAAAGATTAATATTACGAAGAATTTTTGCGTTTTCCGATTTAGGGTAGGGACGACTAGAACTAAGTTCACTGGGTTTCGGCTCCTATGTGTAAAAGTTGTGGTCCGTCAACACTGCGTTAACCGGGAGGTGTCTGGTGTGAACACACATGACAATGATCATTTAGACGTCTACTGTATGTTGGGCGCCTTCGTTACCTTTCGTGAGAAAATTTTTTAACGAACGTTGAGGACCAAACTTTATTAAGCTTTGCAACTTACCTTCAAGTTGGTTTGATTTGTGTCTGACTAATTTACGGTACAGTGAAGTGAAGACTCATATCCTGAGGGACCTAAAAAAGGTCTCGTCAGTCTCGGAATCGGTCAACCTAAGATAAGTAACGTTGGGTTGGAACCCTGATTCTCAATGGTAAATGACTGTCTCGAATCTTGTAAGGTCTCTGGAACCCTCTCCTTCCCGGAGGTGACAGAAGCGACGGTCGTCGTCTTACACAAATTCGTAGGAATTCCTGGTCCCTCCAAAATTTACAAAAGTAAGAACCCGGGGTTGAGTGTAGAGTTATAAAGAAATTAAGGGGCTCCAATAAAACCCTCTTCCGACACACACACACAGAAATTCGTTGTTTTTCTTTGAGAGTTGTCATAGATCGCTAGATGTAGGGGTCTTCTAGGAACGGTCTTATTGTTTGTGAATGGACTTCTGTCCTTTTGATCCCGTTTTATAAATTGACCCTCAGTTCTCAGCCTTTCGAACTTTAAGACTGGTAGGTTTGTGTTTGACTTGAGCTATAATGATTTCATCTCTTACTCGTAGAGACATCAACTCCTTCAACCGATGCACAAAGTTCACCTCTAAAAATTTTATAATACTATGTGAGACCTAGTTTCAATTCCTATAAAGTCACAAGAAATATACTAAGGAGGTTCTTTGTCGATCTTAATGGTGGTGTCGGAATATACCTGGACTGGTCGGACCATTTTGTTTGTTTTGATCAGGTACCGACTACTTTTGACAGTGAAGTGTGTTAATCATAACAAGACTGACTAAAACCCTTTGTAGTCTTCTTGTGGCACACGTACTTGTTCGTTCCATTTCTCGGATTTTAGAGGGGTCCAGTGGGCGGGACTGCGACTTCTTCTTTCTCCAAATTTAATGCCCGACAGAATGTAGATGTCTCTGCGTAAACAATCTCTCAATAATTTGGGTAAAAGGTGGAGAGAGTCACTCCTTCGATTCGGTTTCCCATCCCACACACCCACAAACTCTCCCTTTTCCTTCGAGTATCGAGGAGACATAACATTCAATTTTATACACTGACGTTAACTAAGGGTGACATAAGTCGGAGAGGGGACCCTAATTAAATAAAATTTATTTGGTATTTACTCGTACATCTTTTTCAGCAACCAGATTGGTACTCTTTTACAATGGGGACCATTTGTCGACTTAGAATGATTAAGGTGACTCGGTGAATGACATCTTTCTAAGTCTCTAAAAAGATGCATCTCGGCAAACTAATTGAAGTCCCTCATTTTCCTCGAGTCGAACAACTGTAGGCTACAGTGACAAACTTTGGGTTTCCCGTGCAGAAACTGTAAAAGTTTTACTTCCTGGACACTTCTTTTTTTTAGGGGTAGTGGGTACTTCGCGACGGACGAGGGACCGTCACCTGTGTGCCGCTACCGGTCGGAGGACCCCTGCCCCGGACTGACAGACTGTGTCTGGTGCACGAGACGTCAAGGGTCTCTCGTGCCGACGAGTTGGAATCGCGACGACCGTCAAGTCTGCCCCATTAAGATCCCCCTCCCCGCGTCCCCCGTCACGATCCCGTGGGACTGTGGGGCCTGCGGTCGTCGTACGGAAGAAGGTGGCACCGTTGTCTCCACGGGGGCCAGTGACGACTCACAGGGGCTCTCCCACTCTCCCTTCCCGTCTGACGGGGGTCGACTCTTTGTGGCCGTATTTCCCCAAGCAGAGAACGAAATTGATGTTCCTCTTAAACGGGAAAGAAGTCTTACTACGGAGATCCGAAAAGAGGTTTGAACCTTTTCTACTTCCATCTAATTCTAAAGATGGGTTACGTCTCTGTTCTTCTCTCTTTACTTACGGTTCTCTGTTAGTGATCCGTTCACAGTCTAAGGTCCCATGTCCACAGAGGTCTCAAGGACGCCACAGGATTGATCACGGTTACGCGACTACCGCAGTAAATTCCATCCGTCGAGGCGCGGTAGGTACCGGATGCCCAATCATCAGGCCGGAAAGTAGGGTCGGACATGGATGACCTTTACAGGACGGGTTGAGAGTCTTGAAGTGAGAGACGAGACGTTTTACCCGACTGTTGTGGATCGACAGATTTAACGACACTCCCAATGTCTGTGGTAGACACTTGGTAGATTTTATAATATGCCTAAGTTTTACAATTATCAATAAGAATATCATTATTCGGTGAATTTTGGTCCTACGATAAAGGACCTTCCGAATTTTGGAAAATAAAATAGGGATTGAAAAACCAAGGTTGGTTATTGGGTCGTAGAAGAGTCGAGGTACCACGGGTTTTGTACTGTAGTCCTATTCCACGAAGAGAGGGGTAGGACTGGACTACGGTACGGAGCCCACTGCAGTGAATACCCGTGCGACGTGGGCACTCAGTGTGTCGGAGTCGGGACGTCCCAGCTTCACCGACCAGGTTTCACCATGTACTGACAGTGCGGATGACTTGTCGTTTGTCTGGTCTTTCGATTTCTTGGGTCCATTGGCGACATCCTCGTGTTGTCGTTCGCGTCTTTCCCGGAAATGAAGAGGGTCCTCGTCCGTGTCCCGGTCTTCGCGAGAGAAGGTAGAGAGGAGATTACCACCCACTCCCCACTCCTCTCCCTCCACCCATCCCCACCACGCCCCCCTCGTTCTCTCTACTTCTCTGCTTCGAGGAGAGGGGTGTTTCCTTCAAAGGAGAAGTTCAGGGTGAGTTAGAGTTCACATTTAAGAGGTGACTTTATTCGTACCTATGTAAGATAGATAGGTCATCCCTTCCCTATATCTTGTCCCGTCTTATATGATACCTAATTTTATATCACCTCGGACGTACAATTATATTTCGTCCTACGATATTTATTTAAGACACGCATTCTGTCTCCCATATCTGTATGTGAGAAGGACCGACCCCATAAACGTCACCTTGTAATTGTTTTTAGGAAAACTAACTGTGAATGTAAGATTGTCCATCTTTCTACAGTGTACTGAACAGTTTCCGGTGAACAATCACCTTTACGAAGACTAACTGATCAATTAGGGGCCCAAGAGGGAGTGTTGTGTCACGGACAAGATTTGCACCCAACGTCCGGTCTGAATACTCGAAAGTGTAAATTTTTCATTTAACTCTCTCGCGATTTTCACCCTTTTATGAGTCCGGACTCGTTTGGACTGGTGTCTCGGAGTGACGGAAAGGGGTCTGTGGTGGCCACTCAGAACTAATGAGAAAGGATGAGTTTCGTCTCCGTTCGATACCCGGAATGGACGGGTTAAAGTAGACGACACAGGGGAAACCGTGGCTGAACTCGTTCACTGTCTCTCCACCTGTCTGTCTATCCTCTCTTCTCCTACAACAGGCGGCCGAGGAAAAGTGTGTCGACAAACATGTCCAGCTGACGTTTTCGTCTTAAGCGGTCAGCGTCCCGGAGGTAACACCCGGACCTTGTTTCCTGTTCTCTCTCCAATAAAGGTTTCGTAGAAAGCTCACAGGAGCTGACGTAGGCCGGTTGAGTCATTCTTAGGTTCAGTTTCGGTACCCGATCCCGCCTTCTCTCCGTCCCGGGAGGCCATTTACACTTGGATTTCGGTCGCCACTGCTTCGAGGACGGACGTGCCGGACTCCAGACTCACAGGTCTACGCTCCGGGAGAGAGCCCTGTCGAGACGGGACTTGGAGACTTAGGTCCGGGTGAGCCGATGTTACTGGTGACAGACAGTCCTCACCCTAATCACATTGATTAATCTAATTGACAGTCAGCCCTGTGGAGAAGAGACGTACATCAGTCCTGTTAGCAGTTGTGACTACTTTTAGTCAAATAAATAAATATAACAAAGTTAATCCTAAATCCAATTTGGTATATTTTAACTTAAAAGACATCTAAAGTTTTTGTCAGTTCAGTGTCGTCAAGACACACTAAAGTCAATTTCTCTCTCTTCCGTCGAAGTCGATTTTTATACCTCGGGTCCCGAGTCACCATTTCTTAGACGGACGTCACTTCGTCTGGGTCCAAGTCAGGGACCCAACCCTTCTAGGGGACCTCTTCCCCTACCGTTGAGAGAGGTCGCAAGAACGGACCTCTTAGGGTACCTGTCTCCTCGGACTACCCGACGGCAGGTGCCCCAGAGGCTTTCTCAGCCTACGCTGACTCGCTGAGTCGCTGTCTTCACCCCTGGCTTCGTCACCGGAGGAGACCAGAGCGGACTCTTGGAGTAACGAGACTTCGGCTCGAAGGGATGTCTACGGGACCGCCGGGCTTCCAGGAAAGCGCCCCAGGTACTCCGACTCTGATAAAAGTATTGTCACGAATCTGTGGTGAAGGCAAGTGAGAATGAGAGAGTGTCTACGTGTCACCTCAAAAGGTCTCGGACGCCACGACCACCACCACCTCAGTGAGTCAGCAGACACTTCGGTTTGCAATCTCTGTAAACGTCTTTACTTTTTACTACAATGAGAAGAGAAACATAAGAAAGTGAAATTTTTCAATAAAAAGTATTTTCATACGATAGGTACCATGATACATTACCAAGGTAATAACAATTACTCAAAAAGTCTTAAAAAAGTCGAAATTAAAGATTGTATAGTTATCTATATTCGTTGTAATTTTTTTTGAGAAACCCCAAAAGTCAATAAAAATCCTCACATTTCCCTAGACCTCCAATTTCAAACTGTTGGCGACACGATGACTTTCCAGACAGACAGATCAGGATCTCGTCGTCTATAACGGACTACTTCGGACTTCCGAGGGTCCATTTAGGTCGCCAGTCCCGTATCAGGGAAGATCTTCGGTTCGACTCGACGCACTCGGGGAGTCGAGACGGACTGGGGTCCTACCGTGCATTCCCCGTAGTAATGGGCACCTACCGGTAGGGTGCCCAGCTCCAAACTTCGTAAGGGGGTTCCGTGAGCTCGTGACACGTCGGGGTATAAGTCTGTCGTTCTCGCTTGTGCTGTAACTGTAACTGCCAGGAGCCCATCCTTCGCGAGGGACCGGCGTCTGCTTCGTAGCGGCGAGCTCTGTCTCCCGAAGGCAGTCAGTCCTCGGTTCCTGCGCAATCCCAGCTTACGTACTTGTCCTAGAGTTGACACGTGGAATAGGGACTTGTCTTAAAGTTTTACGGTTCCGTTCTCTGATTCTAGTTCCTCGCACGGGACCCAGAGGTGTGTCAGGAAGTCTTAAGAGGGAAAAAACTCTGTACACCGAACACATATCCCGTCTGGAGTTTTCTAGTATTACTCAGAGTCAGTATTCAAATAATCGTTTTTCTTTGTGAAAAGACAACGGGACAAGTACGAGTGACTAGAAGAGGTCACTGACGAAAGAGGTACAGACTATTCATGTCGGTTCCCTGGAGTCGCAAAGGTAATACTTGGATACTATTCCATTGACCCCGAAGGGACCTCTAGGTCCCTGATTCTAAGGTTCGAGGGTCGCGTCCCCGGGCCCAAACCAGAGGCCAGTCCCTAAATCTAGGGTGCACACCGTTCACTCTGGTTGGCGTCGGTTTATTTATTTATTTTTATCTGTAATTTTTGTAATTTTTTTTTTTTTTTCCATTGGACTTCAGTCCGGTCCCTGGAATGTAAAGAAATTCCGGATCATGGAATGTGAGAGAGGAGACCCCTCCCGCCCCCGGCACTTTCCTCTCACTTGAGAGCCCCCTTCTCCTGGGGGTCGTCCTCCCGTCTCCCGTCACTCTACGTGTCTTCGTACGCAGGGAGTGTCCCTTTAAATTTCCAGACCCCTTAGGGTTTGAAAGTCCTGTTCTTCGGGCCGAAAAAGGTTGTCGCTCAAATTGTTATTATGACTCGAATAGACACTGATTTTAAGTTGTCCTCGATAAAGAGAGGTTTATCTTTTCCGATAAAAAAGTGGGTCATCTCTTTGGATTTGGGTTTACGGACGTTTGAAGAGTTTGTTGACTTCGGGATTGGTGTGTTATGCTTTTGTGTGGTTGATGAACTCAAACAATTTTGTACGGACAAAGAAGGTCCGTATATAAAGGTTGGTCGATTCTCTTCTTTCGGCTTATTAAAACGTAGTAAATATTGTTTGCAATTTCGAACTACAGAAACCACACAAATTTCGGAACCTCATCAGACGACTCCTTCAAACTGACGTTTGCAGATTCACGCCTAGGGTGTTCACCTAGTTTCCCACTCCTGGTTTCGTAGAGAGTAAGTAAGTAACATCGTAAACTCTCGAGAAGTAGGTTTACCGAGATTCACCTATGTTCTAGTACCGCGGAAATTCGTGTCAATCAATGTGTTGTATCGATTGTGACAACGTTAGGTTCCGAATCGAAGTCAGGGACAACCTCTTACATTTAGTCCTATGCGAATTGTAGATTCAACCGGTGTCTCTGTTCATTAGTCAGTTCACAACGGACCATTTAGACTAGTCAACGAACCATTAATCGAGTTTCACTGGATTTTTGTGACATTTCGAAAGACCAGACTCTATCAAGTTCCCTTCTTAAACCGGTGTCTGTTACCGATGGAGGAACCCGACGTTCAACTTCGCAAAGTTGTTTAGAGCCGTTGAAATCGTTTCGTACGTGTTCTTTTACCCAGTCCAAGGATTCGTCTGGTAGAACGTTCCCGTTTACGACACTTTTAATCTTGATGGTATGTCCGGTCGTTAGTGTCATGACCCGTATATGGGACTCTTTTGCTATTAAGTTTTCGTCTGTACATGAGGTTACAGGCAACGTCGTGATAAATAATTGTGTTATCGGTCCTGTACCTTCGTTGAATTTTCAGATAGTTGTCTACTTACCCATTTCTCCTACGCCATGTGTATATGGTACCTTATAGTGAGTCGGTGTTTTTCCTTGTTTTGACCTAGTGAAATCTGCACACCTACCTGGGTCTCAGACAGTATGTCTCACTTCGTTCAGTCTTTCTCTTTTTGTTCATAACATATGATTGCGTACACACACTTTAGTACTACCGCTTTAGATCTAAGTAGACCATGTTTGGTTAGATGAAGGTCCGCCCTTATCTGTATGTTTGCCTCTTGTTACACACCTGGTCCCACGACCCCCCGTCCGTCCTGCTCGACCCTCTAATTCGCACTACATCCGTGTGATGGTACCTATTTTACCTATCCAGTCTTGGACGACTTAGTGTGACCCTCGAGTCGGACCCCGAGACTCCCTAGGTCTCCCGACCCTGACCCCCTCTCCCTACCCTCCCTCCGGGTTCTCCCTCCGCTATACGTGTCGTCTTTGAATATGTTGAAACATTTCGTTGAGATGAGGTCTTTTTTTATTTATTTTTGTAGTTTGGTTTTTCTTTTAATACCTATGTTCTTGTCTCTAATCGTTAAGGATGTGCCATTTACATGGATAGCTTACTGGACCAGTCTCACGATTTCAGAGACGTCTCAGAAGTAAAACAATGAGGTAATAATGTCTCTATTACAGAAAGTAAAAGTACTTTTGGATTACTAATCTTGTTCCTCTTAAAGTAAGTGTCAAAGTTGTACCTTCTGTGCTGTAGGAGATCAGTGAATTTTCAAATTTTCTGTGAAAATAAAATTAGTCTCTTTGCACTCTCTCCTCAATGTCATCATTACGTTTATTGTTATTCGTTGTCTTTCGACATCCTTGTAGTAACACTTCGACGACGGAACAAAAAGAATAAACGTTATGCAGGATTTCAGTATCCGCAAATTTCCGTCTGTTCCAGGACCAAACCTAAATTAGGCCGGGGTGGAGGAGTAAAATTTCCACTCCCTTCCCTCCCTGTGTCTCTATTTCACCAAGAGGGTCCGGTGGGTGCGTCCCTCACTCTCACCAGTCTGGTCTGGGCCGTGAATGAAGACTCGAGGACCAAGGGTTGGTGTGGATAGTGGAAGGAAGAGTCATTAACACAGAAACGACCGTAAACGAGCGAGTCCTCGGAAATCTCAAGGTTTTTGGGAGGTACAGAACCTAATGGGGAAATCTCTGTAGTTCTATGGAATGTACAAAAGAAGAAAAAAAAAATGAATGTACTAAAGAAAGAAAAAATAGTTTTGTTTTCAGGGGGGGGGGTGGAACTAAAAGGATGACCTTCTTTGAGAACAAGAGATGGTAATCACAACTTTGATAGCTGTAATGTGACGAAAGTAAATTATTCAACGTTGACTCGTGGATCGTCCCACACAGTCGTGGCGCGATCTGTACTCATTAAGTCCAAAGACGGAGGCTTCTCGACTGTGGATTACCGTGCTACGCAGACGTCCGCGTTACCCACAAACTGTCCCCCGTGTTCAATGGTGCGTCGAGAATCCGCTCTGCCACGTGAGGATCATCTTTAGAGTCGCTCCGGAGGAGTCTCTGTCGCTGTAGACTATTCCGTGTGATTGCCCCCAGGACTCCCTGTTCCTCCTCGCTCGGTACGAGGGTCCACCTAGTCTCTCTTGACTCAAGTCTCAGCCGTCACTTTCCCCAGGACTTGGTTGCCTCTGTGTGCGTGACCCCACACTCCTGTCCGTCCCCTGAGCGAGGAGTCTGAGTGTCGACGAGTAGCCGGGGACGTGTTAAAGATTGTGAAGACTACGTAGATTCGGTTATAAGGGGATCTGAAGAGTAGACATCTGGTAGACCCACTCTATTTCCAGGAAACCACCTCTGTCCGGAATCCGTTGCGAACTCTTTAAAACGGACAACCTTGTTGATATTACCTTACAGATCTTTGTGTCATAGTCCTGAAGGGACCACCAGGGCACCAATTCTGAGGCTCGAGGGTTCCGTCCCTGTGTCCAAGCTAGGGACGCGCCCCTTGATTCTAGGGTATACGGTGTGTCACACCGATTTTTATGTATTTTTTATTTTTGTACCAGAGACGAAAAACGAAAGGTTGGAGTGTTCCTTTCTTCAGTCTCTTTCTTTTGATTCTTTTGTCCTCCAGAGGGTCGAATAAGGCACACTTTCTTATCACACTCAGACTTACTTTGCTCATTCATTGGACTTTTCGCGAACAATCGCCCTTTCTTGCACTAAGAGTCACCATTCCAGCTTACGAACTAAAGGCTACCTCTCCTCGGAGACGAAGAGTGTCTATAGGACTTGGTAGTGTGAACGAGGGTGGACGAATCTTCGGACTAGAAATGGCAGCTCGGTAGACAGACGACGGATTGGTATTTGGTCTCGGTCTGCGAGGTGTAGTCCTGCTGGTTCTGACGGCTCTGAAGTGTGGGAGTTTGACTTGGGCGTCTGGTCTTCTTGGCTTCACCGTCTCGAGTCCACGAGCCTTCGTTTCCATATTTGAACGGTTGAGTATGCCTCTCAGGAAAGAAGTCTGTTCGAAGGCAGAGATCCGGGTCGGTCCTGGGATAGTTTGTGGGCGTATATGTCCGCCCTGGTTCCAAACCTCCGCGGGTCGAGATGAGTTCGGGAGAAGGCACTACACCCCCACCGTCTCGACAACTCTTTTAAGGACCACCCTGGAGGGACCGACGGGTCACCAATTCTGAGACGTGAAGGTTATGTTTCCGGTACCCAAGTTGGGACGAGACTTTTGCTTTTAGGGCGTGCGGTTTCCCGAGCCGGTTTTTACTTTTCTTTTAAGTACCACTGGACCTTCTCTGGCGTTCGACACTCAGAGTGCCGAACCTAAGGTGAAGCAGGACGGGACATAGCCGACTCCCTGGGTGTTCTGTCCCCTACCCCTGGGCTTCCCACACAGTCTCGGGGGTCAAGACAAGTAGACTCGGACTGGACTAATCCTCGGATCTCTTGTCGGACCGGACAATTGGCGAGAAATCACACTCACTGTCCGAACTTCTTTTGGTAGTTGTGTCATCGAAGGGACTCCTTCTTTGATCCTCGGTTGGACAAGCTTTTCAGCGGGTCCTTGTGTGCGACCTTTATACACTAAGCGAAGTTCATAGAACTTTGGGTCTATCCCTCTCTCTGATGAAGGTCGGGACTTCTTGCGTCCACGTTTATTTGCCTGTCGTTGACCTACGAAATTTTACGCGTCTTCCCGCTAAGGCTTCAGACTTGGAGGGGCGAGTCGCGGTCGGTCCTTCCGCGGGTCTGCCAGGGCACGCAGAGGCGAAGGAGTCCAATCCCTCGGTGTGGGAGAGACCTTGGTCGCGGCGTTTTGTCAGACTCGAGGTTTCGTCCCGACTTTTGCAGGAGTCTCTATTGAGAGGGGGCATCTAGTGAGAAAGGGCGGGCGAGGGGAGGGGTATATGTGGTTTGGAGGGCCGGGACGGCAAAGACGTATAAGACTGGAACATGCACCGTACGGACCGAGGGTTTCCTGGCCCGCGTCGTTTGCGACGGGAACGTCCCTACTACCGGTGCGCGTCGGCTGTCGGGTGGCCGCTTTTCTGCGCCACGACGGGGGAGACGTGGTACCGTTTAGTAGAGTTTCACGATGAAAGAAAATTCTGAACGGGTTTTGTCCCTGTGGTGGTTCGGGACGATGGACGCGAAACGAATGGACTTCAATGTCGTGCCAGCCCCTTTTCGTTCGGTCTACGTCTGTCTGGACCCGCACTCTCCTCGAGACGACCCGGCCTCGCCGAGTGGACTTGAGCGGGCGCCGGTGCGGGTGGCCCGGTGCGGTGCGGGGGACCCCGGGCGGGTGGCCTCAGGGCTGCGCTGACCCCGGGGCGGGTGGCCCGGTGCGGTGCGGGAATCCCGGGCGGGTGAAGACGCGGACGAGAAGACCGAGGGCGGAGAACCGTCGAACAGGTGCTAACTTTTCTTACTAAGTCTGACTTCAACGACAACAGGCGTGTCGAAGACTTCCGGAGGTTGCACGAGTCCGTCCTGCCCTGACAGCCGCCTAGGAGGGACTTCGATTGTACGTATGTGTGTCTTCCCGATGGGATCGTCCGGTGCACCCCGGCCTTCCACTGTAATGTATTTTATCTTCCTGATACACTACCAGCACTGTTAAGTATGAGAAGTTTATGCCACCACGGCGTCTTTCATGAGAGTGGAGGTATCGAGTAAGACGATCTACGGTCTTTTCTCTTTTCACTAGTGTCTGTTTTGTCTGAGACACTTATGTACGATGAGTCGTTTTAAACATTCTGGTCTAACCCTCTTTAACAACTGCCCGGAGCCTACTTTATGCCGCTAATCCTCATGGGTCGAAACGAGCTTTTAGAGAAACACAAAAGGTCTCACAAGAACGAAAGGTCGTCGAGGAAGAAAACGACCCTCGATGAGGGAAGGATGGACTTAGACAAGAGTCCTTTCCTGGATTTAGGCTCGGTTAATGAATAGACGATACGAGTAAACTACAAGAGACAACGAGTAAATGGTGCAATAGAGTATTAGTAGATAAAATAACATACTAGAGGAGATAGAGTGATACTCTTAGAACTTCATTCGGAGTGAGTAAAAACATTACGGTCGTGAACCATACCAGAACTATCGACACGTCGGTTGATTACGAATAACCGATATACTTACTCTCACTGATTCTCACTGATTATCGAAGGGAAGAGGGGTACGGAACCCACAAAATAATACTTGGTCCAGTTTCAGTATTTGATTTACTCAACTTGAGACTTTCATCTTAAAGTCCGTAGTCCCCTTGATCATCTCCGTTCTTCCAGTAATCTCTCACTACAACCGGTCGATGGGGACCTTTTACTGTGGCAACTCGACATCACCCCTTTACACGCAAATTCTCAGTTTAGTATTTAGACCTTTTACTGAGATGGAATGGTAAGTCACAGACTCTTTGGGATCCGTTTCACGAATTAGAGCAATCGGAGTCAAAGGAGTAGACATTTTACTCTGTGTACCGCGTACTTGTCTGCCATTTGTTCTTCACGGACCGCGTCTCGACCCCTAGTCACGACCACTAGGCACGACCACTAGTCGCGACCACTAGTATCGACCACTAGTATCGACCCCTAGTCGCGACCACTAGTCACGACCACTAGTATCGACCACTAGTATCGACCCCTAGTCACCACCCCTAGTCACGACCACTAGTCACGACCACTAGTATCGACCCCTAGTCACCACCCCTAGTCACGACCACTAGTCGCGACCACTAGTATCGACCACTAGTATCGACCCCTAGTCACGACCACTAGTCGCGACCACTAGTATCGACCACTAGTATCGACCCCTAGTCACCACCCCTAGTCACGACCACTAGTATCGACCACTAGTATCGACCCCTAGTCACGACCACTAGTATCGACCACTAGTATCGACCCCTAGTCACGACCCCTAGTCGCGACCACTAGTATCGACCACTAGTCGCGACCACTAGTCACGACCACTAGTCGTGAAACGGATAAATAATCAGTCCGAGCCAGAGCCCCTTATTAGTATTACTGGTGTTCCGACCACGTCCTATAAGTGTCAATCCGATGACGCCGTTAAATGGTTTTCGTGGACGTCGGACGAACGAGACAACAACAAGAAATCAGCGAGTCAACACAGGTCGACAGGCACTGGGGTACTTGACATCGGGTGGTCCGAGGAGACAGGTACCCTAAAGGGTCCCTTCTTATGACCTCACTCAACGGTAAGGGAAGAGGTTCCCTAGAAGGATTGGGTCCCTAGTTTGGGTACAGAGGAAGTAACCGTCCGTACAAGAAATAGTGACTTGGTGGTCCCTTCGGGGAGACGAACGATGACACTGGGTTTCCAAAGTTCTCTGAACGTAAATTTAGTCTTTAGAAACAGGTGAGAGAGAAAAGTTCACATTTAATAGAGATGTTGTGAGGACAAGCCCCGAACAGATTGGAGCCGTCTTTGTGAAGGTCTCTGTCCTTAAGTCGTTATGGATCCCTTTGGGTTTATATTGAGATTAAGAACCTTTATTTACAAAGAAATTTTTATAAATCACCCTTCAATCTATGGGGACAAACACCCCCTTTCACATACAAAATATTGAGGTTTTTCTTAGATATTAAAAGAAAAATGACCGGTATGGTATGCCGTACACCTGGAAGGGGATGGTCCCTAGTTTGGACACGGGGGACGTCACCTTCTTATCTCAGAATCGGTGACCTGGTGGTCTCTGTAGGGTCACTAGATATTGAAAGAAATGAGAGAAACTAAACGGTGTTTTTGGAACAACAACTGAAACATAAATTTTTTCATCTACAATCACCCCCCACCTCCCTTCTTTATGTCGAATTTCTTTATGTCGTAGGTAAGTAACATGTCAAAATAACTCGTTATCAAAGGAGATCGAGTTGTTTTTATCAGTAGTCGAGTTTATAAATTATTGGATCCTCTGACAAAACAACCACGAAAAAGAATGGACGTCCAACTTAGTAACGTTCATAATACTCAACTAATGAGTCGTAAGACTGACCCCTTTCGGACGGTGTGGGTCGGCGAGGGTCTTGTCGAGTTTCCTCGAAACAATGTCGTGCGAATCTTAGAGAAAGAGGGAGAGACCGAAGAGAAGGTTCTTCTACTTAAAGTCAGTGTTTAAGAACTTGTGAGAGGGGTTTAGGGAGTTTAGTAGTTCACAACAAAAAAGTTTGTCCAGTCACACTAAAAGTGGTTACGGATGCTGTCGAGGGGACAGGTTGTCTCCTTATTGAACTCGGAATGCACGAAGGTTTTCGTTTCGTTAGAGTGTCTTCAGAAGGGATCGGTGACTCCTGACAATAGTGGAAAAGCGTGTTCCTCTTTGACTCAGTTCCTTCTATTCCGTTGAAATGGAGTCTCAAAGACTGACCTTATGTGTTTTTCAAAGGTTTTGCGGTCTATATGTCAGAAATTGGGATACAGTTCCCAATGGGGTACAGTTGGGATAAAGTTCTTGACTTATCGAATTACACCGAAGTACGACAAACATAATAGTAGAAGGTCACAAACTCTTTGGATTTTAAGGTAGATCCTCTTTAAAATATACTTTACTATTGGACAAAACTTTTTATTAAATGTACTTAAGATTAAATATGTTTAAACTCACTTTAAGAGGATTCTCCGCTTGTATTCCTTCCCCCTTTTTTTTCCGATTCACTTTTTTCTAGTCCTGAGGTCTCTATTTAGTGTCTATTGGTCCACCGTATTCACAGTCTAAACGGAAACTTTAGGTATTATAATACACCCTCCGTATTAGGTTTGTCTTTTAAGTTATAGTTTGGGGATCTAGACCAACTACCTAAGCTCTTTTGTCTCCTCTGTCACACCCTTTTTTAGGTGGAACCTCGACTAAGACTTGGTGTGAGGCGACGAGTGACCCATAATTAGTGACCGTTTTTAAATGGAAGGGACCTGGAGTCTTAGGAAAGGTTATTTCACCTCTCTCCCCAACTTGGTAACAGTGACACCAGCAAAAGGTATATTTCCAGTCTCACTTTCGAAGGGAAATGGGTTGACTTTTCTCGCGTTAATGAGAACTTTTACCCACCAGACCTTATGTAAGCCCACACTGTACTTTCGTTTTTTTTTTAATTAGTATAATCAAGTAATCACTGACCTAAACTTAAGAAATCCCTTGTCTCGACGCACTAGGTGACCGAAGTGTGAGTCATCAAGTTTATCGACACATATATTTTCAGACGCAAAAGAAAAGAACATATTAGGAATATCCTGTTTTCTTCGTTTATATTCTTAGTTTTACGTTCAAAAGGTTCGATAGATCATTTTTGATCTTAAAGTTGTGTTGACTATCCTCACATCTAACCGGTTGAGAAGGCCCTTTATTAAATCGTTATACAATGAAAAAATTATAAGTAGAGTAAGTTGGGTCATTACATCGAAAATCTTTAGAAAGAATTCCTTTATTAATGTCTATTCCAGTCACTAATCATATGTCTTTACAGATACCATCTTAGGGTCCCTACCCCCTCGGACCACCCGACGGCAGATACCCCAGCGTGTCTCAGCCTGTGTTGACGTCACTGAATCATCGTCGTCATAATAAATATTGTCCTTTTGATCTTCGATGGACTTACAGGCAGTTATCCCTTCGTTGCTTTAAAAAAGGTTCTCATTACGTTCTAGTTCCACGGGACAACAAATCAGTGATTCAGCACAGACTGAGAGACACTGGGGTACCTGACGTCGGGTGGTCGAAGGAGACAGACACGTCAACTCGTCCGACCTTATGATCTGACCCAACGGTGAAGGAAGAGGTCCCCTCGAAGAGGTGGGTCTCTAACTTGGACTTAGAGGACGAATAGTCCGTCTAAGAAATACTGAGACGGTGGTTCCTTCGGGAGTTCAACAGATTCTCATCCATTATATACATATATATACGTAAATATATAAACCTTTGAAAACGAAACACGACATTACGTGAATTCCAATATACTAAACATAATTCTCTAATGTACTCACACATATACACACAAGAATCTTCTGTTTTACGTATTTTATTAAAATCGTTATCAAATTACTTTAATTTCTCCTAAAAAGAAACATATCAAAGGATATAGAAGGTTTAAAGGATGTCAGTAATATATAGTAAAGAATACTAATTTCTCAATACAAAGAACTGTTGAATGAAAGGTTTTTGACGGTGTTGTCCCGGAAACGTATTATTTAGAGGGTAGTCGGTGATGAGACAATACGTTTGTCTATCACAGGTAAAATCAACAATTATTTCCCTGTGGGTCCAAAAAATTTTTTCTTCTTCGACACGAAGAATTCTTCAATCTTTAAGGACTCAAAGGGAACTACTGTGGAACCTGGCGAGTCCCCGGGTCGTCTTCGACCCCAGTGTAGGGTCTGGTCGTCCGACGGGACTCGGGGACTCTGCTCGGCCCGGTCCGTCCCGCCCTCCTCGACGCCGTGACCCCGAGGAGGGTGCCCTGGGGGCGGGGCCTCCCTCGTGCGCACCCCTGCGCGGACTGGGAGAAAGAGGAAGAAGAGGGAGGAGGGCCCGTCGTGGCGGCCGCGACTGAGTCGCCGGAGCGATGGCCTACGTTGACTCGGAAGTTCCCCTTCCCCACGAGGCTTCCTTCAGACCGGCGCGGGTTCATGTCTAGCGAGCAGAGGTGCGCCGTTTTTGATCCGGGTGTCACAATCTATACGCGTCACAAGTTTCACTGACCTCTGAAGGGGCCACCAGGTCCCGGACTCTGAGGTCGAGGGGTCCGTCCCCGCGGACAATCTAGACACCTGAGTCCGCGACTCTAGGGACACGCGACGAGTCGGTTTTGTACTTTTTTTTTTTTTTTTTCACCACATTCCTGAAGGGAAGATAAAACTATGAAACGTCAAGTATCCGAAAATAACGTATAGGTCGGAAAAGGGGTGTCTTTAAAGTACATATAATAGAGAGAGTTTCAGTTAGTACATGGTACTAAGGTTAAAATGTTCACTCCTTTCACTGTAATCTTAAATTCACTTACGACTAATCTTTACCTCACGTGGAGTGTGGGTGTATCTGAGGTCTTACACTCGGACAGTTTATGATTCGGAGGGAGGTGATGATTTTTGTTAAAAAAAATTATCTGACCCCACCCCCCCTACCTTACTTACTTTGTTCCTTTTCTGAATATGTAAATAATAGTCGAAGGAAAGGTTTTCGCTAAAACTTCCCCTTCGGGTTTCTGAGTGCCGTCCGACTCGGTGGGAGGACGGAGTGAACCCACAATTGTGGCAGTGCGGGTTAGGGCGGGGAGAGACGAGTCCCGGCCAGTGACCGCCTCCCAGCGCGGCGGAGACACGACGGGAGTGAGAGGAGCACCTTGTAGTACGCGGGAAGGATCCTCAAAGTCTAGACGAGAAAAGTTCGACAATCGTAAGGCCTAACCTCCGCGTAGGATCGGAACTGGATGACAATGGTCAGTACTGCAGTGTCCTTCTCTTCCGCCTCGGACTCCTCTTGACGCTCCCGGAGACGCATCTAAACGCCTTCCTCTTCCGACACACTTACCGTTCCAGGAAGGGGCGATGGACGGGTATCGTACCGAAAGTCTCTACTCTTCGGTATTGTCGTTCCGATCGAAAGTCAATCTTCTATCTTTTCGATTTTTCCTTACGTCAAGGAAAATGTTTTTTTTTTGTTTTGTTGTTTAAGGGGTCCTTTCTTTCGACCTCACTCATCGGTAAGAGAAGAGGTCCCCTAGAAGGGTTGAGTCCCTAGCTTGGGTCCAGAGGACGTAACATCCGCCTAAGAAATGGCAGACTCGGTGGCCCCTTCGGTTAACCGTATACTCAACTCTTAATTTATCTTCTTTGTGCCCCACACTTAATTTGACTCTAAAGAATAGGCTATTTACTTTAGACATCGTAGATAAAGGACTTAATTTTCAGCCCGGAAGGAACCACCGGGTCACCAATTCTTAGACGGAAGGTTGAGTCCCCCACGGCCAAGCTTCGGACCAATCCCCGGATTCTAGGGTGTACGGAGGGCGGTTTTTTGTTTTGTTTTCTCTTCGTTATAACATCGTTTCAGTTTTTCCGAAGATTCTTTTTGCCTTCAGATGTCAGGTGTCGGAACAATCACCGAGGAAACTTCCTCCTCGATTCAATGGTTCAGCAGTATTTCCAGTAAATCTACCCAAAATCGAAGTCAAGTCAAGTCAGCGAGTCAGCACAGGCTGAGAAACGCTGGGGTACTTAACGTCGTGCGGTCCGGAGGGACAGGTAGTGGTTGAGGACCTCAAGTGAGTTTGAATACAGGTAGTTCAACCACAACGGTAGGTCAGTAGAGTAGGAGACAGCAGGGGAAGAGGACGGGAGTTAGGGAGGGTCGTAGTCTCGGAAAAGGTTACTCAGTTGAGAAGCGTACTCCACCGGTTTCATAACATCAAAGTCGAAATCGTAGTCAGGAAAGGTACTTGTGGGTCCTGACTAGAGGAAATCTTACCTGACCAACCTAGAGGAACGTCAGGTTCCCTGAGAGTTTTCTGAAGAGGTTGTGGTGTCAAGTTTTCGTAGTTAAGACACCACGAGTCGAAAGAACGAATCCTCTGATTATTCTACACAGATACAGTCTTTCTTTAAAGACCCAAAGAAGGTAAACTTTTTGTAGAATTGCAAGAAAAGAAGTGCGAGAAGGTGGTATCTGTCCCCACAAACGTGATTACTCCGACAGATTGGGTTCCAGATTCGTTAATATATCAGACAACTCTGTCAATTAGACCCACCTCTTGTGTTTAAAACACACAAGGTCGAGGTTTCACACCCCTTATAATAAAATTGGAGTTGTAGATATGGTACTTTTTAGATTCGTGGTTGGGGCCGTATTTCTTCTGATAAGACCTCTTGATTTAACGTAGTAGAGAACGAACTACCTCGGAGTGTTAATGTACACTAGACAGTTGTACTTATCTCGTATAAGTTCAGATTACTTTTGTGATAGAAACGAAATAGTGTGTGTGATTTATGAAGATTCAATCTCCCCTTTTTTTCTCCGAGGGATCCACCAAGTCACCGTTTCTTAGACGGACGTCACGTCTTCTGAGACCAAGCTAGGGACCCAACCCTTCTAGGGAACCTCCTCCCTTACCGTTGGGCGAGGTCATAAGAACGGACCTTTTAAGGTACCTGTCTCCTCGGCCCGCCCCATTTTAGGTCCTACAGTGTTTGTCAACTTGTACTGACTCACTGACTCGTGTCGTGTCTCCCTTTTTTTTACTGAGTGTATAGGGTCGGTGGCCCTATGGAGTGACTCCCAGTCGTAGGTCTCCTTTCCAAAACAGGAACAGCACGATATCCCTATAGGTATCCTCGCTTCACACCGTTCATAAACAAGAGTCAGTAGACTGCTTATAAACGAGTAGTGGATGATAAGTAGTCTGATTTTATAGTTTACAAAACGACTATTAGGGGTGCTGGGTCTGTTAAAGGTCAAGAGGTGTGTGGCGTGTTGAACAGCACAGTCCTGACTCAGTCATCGGAGTCGAGGGACACCGAGAGGTACATAGAGAGAAGGAACCGTATTTTAAAATTTAATTTGGTTTGTGTTTAATATAAGTGTAGAAAGTACCACTGCGGTAGAATCGACCCTCGTTTACGAGAGTAGCGAAGAAGTTCAGAAGTAAGAGAATAGAGATTTCACTTCAATTATTGTGGATGAAGAACCCCTCCACCCTCTTTATTAATCGCGACTTTACGAAACTTCTACTTTTAATGGTGTAATAAGAAACACGAACAATAGACCGTCTTCTACGACTTAAAAGGTAAACGAAACCGTACAAAAATCCTTTTGGTTTCTACTCTGACATGAATTTTAGACATATCAATCGAGATTTGTTCACTTGTTCATATAAGATATCAACGTAAGAAGACGGCGGATTATCTTATGTGAGAGGATTCGTTGACGAAACTTTCGTCTACTTCCTTCTTCCTTGAGTTGTAAATAAAAACGAAAAAGATACGTTTAGAGTCTATTGGTTTATCAACCAGTAAAAGAGAAATATCTGCATAAGATCGATTACTTATTTCTTTAATATTCTAACCTTGTGGTAAAATATCGGAGATTATTTGC
Source organism: Capra ibex (assembly GCA_006410555.1). Taxonomy (NCBI): domain Eukaryota; kingdom Metazoa; phylum Chordata; class Mammalia; order Artiodactyla; family Bovidae; genus Capra; species Capra ibex. The sequence continues at coordinate 3,285,378 of SJYO01012962.1, read as the reverse complement.
TTATGTAGATCCGATACTCGTAGACACTAACTAAGGTAGTGCTTTCTCTAAATTAGCCCGTCACACATAAAGACCTACCTTCAAATGATGGAAACTTCATCAGATTGGTTTTGTTCATCTTGAACTTGTACTAGTTCGTAGATTTAAATTGATGTTTAAAGTCCTTTATATTCTTTATTTCCTCTTAAGACATGGGATCTCTAAGGTGGTCGTTTTAGGTCCGAGATTCTTTAAGATGTTCGTAGAGTTGTTAATTTGACGTTCGTGTTTTTCTCAAGTTTCCCCTTAGACATTATAATATTTATTTAAACACTCCATAGTCTTTTAGTGTTAATAAACTTTGTACGAAGTGTGTGTAACATTTATTACTTTTATACTCTTTTAACTCTAAACTTCTGAGTAGTCTATGGTTTCTGTAATAAAGTTTTGGTTATATTAAAGAAGTCCACACTAACAATATCGTCCCAATGTTGAAAAATTTTAAGAAGAGTCAGTCTCTATGGATGAGTATAAAAATGTCTACTTTACTTCCGAGTAATATCATAAAAAGATGAATACTTATATAAACTTCGTGTCATAAGGAATGATTTCGAAATTTTTCTTTCTCTCTCCTTCTCAAATTCTTTATATGTCGGAGATCTGTGCTCTTCGGGTCCTTTGATGGTCTATCTTACTCTGTCCGGTGAAACGGTTAATTCCTTTCTAAAGTCCGGTTCATCGTAGCCTCACTAGTCGTCTTCACTGTTCTTCTCTCTGGTTATGAAGAGGGAAAGTCCGTTTGAAAGACCTATTTTTGAGTGTCCAATATCGACGATTGACACTAAAATAGTTTTAATATAGACCAACACAATATTGTTACCCTTTTCAGTGTACTTCTATCTTGTGTTTGAATGTCCTCCGGAAATACGTGTCTTTCTCAAAAGATCTTAAGAGACTCTGTTTACTAATATATGCTACTACTTGTGTGTCCCTTTTGTTTTCGATCCAGAGTAGAACTGTTACGATATCAATTTTACAAATGGTCAATACTATCTCGTTAACTACGGCATTTGGATAACTAACGCAATATTTGTATACATACCTTTCTCCATCCGCGTCACTAATGAGCACTTAAGAGTCATAGAAAAGACTAGATCTCATGTAAACAGTCGGAGATTTTAAGATAGAGTGGATTCCATACACCATGGAAACCTATTAGGATGGACATCAGTTGTACAGGTCGTGAAGTATCATGATCTTTTACAAGTTCACACTTCCCTTCGAAATCCTACTGCTTCTTCTCGTACGGTATCTAAGTATTTGTAATATGTATAATATGTACCACTACCACCACCACGAAATCAGCGAGTCAGAAATGGGGACTCGGTGGTTCCTCCGGGTAGTGAAGTAAAGTCGAGTCAAGTCAAGTCAGCGAGTCAGCACAGGTTGAGAAACAATGTGCACCTGTCGTCGTACGGTCCGGAGGGACAGGAAGTGGTTGAGGACCTCAAAATGGGTTTGAGTACAGGTAACTCAGCCACTACGATAGGTTGGTAGAGTAGGAGACAGCAGGGGAAGAGGAGGACGGAAGTTAGAAAGGGTCGTAACCCCAGAAAAGTTTACTCAGTCGAGAAACTTAGTCCACCGGTTTCATAACCTCAAAGTCGAAGTCGTAGTCAGGAAGGTTACTTGTGGGTCCTGACTAGAGGAAATCCTACCTGACCAACCTAGAGGAACGTCAGGTTCCCTGAGAGTTCTCAGAAGAGGTTGTGGTGTCAAGTTTTCATAGTTAAGAAGTCACAAGTCGAAAGAAGTATCAGACTGAGAGTGTATGTACTAATGACCTTTTTGGTATCGGAACTGATCTACCTGGAAACAACCGTTTCATTACATAGACGAAAAACTATACGACAGATCCAACCAGTATTGAAAAGAAGGTTCCTCATTCAGAGAAAACTAAAGTACCGACGTCAGTGGTAGACGTCACTAAAACCTCGGGGTTTTTTATTTCAGACTGTGACAAAGGTGACAAAGAGGTAGATAAACGGTACTTCACTACCCTGGTCTACGGTACTAGAATCAAAAGACTTACAACTCGAAATTCGGTTTAAAAAGTGAGAGGAGAAAGTGAAATAGTTCTCTGAGAAATCAAGAAGAAGTGAAAGACGGTATTCCCACCACAGTAGACGTATAGACTCCAATAACTTATAAAGAGGGTCGTTAGAACTAAGGTCGAACACGAATTAGGTCGGGTCACAAAGAGCACTACATGAGATGTATATTCAATTTATTCGTCCCACTACTATATGTCGGAACTGCATGAGGAAAAGGATAAACCTTGGTCAGACAACAAGGTACAGGTCAAGATTGACAACGAAGAACTGGACGTATGTCCAAAGAGTTCTCCGCCCAGTCCACCAGACCATAAGGGTTAAGAAAGTCTTAAAAGGTGTCAAATAACACTAGGTGTGTCAGTTTCCGAAACCGTATCAGTTATTTCGTCTTTGTCTACAAAAAGACCTTGAGACAACGGAAAAGCTGCTAAGTCGCCTACAACCGTTAAACTAGAGACCAAGGAGACAGAAAAGATTTTGGTGGAACTTGTAGACCTTCAAGTGTCAAGTGTATAACGACTTCGGACCGAACCTCTTAAAACTCGTAATGCAATGATCACACACTCTACTCACGTTAACACGTCATCAAACTCGTAAGAAACCATAACGGAAAGAAACAATAACCTTACTTTTGACTGGAAAAGGTCAGGACACCGGTGACGACTCAACAGGTTTAAACGACTGCATAATTCACGTCGTGAAAGTGTCGTAGTAGAAAATCCTAAACTTTATAGAGTTGACCTTAAGATAGTGGAGGTGATCGAAACAAGCATCACTACGAAAGATTCCGGGTGAACTGAAGTGTAAGGTCCTACAGACCGAGATCCACTCACTAGTGTGGTAGCACTAATGGACCCAGCACTTCTAGAAAAAACATGTCAAGAAGACACATCAGAATGGTGGAGAAGAATTATAGAAGACGAAGACAATCCAGGTATGGTAAAGGCAGGAAATAACTCGGGTAGAAACGTACTTTACAAGGGAACTATAGAGATTAAAAGAACTTCTCTAGAGATCAGAAAGGGTAAGATAACAAAAGGAGATAGAGAAACGTGACTAGTGACTTCTTCCGAAAGAATAGAGAGGAGCGATAAGAAACCTCGAGACATAAGTTTACCCATAGAAAGGAAAAGAGGAAACGAAAAGTGAAGTGAAGAAAAGAGTCGATAAACATTCCGGAAGAGTCTGTCGGTAAAACGAAAAAAACGTAAAGAAAAAGAACCCCTACCAGAACTAGGGACGGAGGAGATGTTACAGTACTTGGAGACAGGTGTCAAGTAGTCCGTGAGCAGATAGTCTAGATCCAGGAATTTAGATAAAGAGTAAAGGTGACACATTAGCATTCCCTAAACTAAATCCAGTATGGACTTACCAGTACATAACTACACTCTCAACTTGATATTTCTTTCGACTCGTGACTTCTTGACTACGAAAACTTGACACCACAACCTCTTCTGAGAACTCTCAGGGAACCTGACGTTCCTCTATTTTGGTCAGGTAGGATTTCCTCTAGTCAGGACCCACAAGTAACCTTCCTGACTACGACTTCGACTTTGAGGTCATGAAACCGGTGGACTAAACTTCTCGACTGAGTAAACTTTTCTGGGACTACGACCCTTTCTAACTCCCGTCCTCCTCTTCCCCTACTTTCTCCTATTTTACCGACCTACCGTAGTGGTTGAGTTACCTGTAACCAAACCCACCTGAGACCCTCAACCACTACCTGTCCCTCCGGACCGCACGACACCAAGTACCCCAGCACCTTTCAACCTGTGCTGACTCACCGACTTGACTTGACTTAACTTGACTTGACTTACCAGATCACCAAAAGGGATGAAAGAAGTCAAATTCAGACTTAAACCGTTATTTCTTAAGTACTAGACTCGGTGTCAGTCGAGGACCAGAACTAAAACGACTGACATATCTCGAAGAGGTAGAAACCGACGTTACTTATATTAGTTAGACTAAAACCACAACCGGTAGACCACTACAGGTACACATCTCAGAAGAGAACACAACAACCTTCTCCCACAAACGATACTGGTCACACAAGAGTACCTTTTTGAGATAATCGGAAACGGGACGAAGTAAGACATGAAGTTCCGGTTTAAACGGACAATGAGGTCCACAAAGAACTGAAGGATGAAAACGTAAGGTCAGGGGATATTACTTTTCCTGTAGAAAACCCCCACAATCAAGATTTTCCAGAACATCCAGAAGTATCTTGGCAAGTTGAAGTCGTAGAAGTCTCAATGACGAGCCCCGAATCTGAACCTAATAGCACTATAACTTACCAAACAGAATTTTTGTCTCTAGTAAGACAACAAAAACTCTCACGTAGGTTCATGACGTAAAGTCTGAGAAAACAACTGGTACTACCGAGGAGGTAAAGAAGATTCCCCAAGAACGAGTGTCGCCATCTTTATTACCGGTAGACTCGATTTAAGTGGGTAAGGTCAGGTAAAATCAAGTGACTAAGGATTTCACAGCTGCAAGTGAGGACGGTAGAGGAAAGACTGGTGAAGGTCAAACGGAACTAAGCACCTGGACTGCAAGGTCCAAGGACACGTCAAACGAGAAATGTCGAAGTCTGGAACGAAGACAGAGGTCAGTCTTCGTTGTCGACCCACAACACCTACACTGAGGCAGAGAAGTAAGAGAGACCTCAGTAGAGAGGTGACTAGAGGTCCTCGCATAACCCGTGGATGGCTGGACCCCTCAAGGAGAAACTCACAGGATAGTAAAACGAAAAAGCATGACAAGTACCCCGAGAGTTCCGTTCTTATGACTCCACCAAACGGTAAGGGAAGAGGTCACCCGGGGTAAGACAGTGGAGAGGTGGCACTGAGCAGGCAGAACTCACAGGGATGTCCCGGACCGAATCACAGTGACTCAATCTGGTCCGACACCAGGCACACTAGTCTAACCGATCAAAAGACACTGACGCCAAAGTCAGACAGACGGGAGACTACGGGAGAGAGTCGTGGACAGAATGACCCTAAAGAGAATTTGGAGCCTGCACCACATGGAGGAGTACCGGTGGTGAGGACTGGAAACTGTACCCCATAGAGGAGAGCCGGCGAGCGGGAAGTCGCGACGAGTATAATACATACATCCCACCGGGTATACTACATATATATGTATATGATTATATATCCGTCTTAACAGACGGTGTGTCTCTTCGTCCACCCGTGTTCCCCGACGGCAAGTGGACGTCCAACTTCAACAGCGAAGTCTGGTGTCCTTCCCTCTCTCTCTTTAAGTGTGTCCCGTATGTCTGCAGTCACCCACTGAGTCCAAAGTTAATACGTAGCGTGTTTTCATCGGGATGAGTCATCGCAAGATCGCTAGTAAGTCTCGTGCTGACCTGTTGAATCTTGGGCCTTGTAAGGGTCACAAACCTTATTGGGAGTAGGGAGAAAGTTTGAGTTTCAGATGTAAGTTTTGGTTTCAAAAACACAATACTAGGCGATTGTTTTTACATGGACAAGTTTTGAATACACTCATGTCTTTTATATGCTCAGGATGTAAATTGACTTTCTCTGTGTCACTTCAGTGAGTCGGCACAGGTTGAGAAACACTGGGACACCTGACATCGGACGGTCCGAGGAGGCAGGTACCCTAAGAGGTCCGTTCTTATGACCTTACGAAACGGTAAAGGAAGAGGTCCCCTAAAAGGACTGGGTCGCTAGTTTGGGCCCAGAGGACGTAACGTCCGTCTGTGAAAAGGTAGACTCGGGTCCGTTCGGGTCTTCGTGATATATGACAGGGAGGGGAATGTCCACTCAGTTCCCTTGGCACCCACCCCGTCAATTACTGTCACAGGTCTTTGAAGTCCGATGACCCTCGAGAACCACTCAGTCGTACTTAGACGGGGTTAGTTCCGGTTCAGAGTACTCACTCCGTCGGTCACTGTAGTGTCCGTTCCGTCTCCGACCTACTGTCGACACCAGTGTGGGGAGTTTCAAACACGGGCTGTTCGACACTTTGTGGTGTTTTTTTCCCCTGTTCTCTAATTCATAAGAGGGAGTTAAAAATATGTGCTTAATTACAAGGCGACTCTAAGTCTCGTTGAGACCTGGTCTCTTTCGTTCGTCATTGACAAGGTCTGCCGGGGACGGACTCTACTCGACTGACCGTAAGAGTCTTCCCCCAGAGGTCGGTTTCAGTGATCATACAGACACCCCGCAGGTATGGAGTGAGGTGTGCCAGTTCTACGGGTATTCAGTCGTCGACTGTTCTGACAGGGTGACCAGTCAGTGAGTAGTGTAGTGTACGTGTACTGGGTGACTTCGACCACTATGTAATATGTACAGAGTACACGTTCCTGACTACGACTTCGACTTCGAGCTTATGAAACCTGTGGACTACTCTTCTCGACTGAGTAACCTTTTCTGGGACTACGACCCTTTCTAACTTCCGTTCTCCTCTTCCTCTGCTGTCTCCTACTCTACCAACCTACCGTAGTGGCTGAGTCACCTGTTGAACTCGTTTGAGACCCTCAACCACTTCCTGCCCCTGCGAGACCGACGTCAGGTACCCAAGTGTTTCTCAGCCTGTGTTGAATCACTGACTTGTTGTATGGAATATATTTCTTAAACCCAGTAGTCAAGTAAAATTAAGGTTTTAACTTAAATTTTTCGAACAAAAGTAAAAAGGTGTCGTGGAGAGTTACTTTCTTCTGTCATTCTACATAATGTTCTCTAGAAACTCGAGTCTTAGGTCACGACCAAGGTTTTGAGCACTCTACATACTAGAACTTAATTAATATGTCGAAAAGACTTGGAACTTGACTCTTGACTCATACACTTGGTTCTTGAAGGTCTACAAGCTAGACCTAAATCTTTTCCGTCTCCTTGGTCTCTAGTTTAACGGTTGTAGACGACCTAGTATCTTTTTCGTGCTTATAAGGTCTTTTTGTGGATGAAGACGAAGTAACTGATTCGATTTCAGTTCTAAGGAACTTACACACCTAGTGTTGTTTGACACCTTTTAAGAAATTCTCTACTCTTATGGTCTGGTGGAATGGACGGAGGACTCTTTAGACATACGTCCAGTTCTTCGTTGTCAAGTCAAGTCAAGTCAGTGAGTCAGTACAGGTTGAGAAACTCTGGGGTACTTAACGTCGTACGGTCTGGAGGGACAGGTAGTGGTTGAGGGTCTCAAGTGGGTTTGAGTACAGGTAGCTCAGCCACTACGGTAGGTTGGTAGAGTAGGAGACAGCAGGGGAAGAGGAGGACGGGGGTCAGGGAGGACTCTTTATACATACGTCCAGTTCTTCGTTGTCAATCTTGACCTGTATTTTGTTCTCTGACCAAGGTTTAACCCTTTCCTCATACAGTTCCGACATATAACAATGGGACTAATAAATTAAATATACGTCTCATGCAGTACTCTTGACGACCGAGTTGCTTAGCTTTCGACTTTAGTTCTAACGGTTCTCTTTATAGTTGGAGTCTATACTTCTACTGAGGTGTGAACACCGTCTTTCACTTCTCCTCGATTTCTCGGAGAACAACTTTCACTTTCTCCTTTCACTTTTTCGACCGAATTTTGAGTTGTAAGTTTTTTGTTTCTAGTACCGTAGGCCAGGGTAGTGAAGTATGGTTTATCTACTTCCTTGTTACCTTTGTCACTCTTTGAAATAAACGAACCGAGGTTTTAGTGACGTCGGTACTTTAATTTTCTGTGAATGAACAAGGAACCTTCTTTTCGATACTGGTTGGATCTGTTGTGTAATTTTTCGTCTGGAATGAAACGGCTGTTTCCAGGTAGATCAGTTTCGACACCAAAAAGGTCATCAGTACTTACCTACACTCTCAACCTAATATTTTTTGACTTACGGTTTCTTAACTACGAAAACTTGACACCACGACCTCTTAGAGAGGTTCATGTGTTAGTTTACGGTTGGAGTGGTAGCTGTAGGGAACAAATTGATCCCAGGAGGAGTAAGTTCGATGTACAATCTTAATGGACCCTCGTAAATTGTTTCAGTCAAAGGATCAATATGAGGGACTTTTAGACTACATTAACCAGACCCCCACCCCGGGACTACAGATGAAAAATTTTCAAGGGTCTTAATGTAGAGAAACACTTGATCCTCAGTCACAATTGTCTTAGTGGTCCAAACTGACATTTTACTCCAAAGGTCCCACCCCGGGGTGGGATACGGATGACTCAGTCTTAAAACCCTCCTCAGGGGTTTAGAGGTAGAAATTGTTGAAGGGATCAATTAATCTTACAGACTTTAAGTTCTAGTCTTTCTAACCCTACCTTGGTCCCAAAGGGTTTAGACCAACTTATTTTTTGTCGACAGACTCGGAGTAGGGATTTGTCTACTTAAAACAACATAAAAGAGTTCACAAGACTCCAAACCCCCAGTGAGTAGATCCGCAAGTGGTGGAGATAGTAAGTCTGTCTTTTCTGGTTGACTCACTCTCAACTAGGTTTTAGAGATAAGTCCTCCTTCTGGAAGGAGCGGGTTAAATGGGCAGTGTAAAGGTGCACTCTCTTGTCCGTCCTCTGGACAACTCTAGGGGTGGAAGGGAGAGGAGGAAACTTGCAGACGGAGAGGTCCAGTTCTTCTCTTTTCTGTGTTTTCGTTATACAAATAAGTTTTTCTTGCGTAAGTGGTCAAATAGGCATACTTACGTGTACGTACATGCACACACACACACAGACACACACACACACAGACACACACACACAGACACACACACACAGACACACACACAGACACACACAGACACACACACAGACACACACACACAGACACACACAGACACACACACAGACACACACACAGACACACACACAGACACACACAGACACACACACACAGACACACACACATGTATATTGAAAACACAGAGGACGGACCTAAGAAATGGTGACTCAGTAGTCCCTTCGGGTAAAGTGAGAGTACCTATCAAAAAGGACTCAACGGTTCAAAGGGGTATGAAGTATAAGTCAGAACTCCTGATGACGAAAAAGTCGTCCTATTACGAANCACACACACACAGACACACACAGACACACACACAGACACACACACAGACACACACACAGACACACACACAGACACACACACAGACACACACAGACACACACAGACACACACACACACACACACACATGTATATTGAAAACACAGAGGACGGACCTAAGAAATGGTGACTCAGTAGTCCCTTCGGGTAAAGTGAGAGTACCTATCAAAAAGGACTCAACGGTTCAAAGGGGTATGAAGTATAAGTCAGAACTCCTGATGACGAAAAAGTCGTCCTATTACGAAAACAAAGTAATAATTTTTAAATCACCTTGACGTGTGTAATCTTGTTGACATTCTTTTTATCACTGTTGAGGTTTACGACTACTCCTACCCCTTTTCGTCTAGAGTCTGTGACGATTGTCCTTTCACTCTACCGTGTCGGCGAGACCTCCTATCAAGCCATCAAAGGAATTTGTGACTTCAATGTGAATGGTATACTCAACCGTGAGAACGATAGACTTAGACAAGGGTTATTACATACAAGAATGTCTAGAAACGTAAGTTTAACAAAGTGACCTTTCCCCTTGTGGGGAAGTTTACAGAAAAGGTTCTTGAAACTCTTCAACAGTAAAATTAATAATTCGTTATCAATGAAATTATAATCATTATTCTGTTACTCGATAACAGAATAATGATTATAATTTATATAGTATATCCTGATTTTTTCAAGTAGAGAAGTAAACCAACGGACTATTGGTATCCGTAAAATCAAATATATATAAAGTTTTGTAATTTAATACAAAGTTCGGAAGATATTAAGTCTTAAAAGGGATAGGCTTCAGTTAAAAAAGAATTATTAAGACTTGGACACTCCTAGACGAAGAGAGAAAGAGGTTCAGAGGAAGTCGAGAGAATGGGGCCAGTCTGGTGGGGCAGAATCCGAGGGTATTTCTCAGGTCCTGCTGAGTAAGTAAAGGGCCATTCTGTCCTATAAGTCGAAACGCTACGTTTACACCGGCTCGTCCAAGAAAAGGGGCCCTGGCCCGTGTCAAGGGCCCCTCCGAACGAGGTCATTTCCTGACGGGGTTGTTCGGGGACGTTCTCTTAAGGTCAAAGGTCCCTACTTACGTAAAGACAAGGTGTAAGTTCTTCGTGCAAAGTAGTCCCGCACCCCGTTCGGGACAGGCATAACTTGGAACCGAGTTGTGTTCCGTGAGTGTGAAACTTATTCCCGTCCCTTCCTCGGCCCCCTATCTAAGAACTTTTATAGTGTAAAGTCCAGGGGCCGGGGCTCCCGACTTCCGGGCTGTGACGCGGAAGCTCCTTCCGCTCGCTCGCGTCGCGGCAGTCGTGTGGGCGAGCCGGAGTCCCCACGCAGAGATGCACGGCTATTCCTTATTGCGTGCAGCCATAAGTAAAGGTCTCTGTGTAAAGGTAGTCCTTGATCTTCGCCTGTCGCACAAAGGGACCCCTGAGCAAAAGGATTGAAGGACAGTCTGAGTTACTACCGCGGGCGCTCGAGTGACGGTTACTCACTGCAGTAGCGGCGCCGCGAGGCGTCGTGCAAAACTTCTCTGGAAGGGAGTCGCACTGGACGAGTCTGAAGGTCCCCAACACACGTTTGCACACCACACACACACACACTCTCTCGCTCTTATTAAAATATTCGATGATTACGTAAATCAAATAACGGAAAAGTTTATAGATCCGTCAATGAGTCCGAATTTCCTTTTATGCGGAATTACGGGTTCTTTATTATTCGTTAGACAAAGGTTGGTGTTGTGCAAATTTTATTTAGTTACCCCCATTTTACTTCTTCTTTCTTTGAAAATCTCGGTACTATGTTTACGGAGTATTTGTATCCTATTCAAGACAGGTGACACTCAAGGAGGTGGAGGTATGGTCTGTGTAGGGAAATTTAAGGGGAGTTAAGGTCATAGACGGTGGCGATTACCACGTTTGGAGACGGGTGAAGAAGGGTCTGAGCGGAGAGACAGGCCGGACGACATCACGAGGGGACTCTGGGCGCAGTGGGATGGGTCGGGGACGATGTGTCGGGGGAAGTCTTAGAGACGACAAACACTCGTCTCTCCCTCGAAACACTCTACAATGACGAACCCCGAGGGTGGAAGTACTAAGGGTCCACCGAGTCCCCATTTCTTGGGCGGACGGTTTCGTCCTACAGGGACCTACTCTTCTAGGGGACCTCCTCCCGTACCGTTGGGTGAGGTCAAAAGAACGGACCCTTTAGGGTACCTGTCTCCTCGGACCGTCCGATACCAGGTACCCCAGAGTTTTCTCGACCTGTGCTGAATCGCTAATTTATTCCTGTTGTCGGTGGGTGGGAGTATACGTAGAAAGTGCATGTGAGAGTCCGGGAGGGTGGTCGGGGTCGGACCGGTCTTAATCGCGTGTTTCCGCAACTTTCCTCATTCCGTCTTTTCTACACTTTTCTCCTGAGTGTCTCGTCTGGGTCGAGGGACTCCGGGGTGGGGTGGGGGTTATTCCCGAAGTCCGCCGAGTCACCATTTCTTAGGGGGACGGTTGCGTCCTCTGAGCCAGCCTAGGGACCCAGCCCTTCTGGCGGACCTCCTCCTTACCGTTGTGTGAGGTCCTAAGAACGACCTCTTAGGGTACCTGTCTCCCCGGACCGCCCGATGTCGGGTACCCCAGCGTTTCTCAGCCTGTACTGACTCACTGAGGTTATTTTACTTTCAGGGAGAGTAAACCCTACCTCCTCCTTCCCCCGGACCTTTCCTTCGCTCGTCCTTCACGACACACCCTCGGGTGTTCGGCTGAGAGGGAACCGTCCAGGAAACCTCCACCTCCCTCGACTGTAGAAGACACTTTAAACTTAGGTCCCAGTCCGCCCCGGACCCGGAGTTTGGGCCTCCTCCGGGCCCGCTGTCGTACGAGACGTCTCTCCTCGAGGAGAGGTCCGGGTTCTCTCCTTCCCCGTCCGACTCTCACACACACCCGTGTCCGCCCGGAGACTTCACCAGTGGGAGAGGGCCCCGGGGTACGTCGACCCTCTGTTTCGGTGGCGTGGGATTGTAGGTAGGGTCCCCTTCCCTTCACCCTCACAATCAGCGAGTCAGCACAGGCTGAGACACTCTGGGGTACCTGACACCGGGCGGTCCGAGGAGACAGGCACCCCAAGAGGTCCGTCTCAGGACCTCGCCCGACGCAGAGGTCATCTAGGAGAGATCATCTCTAGAAGAAGAGTTCCTCTAGAAGGGCTGGGTCCCTAGCTTGGGCCCAGAGGACGTAACGTCCGTCTAAGAAATGGTAGACTTGGTATGTTTTGGTAGTGTGGGATTATAGGTAGGACCCCCTTCTGTCACACGAACGTTTCTAAGAGGAAGTGCGTTGACTCAAACAAGACTTATACTGTTTCAAAATTGTCATTACGAAGGAGGTCTGATAACTCACATAATTATTGACTTAACTAATTATTCTACGGTCTGATAAAAGAAAAGAGACATAATCTTGATTTGAGTCAACAGTTTTGACAATGTCAAAATTACGGACTAAAAACTTTTAAGTAGTTCAATGCACTGATGAATTGGGGTATAGAAGTTGTTAAAGGACCATACGGACAAGGTCGAGGTGTGTAATTTAAAGAACCTTAAAATGAAAAGGGGGGGCTATGGAGTAGGGAATGTTAGAAGAGATCACCTTCCACTTAAAGTGGATCAGACGGAAAACCCTTCTTCCTTCTACCTTCCTTTACCCACCCCCCGTCGACTTCGAAAAGTATTGGTAAGTTTTGAACCTATAGTGACTCTTTTGGTTTTGGTTTGTATTTCACCTTTTTGTAAGTAACTTTGGAATGAAACTTTCGACGTGTTATAGGTAATATACCTTTATATTAATTCATTAGCGTATAACAACTTATTTAAGGGAGGGAAAAAAGGATTATCGTAGTCCGCCAACTTGTCAAAGTAGGTTCGAGGACCAGACGTTGAGGCTGGGAAAGGATCCCGTTTTGGGACAAGACCCCGGCTCCTTCACCCGGGACAACCCTTTCAGCACGAGAAGGTGGCGTTCGACACCGACGAAGATTAATCTGGGTGGTTTTTACGGGGTCTCCTGTTTCTGAAAATATTAGTTGTCATGTAAAGTACTCGAATTAATATACGAATAAAATTAATCAATTTAATATACGTAATTAAGTAATTAAAATATGTACGTAGAATGTAAATTGATCGGTAGGTCCGAGTATAGGGTGTTCTTCTCATTCCTTTCGGGCGGTTCTTTCACGACTACTCGTCAGAGATCCGAGAAGGGCACTCAGGCCCGATCTGGAGACGGTGACTGTCGACGTAGTGGGACTCTCGGGTGTCTCCACGTGGTCCACCTTCCTGTCTCTCGGTACGACGACAGTTTACCCTCGAGCTACGACGGGTGGACTCTGTGCCGGTACAAATTCGAAATTTTGTGAAGATCGGTACCGGATCTTCGACTCGAAATATGAGATGAGTCACCTTTAAAAATTCTGACCAGGTAGATCAGTTCCGATACTAAAAAGGTCACCAGTACATATCTACACTCACAACCTGATATTTCTTTCGACTCGCGTCTCTTAACTACGAAAACTTGACACCACAACCTCTTCTGAGAACTCTCAGGGAACCTGACGTTCCTCTAGGTTGGTCAGGTAGGACTTCCTTTAGTCAGGACTTATAAGTAACCTTCCTAACTACGGCTTCGACTTTGAGGTTATGAAACCGGTGGACTACGTTTCTCGACTGAGTAACCTTTCTTGGGCCTACGACCTTTCCTAACCCCCGTCCTCCTTTTGCCCTGCTGTCTCCTACTTTACCAACCTACCGTAGTGGCTGAGTTACCTGTGCTCAAACCCACGTGAGACCCCCAACCACTACCTGTCCAGTACCCCAACGGTCTCAGCCTGTGCTGACTCGCTGACTGGTCGTTGTTTGGGCCCTCCGTCGTGGAGTTCATTCCGACTCTCTTTCCGAGGTCCTCCACTCCCCGCCTCGTCCAATATACCTCCAAAACGTTGTTTTCCGTCCATCAGACTTGCAGTTCTCTCGTAATAATTAATTTCTTTCGGTCCATGGGGTTCAACTCCTTAAATCACGCACACACCCTCCTACGTCGGCAGACCCGAGGGACTTAAGTAAGGAAGGCACACGTGGAGGCGGCACGTCCGGTCAACGGACACAAAGGTGTAGAGCTCGAGGGCACCCCGAGATACCTCCCGACCGACGTCGGACTCCTCGCAGGAAGGACTCACGGGAATCCCGAGGGACCGAGTGTAACCTCCCGACGTTATGGTTACACCACTGCAGGAACAAGTGACTACACCGCCCTTTATGAGGTAAAGAGTCATGGGTCTCGGTCGGACACGAGTCTGGGACGACGAGGCCAAGGGTGTCACATTCAAGTCTTGCAAACTTTCGAGACCTACGCACTACAGTTTAGTGAGAGGTCTCGGAACATGTCTCGTAGTAGTTGTTACAAGAACTGCCGGTTAAATAAGTAGAAACTGCCAGGAAAAGATTTGTCGAAAACCTTCTTAACACTCTACGGTGGGACTCGATACTTAATATTTAATACTCTGTCGATTACAGTATAGACAACACAAGGACAGGAACGACAACCTCAAAGAGACAAGGGTGCTACAGATTAATTGTTGGGAGTCGGGGTGCCCCGATGGCTCGGGGACTTCACACCGATCCGGTTTGACCCGGCATGGTGATCACCTTTTATGTCCGGTCTAAAGTCTCCGAATCCGAGCCACTTCCCATCGATTAATTGAAGACTATACCTGACGTACGACTTCACTGTCGCAAAACCTATATAACCCAACTTGTCCTTTACGTATTAATTTTATTTAAAATGAACAAACCGAAATGAAAAAATTTTTTATACCGGTGATCCTTTAAATTTTAATTATGAACCGAGTGTAAACACCTAAAACGTTAAAAAGATGACTTGTTTGCAAGATAACCCTACGTAAAAAGTAAACTTAAGTCTCTCGCCATCCGGTTCTAAGGAAGTGTTGACTAAAGAAAAGAACAAGGATGGGACTCCGATGATGGGGTCTGTTAAAAGGTCCCCCAATGTCATCTTGACGAAGAACGAAAACTTCGGGACAAAGTGTCGAGCGCCTCTTCCTTTACCGCTGCGTGAGGTCATCCGGACGGACCTCTCAGGGCGCCTGCTCGGACCCCCCGATGTCGGGTCCCCGAGGGTTTCCCAGTTCACGGCGACTGACGTCTTTCTTTCTTTCTTTCAGCGAGTCTCGGCACAGACAGCACAGGCTGAGAAACCCTGGGGACCTGACATCGGGTGGTCGGAGTAGGCACCCTTAAGGGTCCGTTCTCACGACCTCACCCAACGGTGAAGGCAGAGGTCCCTAGCTTGGACGCAGAGGGCGTGACGCCCGCCTAGAAGTGGTAGGCTCGGGGGCCCCTTCTGGTGCACTGCGGAGAGTGAAAGAAACGGCGGAGCACTCATCTCTCGCCCGTCAAAGACACTCAGCGGTCATCTCCCGCGCGAACGGTGTGAATCTGGCCCTGGCGCGTGTCGGCCCTCGGCGTCGATGAAACTTTCACTTTCACTTCAGCGAGTCAGCACAGGCTGAGAAACGCTGGGGTACCTGTGGTCCGAGGAGGCAGGTACCCTAAAAGATCCGTTCTCATGACCTCACCCAACGGAAAAGGAAGAGGTTGCCGACCAATTAACGAAATGTCTATTGCAACCAACTTCGTTCTTTCAATTAAGTATGACTTGCCCTCTTAACGGAATTTAAACGTCTACCAGGACGTGACCCCCTGACGAAGTTGTCGGTCTTTTTAACAATTTTCCTTATTGTGATCAACTTGAGGAAAAAAAAAAAAAGTATTTCGAAACTTAAAGTTAAAATTTTTATTAAACTTAAAGGGAAAGTCTGGAGATCCATGACTTCTCATTTTAGACTTTAAAAGACTACATTGATGAAATAAATATTTCATCGAAATAGGAAACAGTAAACATATTTTATAAATGTTGTTTTCCTATTGAACCATCAGTTATAAATTACAGACGGTATTACAAGAATTACCTTCAATGAGAGGACTTCGATTAACAGGAGCCCAAGACGACGGGGAATCTTGGAAGACCTTTACAAACCTATTATTTAATGAAATTATACCATAACGGTAATGAGTCTCAAGAACGAACTTTTGTTGTCGTCGTCGTTGTTGTTGTTTTTAGTCTGAAAAACATAAACTCTGCTTCCTCTCCCTTAATCCACTTTCCCGTGAACCTGGGCCTCCCTTGACTTCCCTTCGGGTCTCTTAGGTCGAGTCCTTAATTCGTCCCTGGATGCCTCCGGTCCCGCAGGGACCGCCGAGTCTGCCATTTCTCGGACGGACGTCACGTCCTCTGGCCCCAAGCTAGGGACCTAGGCCTTCTAGGGGACCTCTTCCCCATGCGTGATGCGTGAGGTCAAAAGAGCGGGCCTCTTAGGGTACCTACCTCCTCGGACCACCCGACGTCAGGGACCCCAGTGTTTCTCACCTTGTAGTGACTTCGTTGAATCGTGCGCGCGTGTGTGTGTAGAACACACGGCCTATGATTATATTACAATGTACAGTTATATAGAGTCAAAAAATTTTTAAGTATTCTTCAGAATGACCTAATCGCCCGGGGATTTAGGTTCCACCCACCACAGAAATCTTCCTTTCCTTTTAAACTCCTGTCTCCAAGTCTGAACTTCTCTGGTGCTACACTCCGTCTCCGTCTCTGACCTCGTCAACCAAACAGGTGGCTGGCTCCTCGCGGGTCCCCGTACCTGTGGGTCTGTGGCCCTCTCCGCTCTTTCCTGGGCGGGGTCCTCGGAAGTCTCCGTCGCACGAGACGGTCGTGAATTCTAAGAAAAAGAAAAACTACACCTGGTAAAATTTCAGAAATAACTTAAACAACGTTATAGCGACGATAAAATGCAAAACGCCAAAACGGACGTTCCGTACACCCCAGAATCGAGAGACGGGTCCCTAGATTGGACGCGAGGGTCGTGACCTTCCGTTTCAGAATTGGCGACCTGGTGGTCCTTCAGGGTAGACGGTCATGGAACTAACCCCTGGAGGTCGGAAGGTCGCGACACAATCGGTAGGTCAGTACAGGTTGAGAAAAGGTAGGGATCCTGCCATCGGGTGGCCCAAGGAGACAGGTACCCGAAGAGGTCCGTTCTCATGACCTCACCCATCGGTGAGGGAAGAGGTCCTCTAGAAGGGCTAGGTGTCTAAATTGGGTCCAGAAGACGTAACGTCCGTCTAAGAAATGGTAGACTCGGTGGTCCCTTCGTGGGGGGGGGGGG